>CM037851.1:78826779-79232771 GCA_021234595.1 Delia radicum
CAGCAGCGTACTCCAATTTCGATCTTACATATGACGATCTTACAACTTTAAACGTATTAGGATCAGAAAAGTCAGAACTATGTAATTAATATGTGGAATAAAAGACATTGTGAAATCGAAGACGATACCCAGATCAGTTATCGTGTGCATTTTAATCAAAACATAATTTCGCAATCTAAAACTCAACTGAATTGGGTTTCGAGAACGGGAGTATGAAACTTGAATACATTTAGACATATTCAAATAAAGGCCATTTAACTCACACCAGTTATAGACATCATTCAAATCATTCTGTAGATCCAAAGCATCAGTAATGGATTCCACTTTATAAAATATCTTCAAATCATTTGCGTAAGCAAAAAATTAGCTCTAGAAAAACAATTTGTAAATCGGCTTTTTCAAGAAGTCCGACCACTTCGATTTTTTCAAAACAAAATTCCTTAGCTCTACTCTTTATAACGAAACTGTCAAGACACAGTTCGAGGTGGTGATGACAATTTTTACAATTTTTTTTGAATATGGACATTTTTTCACTATTTTTTTGTCAGTGATAAATATCAACATCTTAAAAAATGCCGAAATCCTGTAATCGTTGTTGTACTCCAATGAATACTGAAAGACACAAAGTTAAATCATCTCTACGAAGGCTGCCTGAATATTTAACAATAGACTACCGTTGTCAGCGGATGGCCGTGTGTGTAGTTCATGTTAAAACAAATTACTTAAGGGTACTAATAATAGAAACAATTTTCTGTTTTAATTCTAAAGGGTATCGCATACTTTTTCTTATTTTGAGGAGTGCCCGAAAAAAATAAACTTCAGCCAGTCATTGAAGAAGTACCTATAACATTAGTATCTTGAGATTCGAAAACATCAATGGACTCTTCGATAACATTTTGTTCATTTTAAAAATTCTCATTGGTTTCAGTTTTACTTTCTACAGCACACTTCTTAAGTAATTTTTTATAATATGCACTTCACACTCGGTCATCCGTTAACAATGATAGTGGATTGTTTAATACTCAGGCAGCCTTGGTCGAGATGACTTAACTTTGTGTCTTTCAGTATTCATTGGATTGCATTAAATTCCGAAGTAATTTCTAATATAGCAACCACACATGCAGAGAGACTACGAACTCATGTAAATCCAGAAGCACATAACCTGATTTACACTGCTAATTTAGAAAGAAGATTAAAACGTACAAAACCTCTGATTTAGCAAATCATCAACGCTTAGTTTAAGAAAACCATCTCTTATTTTAGACAAACTGCTTGTTAGCTCTAAGCTAGTTGCAGTAAATGTTTGTATTTTTATGTAAATTATTTTAGTATAATTTTTTTTTAAAAATAAACATTTAATAAAAAAAAAAAAAAAAAAATGTTCGAAAAAAATTCAAACAATTGCGGTCACATCTCCAACTGTGGCTTTAAACTGGCTTAGTATAGAGTAGAATTTTGGAAAAAAAAAGTTTTAAAAAATCGAAGTCGATTTCAATTTTTAAACGCTAATAACTAAGTGATAATTACTCAAAGAAATTTTAGAAGAAAAATTTTTCTAAAACAACATTTTAAATGATACCTTAGTTTTTTAAAATATGGATCTATCGTTAATTGAAAATTGTTTTGCCCAAAAATTTAAAAAATGGATTACTGCAAACCATTTTGAAATAAAAGGCTAAACAAATAATAAAAATGAGCGAAAACGCAGATGGTCGCCCCAAAACTTATTTAAGACGTTCTTTATTAAGACGAATTCTTGGTTATTACGAACTAATTTAAAAGTATTGATTAATTAAAAAAAAAAACTTCTGTTAATACGTACTCTCTTAAGACGAACACTCATCTTAAGAAATTTTGGAAATTTTGAAAAAAATTCTTTTAATTTAAATCAATTTTAAACTTATTTCTTATACCTCATTTATAGTTAACGTGACCAACTGTTTTTTTTTTATCAAAAAGCGGGACTCGGCAGTCGAAAAAGCGGGACTTTTTTGCAATAAGCGGAAAATTTAAAATGTTTGTCTACACTGATAGAATTTTTCTAACTAATTTAAATTCATTAATTATGATATTTTTTTCATTAACATTTTTTATGATTTTTTCATAACTTCATAAAAAAAATTCATTAAATCAATGGAAAAATTTAAAATTTTTTTCAATAAAAATTTTTACTTGTAATAAAAATAAAAAAAAATAATTTTTTGTACTATCATTTTGAAATAAAAAAAAACTGAACAATTCTTTTAAACAGAATTAACCAAAACGTTGATATAAATAATTTTTTTTTATTAAGTTTTTTATTAAGTTTTTATTAAGTTTGCCTAGAGCTAACAGTTTTTGACGAATTTGAATAGTTGGTCACTAAATTTCAAGGAACAGATTCTTTAAGTAAAACGATATAGTTTTGTTTAAAACGAGACCTAAATTGTGAAAGTCGTGGTAGAGAAGAATGAGTGTATTTTCTAAAAATCATAACTACATTGCAAATTTTCAATTTTCTGAATCAGACTGCGCAGTTTCTGGTATTGAATTATTAATTATTCGTCAGTGACCCTGTTTTTTTTTTTGAATAATGTAATATTTGTTATATTTTTATTTGTTCTTGCGTCTATATGAAATTTTCTGTGCAATCACTGACCGTGGTATAGATAAACTGATTTCTAATGCCACATGCACTCGCACTACACGTTAGATAGAGCGCTTTAGTCCACTGATCTATCGTCAGGTCGAGTTTTGTTGTGATTAAAACTAGTTTTATTCAATACACGGTGTTTTTGTTCTTGCCTACATAATCTCAGAAGTACAACTCCAACAACACAGCAGTCTTAAATTGTTATCGTTTTCACGATGTTACACAAAAACGTTATGCTAAACGATAATAAATTTTTGTTTTTTTAACAACATTGTTAACAATATTTAACATTTTTATCTAATATGGTCAAAATTTAACTTATCGTCGATCGTTCTACAGAATTCCAAGACAGGTCGATAAAAAATTTACATATTTTGTACCGAAAGATAAGAAAATGTGTCTTCTTTTAACACAAATTATAAAAAATGTAAAGAAAGGTTGAACAATTTTATAAAAATAAAACAAAATCAGAAAAAAATAATTTTTTTTTAGTTCAGCTTTTAATATTTTAATGTCTTTTAATTATATTTAAACGATTTTTTTAATCATTAAAGTTCTTAATCTACATAATTAAAAATAAGTACAATAATTAAAATATTTCTTATTTATGTATAACAAAATTTTATTTTCAAAATTTGTAATTTGTATGCTAAAATAATCATAAAAAGTGCAAATTATATCAACGAAAATATTCATACAAACTATGAATTTTATGCATTAAAAACATGAAACTTTGAAACTTTGAAAAAAATTCATTGGATTAATGAAGGAATTCATTAATACTACGCACAAATTTCTACTAGTGTAAAAATACGGATTTATCAAATCCGAAATTGTTTATTTAAAATCGCTCAAATATATTGTAACTTCGAAAATCGTGTGTCTTTTTTAAAATTAGCTTATATTAACAATATATTTTTTTTTTCTTCAGAAATTATTTTTTGAAAACAAATTTCTGAATTAAGTTTGAGTATTTGGGTATTTTTTAATGAAAAATATTTTCCAGCAATTTTTTAAAACTTTTCCGAACATTTTTAGAGGCTTATGAGAATTTCTTCACAAAACAGATATAAAAAAATGATGAAAATTACCAATATCGCTGTATTTTTTTTTTTTGTTTGGTAAAAAGATAAAAACTAAAATTTTAATTTTATAAAAATATCAGTTTTGGCACAACAAATGTCCTTATGGCACATTTTAGACTTTGACTAGAACAAAATAAAAAAATTCAAAAAGCAAATAACAAATAACAAATAACAAAAAACAAAAAAATAAGTTCAAAATTTCCAATATATTAAACGGTTTAAAAATATTTTATTATTGTTTATACAAATTCTATTAAGAAGTTCTAAAATATAAAATTCAGGAATTTAGTTTAAAATGCGGGAAAACAACTCAAAGCCGGATCAGCCTTTAAAAATCAGGATAATCCCGTAAAAAGCGCTAAGGTTGGTCAATGTATTTATACTACAACTAAAAACTAGTAGTTTTTTAAAATTACTTGTAAAGGGTGTTTTTTTAAGCTAGATAGAACTTTAAATTGTAAAAAGTAACACAAAAAATTAAATTTTGATGAAATATTTTTTTATCGTTTCAGTATACTCTGACAAATCATCATGAATAGACTCACGCTTGAACAACGCTACGAAATTATCCAAATTTACTTTGAAAATCAGTCGTCGATTCGCGCAACTTATAGACGACTTCGTCATTTTTATGGCGTACATAATCGTCCATCTGAACAAGCCATTCGTCGAACTGTGGATAGATTTCGTACCACATACTCTCTAGAGGATGCAATAACACCAACACGTCGAAGGAATGTGCGTACTGAAGAGAATATCGCCGCTGTAAACGAAAGTGTGGAAGAAGGCCGGAGCTCGCGTTACGGTCAATGGAGATCGTTACCGCACCATGATCAATGATTTTTGTTTTGAAAATATGGATGACATTGATCCGGAGGAGATGTGGTTTCAACAGGATGGCGCTACGTGCCATACGGCGAACGCAACCATCGACTTATTGAAATCAAAATTTGGCGATAAGTTGATTTCGAGAAATGGACCTGTCAATTGGCCTCCAAGGTCGTGCGATTTGACACCTCTCGATTATTTCCTGTGGGGCTACGTGAAGTCACTGGTTTATGCTGATAAACCAGCAACAATTGACGCCTTGGAGGCCAGCATTGTTCGTGTTATTCGTGACATACGGCCAGCAGTGCTCGAAAAAGTGGCCCAAAATTGGACGTCCAGAATGCGCTTCGTCAAGAACAGCCGCGGTGCCCATATGCCCGAAATCATTTTCAAATGTTAATGTCACGTATTGATCTTTCGAATAAAAAAAAAAATTTGATTACAATTTAATTTTTTGTGTTATTTTTTACAATTTCAAGTTCTATCGGGCTTAAAAAAACACCCTTTATTTAGTTGTTAAATTCCATACAAATTTGTTATCAAAAACTAAAAGTTTGCAAAGACTACAAGTTTTTTGTTGCAGTATAAAAAATATATTAAATGTATTAAAACCTATCTATTGATGAGTTCAAATAAAAAAATTTCGCAATTTTTTAAAAATAAAAAAATTAATAAAAAATTATAAAAATTTTTAAATTTTTTTTGACATAAAAGAAATTTTTACACCGTTTAATATGAACCTCGCTCATAACGAACTAATTTTTCTGGTCCCTGGTAGTTCATGTCTTAACCGGATGTCACTGTAAATTTAGTCTAGCTACCATTTATAAAAATCCAGTATTTTTGATGAGAATTTTTTAAATTTAATTAAAATATTGACTAAAAAGTTCATAATATTATTGCATATATCATCACTTACTTACCAACACGTGTGCCTGTATTTGGTTTGTGCAAATGCATAATTTATGTACTAGAATGATGCATATATACCGTTATGCATATTTCATCATAATTTGTTAATAAATTGGTTCGTGCTCTTATAATGGCATCATACACTGCGTATCATAAATATAGCAGCACTACATTTTTCGTCATATTTAAACTTTAAGAAATAGTTTAATGAAACTAATTACGGTTTCTTAAAGTACTATAAAGCTATTTTGGTTTATGCAAATTAGAGCCATTCACTTTTAAAATTGACGAAACACGGTCTACAAATGTATTTCTTAATGTTTCTGTTTCATAACTATAGCCCCCACTTCAATTTGAATCATTATAAGGAGTTCAAGTCGAAGTTTTGAAATTAAATATAAAGCTTATTCTGTAAAAGCTTAATTTGTTAAACTCAAAAGCGCCTAATTTGAGCCTTTTTAGAAAGTGAAATTATTTGCAATTTTGGAATAAAACAAAGTGAAGACGTGGAGAAGAAACCGAGGGCTCAAAACCAAAGCTATCTAAGGGAGAAAAATGCTTTATCACGCAATGTAATGAAAAGTCTTTCGAAGATTGCTGAGGGTTTCGTGTAAAATTTTCGAAATCTACAATTATTAGTACATTACTAATATCTGAAAGCATATTACGACAAAAGCTTAACTCAATGTTATATTTTCGTCATAAATAAGTTTGTGTTTAGTTTACAAATAAAACATTGCAATCAAACTGGAAAAAGGTAATTTTGCAAATAAGTGATTTCTAATGTTTCTACTACCCAAGTAAAAAAATTGATATAGGCATAGTCAAATTATATTTAATTATATATAAATTAGATATGAGATGATATCAAATTTAATTCGAAAAATAAGAACATATAACTGTATCTAAAATACCTCAAATTGAATTGAATTCGATACAATCGCATCGAATTAGATCTAATTCGATACAATTATATAAAATTTTGTACAATTTGCTGTATATTAGATTTAATTTTAGCCGAAGTTTGTGTTTTATACATAATTGTATCGAATTAGATATAATTTGAGACTTTTAAATACAAGTTGATACAAGCATACGCTGACTTTTTGTCAACAGTTATATCAAATAATAACTAATTTTAAAAAACGATAAATACTGTTTTTTTAAACTAATATGTATATTGAATTATGATTTGGTAGTTAATTAACGTATTTTAACTTATTTTATTTTACCGTTTTTTTTTTTACGAAGGTGAAACTCTGGAGCCAAAAATTCAATGCTCTATTTTAACCAGGCGAAGGTTCATTAAAACGTTTTGGGGAGGGAAGTTAGAGTATTTTTAATTACATTTTTTAATCATTTTTGTATTGAAAAATGAATGTCAAATTTTCTCTACCCCTGTATCCGCGCCAGATTTTAACAATTAAGCTCCGAGCAGGGTAATTTTGATGAAAAATGTACTTTTCTCAGATGTTTTCACTATTAAAATGCATAAATCTTTCTTTTGTTCGTCTGTATGAACTATTGGCATATGTTAAACTTCTTATTCTAAATTACTCAAACGTGGATCAAAAAAGATATATGGTGCAAAAAAGGCTCGACTTTTTTGTCAATTCTCTCTAAAAGTACATAGCTAATACTTTTTGCGCAAGTGTGCGCTTACAGGAGCTTAAGTCGTTCTTAAATCACAACTCCGCACTTATATAATTATATTACAAATCACTTAGAAAATATTGTGCATATGGTACCACATATAATTAAATATGGCTTTGTAGTGGACCATATGTAATAATATCTGAATTCAGTTTAAAAATATCCAAAGCACTGGACCTCATATATTTCTACACAATTTTGCATGGAACAATATATGGTTTTATAAACAATTAAAAAAAAAATGTATGTTTAATGTTAGTTCACATGAAGTTATATATAATTATATGTACATTTATATTTCCTATATAATTCAACAATATACGAAGGCACATATAACTATTTATTATATATACAGTAATATATAATTAGGTATATTAAGTACAATTGTACATAAGACAATATCATATAATATAATGCTGTATATACCCCCATATCAATATTTTTGAAACAACACAAAGCTATATACAATTGGATACAAATATGTATGCTTTAATCTATATGTTTATATGACTATATAAATTTATACATTGAAACATTTAAATGCATAAAATTATATCTGAATATATATACATATATATTAGAGTTCGTTTTCAAATTTTTTTTGATTTTGATTTCTGGATATTATCACTTTTTAGAAGGTTTTTGTATCAATAAAAATAATGGCGTATTTTTTTTTTTTTTAATTCCAACTCCTTCCCGTGCCTATAGGCGACTAAAATCGCGGATTTTGGGTCCATTTTCCCATACAACAAAAACGGCTTAATATATGCCAAATCTGACTTCAGTATTCGACTCTACGGGAAAACTTAGGCCCATAAGCTTTTTTTTAGTTTTTGAAATGCACCAGAATGCATAATTAGAGTGGTCCAAAAAAATAATTTTTAAAAAAAAAAATTAAAATATTTATTTTTGTTAATATACAATGAAAAAATACTTACATCTGACAAAAATGGTCCAAACATTTTAATTTTGTAGTTACCCGTTCAAAAGTTATTAAAGTTTAAAAATTTAATTTTTTAATGAATACAGAATAATTTATTGGTTTTGTAATTTCTATTTAACAACAATTCTAATTAATTCTATTCCTTTCCACAGCAGATAAAGCTAAACAATTTAAATTATCTTTATTTTTAACTAAACACGAGTTGTTCAGGCGCGAAATATTACCAACAAGTTGTTCGGTGTAAATACTTGTTGATTATATATTTTTAGCTTGTTCGATTGCATTACGAAAACCTTTCTGGGCTGGCCACTCAACAGCGTTATAAAGCATAAAGGATATGTTAATTCCAAAATTAACCAGAGTTTTTAAACTTTGAAGAGTAATAAAATCAAACGGTGACTTACTAAAAGCGGAATCAAAATATGCCAACTTGTTAGCTGCATCAACAACATTATTGACCACTTCTTCTCCCTCTTCTACTTCTATAAAATCTTTTTTATATAGCATTTATTATATTTATAATTATATTTATTATATAACTTTTGAACGGGTTGCTATAAAATAAAAATGTTTGCACAATTTTTCTCAGCTAGGAGTGCTTTTTCATTGTATATATAAAGAAAAATTAAATTTTTAAACTTTAATAACTTTTGAACGGGTAACTACAAAATTAAAATTTATGGACCATTTTTCTCAGATGTAAGTGTTTTTTCATTGTATATTAACAAAAAAAATATTTTAATTTTTTATTTACAAAATTTTTTTTTTGGACCACTCTAATTATGCATTCTGGTGCATTCCAAAAACTAAAAAAAGCTTATGGTCCTAAGTTTTCCCGTAGAATCGAATACTGAAGTCAGATTTGACATATGTATATTTAGCCGTTTTTGTTGTATGGGAAAAGGGACCCAAAAATCCGCGATTTCAGTCGCCTATAGGCACGGGAAGGAGTTGAAATTAAAAAAAAAAAAATACGCCATTATTTTTATTGATACAAAAACCTTCTAAAAAGTGATAATATCCAAAAATCTATTTTTCAAAACTTTATATATATATATATTATGGCGGGTCGATTTATTTTTCGACAATTTCCCTATGATTTCCGTATTCTAGGGGTTATTCCATGAAAATTTACCGAAGGAACCATACCTCTATCGTTAAAATCGAGTCCCCTACTTTTTGTTGGTAGATTTTTTCCCAAATTGACGTTCGTATGAAATATTACCTACACGTTCACATCCATAACTCAAAAACTATCGATCGGGTTTAATTGCCAGTAGGCGCGTTGGAAAGGTGAGCTCATTTTGATCAATTTACAAAAAAATCTCCAACATTGGTCCAACGGTTCAAAAGTTACTGGCATTTTTGTCCAAATTTTGGAGCATTTTTTCATTTTTTCCATTTTGTCATGGCCATTTTTTTGGCTCAATTTTTTTGACTTACGAAGCTTACGAACCTTACGTTACGACTGGACTGATTTCCACTACCGGAAAGTTGAGCTCAAAAATTGCTGATTGTGAAAATCACAATTTTTCCATTTTTTTCATGATTTTGTCCAAGAATATTACTTTCATGGCCATTTTTTTTGGCTCAATCCATTATTTAATTCAATTTACAATTCAAAACGAAGAGTTTAAGCCCAAATTTATCGAATTCGGTTGATTAATTCATGCGATATTGCTAAAACAAAATAACACATAAAACCAACTTTTTGATTTTTTTCCCGTTTTATTTTTTTTTCTACAAAAATTCAAATTAAGAGATAATAAAGTATCTATCAACCTATTATCAAAAAAAAAATATTCAATTTGAGTGTAGTAAAAGACAAAATGTGAAAAAAACATTATTTTTTCTGAAAGTCTTGTTTGCTTTCAAGTCTGGGTGTTTTCGTACGGCTTTCTAATGTCGTCGCCATAGCGCCTTCTACATTCTTTCCTGCAACTCGTTTAGCAGTGGCAGCCAGCAATTGGACATGTCTTTCCGTTCCTTGAATGTGTAAAGGAATTTGTGGATCATCGAACGGTGGCACTTCGTAATTTAAATATCCCTCCAAATGTTCATACGAATAACTTTGCGTAAACGGTGGTTCGAATAAAATATTATCGTCATTTAAATCAATCATATTTGTATATTCCGTACAATTAAAGTTTATAAGAGATTTTTTATAAACTCTAAGTTCCGTAGGGTCGACAATACATCTTCGGTAATGTAAAATCTTCTTTATAGCAATGTTTCGTTTTTCCATTCTATCATCAAACAACATAGATAGCAAGATATTTTCTGAGTGTGCAAAATATGGATTATCTTGAATTACTGTATTTACAACTCCAAGTAAATTCGGTGGTAAAAATCGTGTCCAAGTAATAAATTTAAAAAGTAATGTACTACCGTATGCGGCAGAGCTATAATACTTAACATTGAAATACATTGGCGTGTATACTTTTATTATATAGTTAGCCAGAATTTTTAAATTTTCAGTTGGATTATTAGTTGTCACATAAAACCGTAATAATCTATTGGCTTTGGTCAGCCAACGAGAATGTGCAATCGGCCCTGGTTTTATGTGAGACAAGTCCGCAGGAATCACACCATTAGAAATTGCATTGGCAATTAACATCAAGTACCTCGAATCAGTAGATAATTCTTCTGGATTTAAATCACCAGGAGGCATATTTGCCAAAGCGATTTCCTCAAA
The DNA here is from genome assembly GCA_021234595.1 of Delia radicum. Lineage (NCBI taxonomy): Eukaryota > Metazoa > Arthropoda > Insecta > Diptera > Anthomyiidae > Delia > Delia radicum. The sequence continues at coordinate 78,837,528 of CM037851.1, forward strand.
ATCGGTTACCACCTGAAAAGAAAACATAAAGGCTAAAAAATAGAATGAAAAATGGTAAAGAATCATCTATAAAAATTACATACCGGAAGATTTTCACAATCAGCAATTTTTGAGCTCAACTTTCCGGTAGTGGAAATCAGTCCAGTCGTAACGTAAGGTTCGTAAGCTTCGTAAGTCAAAAAAATTGAGCCAAAAAAATGGCCATGAAAGTAATATTCTTGGACAAAATCATGAAAAAAATGGAAAAAATGCTCCAAAATTTGGACAAAAATGCCCGTTGGACCAATGTTGGAGATTTTTTTTTGTAAATTGAGCTCACCTTTCTAACGCGCCTACTGGCGATTAAACCCGATCGATAGTTTTTGAGTTATGGATGTGAACGTGTAGGTAATATTTCATACGAACGTCAATTTGGGAAAAAATCTACCAACAAAAAGTAGGGGACTCGATTTTAACGATAGAGGTATGGTTCCTTCGGCAAATTTTCATGGAATAACCCATAGAATACGGAAATCATAGGGAGATTGGTGAATTTTTTCACTCCCTACAAATCGACCCGCCCTAATATATATATATATACAATTTTTTACTTGGGTAGTTATCAAAATTGTATATGGTTTTTTATTTATTTTGTATTTGTTTCTTACGCAAGTAATTATTTTAGACGAAAAAGACACCTAAAAAAAAAACACAGATACGAAAAGTAGAAATAAGTCGAATATTACGTATTTACAAAAACAAGTTTGCTTGAAAATATTTCTTTAAAAACTAAACACCTTCTGAAAACGTAGTAACTTTGGCACAGGCGTAAGCTTTTGTAGTAATATGCTTCTAGATAATGTTAAGGCACTACTAATTGCAGGATTTCGAAAATTTTACGCGAAACCCATCTTCAACCTTCGAAAGGCTTTTCGTGAAATTGCATATTCATTTCCCCTTATCCACATTGATTTATTCCAAAATTGCGGATATATTTGTCTGTCGCTTTTTTTTCGCACAACTTCCACCTAAATTTCGACATTTTCTAAAATTGCTTCAATTGGGCGTTTTTTTTTTATTTCATTTAGATATTTGACGCATGTCGTTTTGTTTGAAAATTAATAAGGAAGTTTGTGAATTTTATAAGTTGATGGCTCGAATTTGCATAAACTAAAGTACACTTTGAAAACCCGCAATTAGTTTCATTAAATAATTTCTTAAACTTTAAATATGACGGAAAATGTAGTGCTGCTATAGTTATGATACGCAGTGTATTGTATGTTTAAGTCTAATAACATTAGCAACATTGTTAACAATAATGGTTAGCATGTGTTACCATTATGTTATATTTAAGCCGTATTACAATCAATAGTTTATAAATTTTTTGTATTCTTGATTGTTAGTTAAACTTATAGCACACGATGTATTATGAACTATGTCGTCAATAAGTCTGGCATATACAAAATATAATAATCCGATTTTAAGTGTCAGACATTTTTTTTTTTTTCAAAATTGTATTTTCTTAAGTTATTCTGGTTAGTTTATAAGTAGAGCAACTTAAAATTGTATTTTATTTGAAAGGATAGAACTTTTTAGATTGCATACAACTTCTGATTATTAACATAGAAACATTTTAAGCTTTGTAGGAAATCGTCTTTTATTTTATTAAAATTTTAAAATTGATTTTATTCTTATCTTTGATTTAGCGATTACATACATTTCTTACTGTTACATATTTTTACGAGCATTACTTAAATATTCTAAAATATTACATAAGTATTCTAAATACATTTTTGTAATGTACATTTAATTAATAAAGGGTCCGCCAAATAACTTTTTTTTTTAACTCCTGAACCAATTGGATCTGTATGGCGTCATACCAAAGTCTTTATGCAAAATTCGTCTCAATGATGTCTCCGAAATGTTCAATTGTTGAGAACGACGGTGAATTGATGTTGATGGCGGTTCACGCACACTTTCTGCCACAGCAGCAATATTCTCGAGTGTACGCACTGTTTTTGGACTTTCACGCTTTGGTTTATCGATGAGGATGCCAGTTTCTTTCACTTTTTTCACAAGATAACGAACATACGGAAAATATTCGTTCAGCGGAAGGATAAAACTAATTATCTGTCAAATCAGACATGAGCTAAGTGTTACCATTCACGAAATAAGCACTAGTTGAAAAAAACGTTAGATGGTGGACCCTTTATTATTAATTATAGTTAAAAAATCATCTCTATTTCTAGCAGTGTTTATAAGATCATTCATTGTTCGTAACCCAGTCCAATTTCTTATATTTCTGAGCCATGATAATTGCTTGCGACCGATTCTACGTCTTCCTTCAATCTTTCCTTGGATAATGAGCTGTAGCAATTCATATTTTGGTCCTCTTATTATAAAGACCGAGGTATGCTGTTTTTTAACGCTTGATGTTTTTTAAGAGCTCACAGTCTTTGTTCAAAGCCTGTAATACTTCCTCGTTTCTTACTCTATCGGTCCATTTTATACTTAAAATTCTTCGATAGCACCACATTTCAAATGCTTCGAGTTTGTTCATGGTATCAACTTTAAGTGTCCATGTTTCTACACCATACAGCAAGACTGATCAAACGTAACATTTTGTAAACCTAAATCTTAGGTTGATGTTGATATCGCGGCTACTTAAAATCTTTCTGAACCTGCAGAAAGCACTTCTGGCCATTTCTATGCGACATTTCACTTCCTTATCACAGTCCCAGCTGTCATTGAGCCAACATCCAAGGTATTTAAAACTGTATACCCTTTCTATTTACTTGTTATCTATATTCATAGATGAACTTGCCAACTATCTGGATATTCGATACTATTGTAGATGTGGTTAAAAACGTTTACTAAGACATCAATGCCGTTATCGTCAATTAGCTTTACAATTTCAGATGGAAGTTCATCGCAACCAACACACACAGAGAAAAGTTTTTGCTATTTGCCAACTAAAATTCGGTTACTACGACTCAAATTCGGTTATTACGAATTTCAGTCGGTTGGTAAAACTGAACATTAGTATTCACAACAAAGCTCGGTTAATTCAACTGAAGTTTAGTTGTTAGACCCATAATATTTAGAAAGCTAATACAAATATCGTTGTACTAACTGAATTTATAAGTTGTTACCATTAATATACACTTTTCAATTCGGTTGGCGCTTTATTTCTCTGTATGCAGCTTTGTTATTTTTTGACGATTTTATGGCAGTTAGGATTTCGATTTTATTAATTATATATATTCAACCAGAACTGTATTTTTGAGAGAAATTTTATATTATTAAAAATCTATGAAGCGAATTAATTCCTTGACTAAGGCCCGCTGGACAAACAGAAGCTTAATTTTAAATCATCAATAATCAATGCTTGGTTTTAAATCATCTATATTTTCCACTAACCCTGTATTTTTATAAGAAATTTTATTTTATTATAAATAAACTAAGGCCAGCAGGACAAAAGGAAGCTTAATGGATTTCAAAATGGACCGAAATGGATTTCTTCACTAAAAAATAAGTCAGTAAAGTCGGCAACATTTTTACTTGGAGAATTCTAGCAGAAAAATTGCTAATATCAGCAAAAAATATGCTATAGTCAGCAAAAGTTTTGCTGAATTTTGTAATTTTTTTTTTAACATTATGAATTTTTCTGCATGGATCCTACCAGCAAAAATGTTGCTGGCTTTACAGATTTTTCCTGAGTGTATATGATATTTTAATGGATTTCAAAATGGACCAAAATGTTCTACATAATGTTTTCTTAAAAACTTAAACCCGATTTTTTATTTAACTAAGGCCTGTAGGACAAAAAGAAGTTTAGTTTGAAATCACCTATGTTTTGGACCAAAAATGTATTTCCACGTGCCATATAAAAAAAATATTTGAATCGGTTTATTTCCTCGAATTTCCATGTAAAATTGTATTCCAAATCCCATATGCATATTAATTTTTTTGAAATTTATAAAATGTTAATTGAATGATTTTTGTATGAAAATTTGTTTTATAAACAGTTTATAACATTCCAAAAATGATTATGCATCTGACCACAAGTATTTAAATCAATTTATTTCTTGAGCTAAAGATTGCAGGACAAAAAGAAGCTTAAATCGATGTATTTCCTTAAATAATTGTAATGCGCTCAGGATAACAACGAGCTTAATTTGAAATCATCTATATTTTCGACCAAAAAAGTATTTTCTTATGTGATTTTATTAATGATTTCATTATTCAATCGATTTTTTTTTTGTCTTAACTACGGCCCGCAGGATAAAAAGGAGCTTCATTTGAAATCATTTATATTTTAGACCAGAAATTACTTTCAATATGAACTTTTAATAAAAATATCTAAGTCAAAAAGGTACTTGATTTAAAATCAGCATTATTTTCAAACAAAAATATATTTTCATATAAAATTTTATTTGAAATCGTTAAATTGATTTATTTCCATAACTATGACCTTCTGAACAAAAAGTAGCTTAATTTAAAATCATCTATATTTTCCTTCAAAACTGTATTTTTATATGAAATTTTTTTAAAAGCCTTTAAATCTATTTTAAAAAAAAACTTAACTTGAAATCATTTATATTTTCAACCAAAAAAGGCATAAGAAATTTTATTAAAAATCTGTAAATCGATAAAAAAAAGGAGCTTAATTTTAAATCCTCAATATTTCTAAAAAAAAGTTAATGTTTATAAATTATTCCATTTAAAATCTTAAAGTCCATTATTTCCTTAACTAAGGTCAGCAGAACAAAAAGGACCAAAAATGTATTTTCATATAAATTGTTTTTTAAAAATATTTAAATCGACTTCTATTCTTAATTAAGGCCAGCAGGACAAACAGGAGTTTAATTTGAAATCATCAATAATTTTGACCCAAAATGGATTTTTAACTGAAACTTTCTTAAAAATCTTCCAATCAATATATTTCCTTAATTATTTGTTTGAAATTTTATTAAAAATCTTAAGGCTTATTCCTTAACTAAGGCCCGCAGGACAAAAGGGAACTTAATATGAAATCATCAATAATTTCGAATCAAAATGGAGTTCTATTTTTTTTTTTTTTTTTAAAGAGAAGCAACACTCAGGAAATTCTTCCTATTAATCAATGTGTTGCTTTCTTTGGAAAGGGGATAGTGGAGAGATGAAAGGTGGTGAAAGATGAAGGGCTTCAAACATGGCAACACTGTAATTGCGCGAGTAGATAAGTCTTAGAACAGTTGTTGCTCGCCACCTGATGTAGAGTTGGCGAATTTATTGAAGCTTTTTGTTTCATAGCCCTGATTCATTATTTTACTTCGGTGGGGTTAAGTGCTATGGGAACACCGAAGTTGGGCGCAGCGATACATATAAGTGATAGAAAACTCATACATATTATTTTTCTAAATTGATGTTGTCGTCACCGGGAATCGAACCCGGGACCATCTGTGTAATATACCAACGCGCTAACCATTACACCACAGCGCCCATTGAAAATTTTGCGTATAAAAAACAACAAAATTTTTGTTTGAAAACATGGCAAAAATTAAAAAAATTTAAGAATTCAGAAATCAAAATTTTGATACCAATATTATCTATGATGTGGGCCCATGGTTGCTACTTAATAAGGGTTAATTAAAGCTCTTCGGGAAAGTTGCGTTAAAGCCAAGCGATTACGAAAACCGAAAAAAGCTCAGACAAAATTAAATAAACATTTTTATTAGGTGGGTGATAGTACAATAAATTATGACAAACATTGGAACCTGGGGTCTCTGGTTGCGAAATCTACCAACTGAGCTACCGTCACATATAATAATGGGTTGCTTAAAATGTAAATGAATTGTTGTGTTTCGAGTTTTTGTTGGTGATATTAAAAATATATACCTTATCCATATGGTTACAAAAATCACAAAGTAATATGTCCAAATATAGATTTTCAAAAAATTATTTTAAATATTTCTTTACGTTTACATTTCATGCATTACGTAATTGATGATCACTAAGTCAATATTTTATGTTTTGAAATGATGTATAAGGTAATGGTGTATCATTACAAGGTAATCAATGAGTTTCCGCTCATTGGTAATTCATTACTTTAGGTTTCAAAATAATGTTGAAGGTAAGGAGTATACATCACAATGTAATGCATTATGTAACCAATTATTGCTTCGAAATAATGCTGAAGGTAAAGAGTATTCATTACAAACTAACGCATTATGTAACCCATTGTCGCTAACTCATTAATTTTTGTTGTAAAATAATTTTACAGGTAAGGAGTATACATTACAAGGTAAAGCATTACTTTATCGCACCCATTACCAAAGTTTTTCTGGGAACCTTAAAATAATTCAAATAAGGTGCACCCAACATCACTTCACATTAACCTAACACTGTTATTTCACAACAAAATTTTCTTTATTCAAAACTTTCTCCAAGACATAAATTATTGATTACAGAATTTAATATTTTAATAATCCCTGTATAATATTTGGCAATAAATTTCTTTTAATTATAGAATATTTTAACAATAATATTAATACCAGCACTATTATTATCATTTGATCATAAATACAGTTTTTATATGAATTTTTGATATTTTTCAAAATCTTCCTCTTTCAAATACAGTGTTTGACATAAGTATGTCTACATATAGTAGTAGATACCATAGTAATGTGTAGGATCAAAAGAAGATGAGGAAACCTTACACAAAACGACATCATAATGCATCACAAAATACTTGTGATGTTTTATGTGATTTTCGTGAGTTTAATGCATTTTGCATGATTTTCAAATGAAACTGACAGGTAACAATTTTTTTTGTTTTTTTAAACTTACAAGGAAGGGATCGTTGGGCATATGCTTAGATCTTAATAAAAGTTGGGTATATGAACAAAAAATTGTTTTCAAAATTGTTTGCGAAGTTTCCGTTTGAGAGCACATGCTGAGAAAATCTGAAAAAAGTCAAGACCCTGAGACTGGAGTAAACTTTTCTAAATTCAGATTCAGCGCACCTCAAAACTTGAGAAAAGTATATTCTAGTCTCAGGGTTAGAAAACTTGTTCGCCTGTGTAATTTAACCTACCAGATAGATCAAAATTTGTGTAATCTTTACATTGAAACAATAGTGACAAATCGAAAACCATATACATACTTAATATTGCTCACCTACGAAATGCCTCAAAGATCTGAGAGTCCGCATAAAAGAACTTCCTTGTTAGTAGGTAAACGTACTACTTCTGTCAGGTTAGTATGGCAAATAAAAAAAACAACAACATAAATTTTTTGTTACAGAAGAAAATCTATGATTGTTGTTAAGTTCAGCTTTTATTATTTTTATTAAAGACTCACTCTACACTGAGAGAATGATAGAGCATGATGTCAATGAAATTTTGCATTAGATCTTGTTCGGATCAGCGCTACAGGGAGTGCCGCACTTTCAATCTAAGCGACTAGGTCATCTTTAGCCTCATTCTAATCCACCACCCACAAGAACTCATGGTTTGATCAGAAAATATATCAGCCAACTGCTAAAATTAGCAGAATAGTAAAAATAAGTCTAAAAATAGAACTGTTGTGTTGTTGGAGTTGTACTTATGTATGCAAGAACAAAAACACCGTGTATTGAATAAAACTAGTTTTAATAACAACAAAACTCGACCTGACGATAGATCAGTAAGCTAAAGCGCTCTGTCTAACGTGTAGTGCGAGTGCATGTAGCATTAGAAATCAGTTTATCTATACCACGGTCAGTGATTGCACAGAAAATTTCATATAGACGCAATCGAACAAATAAAAACATAACAAATATTACATTATTCAAAAAAAATTCAAAAACAAGGTCACTGACGAAGGTTCAATACTAAAAACTGCGCAGTCTGATTCAGGAAAAATTGAAAACTTGCAATGAAGTTATGATTTTTGGAAATGCACTCATTCTTCTCTACCACGCCTTTCACAATTAAAATTAAATAAAATTGCATATTAATTATAGTATTAATTGCAATTGTCTGAAAAAGACGTTAAAATTTAAACTCAAATAAGTCTGTTGAATTTACAAAAATTTACTTATATTAGAGCTAAATTTTAGTTAATTGAAAGTAACATAATAATCTGCTAAAATCAGCAAAAACATTTACTAAAAATTAGTAGACAAAGAAATCATTAAAAAATGTGAAATTTTTAGTTGTTTTTTTTTTTTTTGTTTTTTTTATGCGAATTAAAGTCTGTCCTTATGAAATCAGCAATATACAAGCAAAAATTTATGTTGATTTTAGTAAAATAAACTGTTATTTGCATTATGCTAAATTTGGGGTAAATTTAGCAAAAATTTTATTAATATTACAGTTTTTATTTGCTATTTTGAGTCTACAAAGTTTTTGATCATTTTACAGCGTAATATGCTATTTTCAATTAACTAAAATTCCCTGCGAATATAACAAAAATTTTGTGAAGTTAACAGATTTATTTTAAGGTTAACAGATTTTTTTATTTTTATTTTTTATTATTTTAAAGTTAACATTTTTATTTCATTATTTTTAGCAAAAAATCTGCTAAATTTAGCAGTTTTTACTTCAAGGTAGTTTGTAACTAATTTTTAGTAGATCTTTCTGTTATTTTTACCGGTTTATTTCTATAAGTGTACTAATATTTAAGCACAACATATTCTAGTTCATTTTCTCTATTAGATTTTACATTTCGTTGTACCCGTATGTTTGGTTTGAGAATTTTGTATGTATTGTTGATTTTTTTAAATTGCATTTTATTTTGAATTGTCTGGTTTGAGATCATAATTAAAATGTAAATGCAGGCGTGGATCCAGGAAAAAGTTTTTTGGAAAGGGGGTGGGGAGTATTAGTACTTAGAGTATTTTTAATTAATTTTTTAATCTTTTTTACATTGTTTTGGGGTGGGGGGATTTCTCATTCCCCTCCCCCCTTGAAACCGCGCCTGATAAATGTTATGCAGTTTTTCATTTTATTTATTAAAAATTTCATGTGACTAATGAAAAAGTTCCATTAAATTTATGAAGCTTTTTCATAAGGCTTAAGATTTTTTTTTTTTTTTTGTGAAGAAAAATTTCATTAAAAATCGTTCGAGAAAATTCTCGCAGTGTACCAGCCAAAACAGACTAATGTCTTTTTTGTAGTAGAATTTTATTAGTGTTGTCGTTGTTTTGTATTTATTTACAAAACAAGGTAGACAAAATGTTCAAAATTCATTGAATACTAACACCAACACGTACGTTAGGGTGTTCCGATAACTTGTTTTAAGTGAAATTAGTTTAAACTATACACTCATATAAAAAAAAACATGTAAAAATAGCAGAAAAAGCTACTAAAAACTAGTTAAAAGTGACGTTGTATACACTGAGAGAATTATCTGCATTATATTAATGAATTTTAACTTTAGATATATGAATTGTCACCCGTTGAAACTCTTCAATAAATTAATGCAGTTTTTCATTAAATTTCTTGAAAAATTTCATATTGTATATTAAAAAAATCATACGCTTAATGAAAAAGTTTCATTAAAAATATCTTCATTAAGACTATGAAGCTTTTTCATGAAGTTTAAAAATTTTTTCATACACATTGTCAAGAAAACTTCATTATTTTAGTGAAAATTGTTCATTACTCATCATCGTCCAAGGAATTATCTCTGTGTAAAAAAGTGATAAAATTAGCACATTTTTTTTTTGCCTAATATTAGTAAGATGAGAACTACAAAAATAAAACCGCTTAATTTAAAGTAATTTAGTTATTGAATTTTTGTTAATTGAAAATCACTCTTTTACTAAATATTCTTGATCACAAACAGCAAACAAAACCTGTAATATCAACAAAACATTTGCTATATTTACCTTAAATTTAGTAGAATGCTAAGAAAATTATATTTTGCTTAAAACATCAGAAATATTTTCTAAAAAACTGTTAAATGACTATTTCAGAATAACAGATTTTTTTTCCATAAAAAATTAAAAAAAAAAAAAAAACTTTGAAAATTTTTAAGTTTTTGTGATTTTTTAGTCTAAAAATATTTAGCAATAGATTGACATGATATAAAATTCATTGCAAAAAAGCTTATGCCGGTTTGAGGGTTATTTTTTTTTTGAATATGGTACACATAGAAAAAAATCAGTAAAAATTAAGTCGAAACAACACATCTTATTTTACAAACTCGAATCGACGAAGTCCATTTTTAATGCGGTCCCAGCAAAAAAAAAACATTCAAATTTATTTTTGATTGAAAAAATAATTTAGTTTTTATTCGTATCCATCATCAAATTTATTATTTTTGACACAACGTATAGCTAAAATATTTGAAAAATCACACTGTGTATTGGTGCGCTGACATCAACTTCGTATACCTCAAATTGTACCATTTGTCAAATACTGTTCTCAAAACTCAATTTCATTAAACGGCTTAAAAACGGTATGGGAAAACTGCAAAAGTTTAAAAATTGAATATTTTTGGTTTCACTTGTGCACCACCATACAGCTTTTCACCAAGCAGCGATATGGAATTTAAATTTTTTTCTGTGAATGTCAAGTCTAGTGAACCCATTTTGCATTGCTTTGGGTCTAAAAGTTAAAAACTATGAGCAAAACAAAATGAATGAAAAAAGTCTTGTAAGTTTCAAATATTTTTTTTTTAATTTGACTTTTAAATTCTTTAAATCAATTCTTTACGTCAAGACTTTTCAAAGTGAAACTTTACATGTACTTGTTTGTAAGTGCCGTCTGCCGAACACTGTCCACCGTTTCTCTCAATTAAAAAACCCTTGAGACCCTAGTTTTAACAGGTGTCGAAAATGTTTGAAGTAGCCCATATATAAATTCAGTTAGAAGGAGAAATAGGGAATTTATTTGAATCTCTGGTAATAAAAGCAAAATGGGTCTTGAAAGTCACTTTTTCTAGGGACACCCTAACATACATAAGTACTTGTATTCAAACAAAAATTGTACTACCGCAATAAAGATACACTTGGTGAACTTTTTTTTTAAGTTTGACAGTGACGGTAAATTTTTTTTTTATTAAAAATCAAGTGAAACCCTGGACTTGGAATCTAAAGTTCGAAAACGTGTAAGCACAATCATTTTATAATATAGTTTAAGTCAGCTAACATGGAAAGTTTTTAGTCGGGCCACCTATCTGTACTAGGATCGAAAAATAGGGACCCGTGTTTTCGTAGATGCTTAATTAAAGTGGGCGGGTCTTCAAAGTTGGAAAGGATTTTAGCTATTATCTTAAAAAGAACTTATCGCATCCAGATGAAGCTGGTATTGTTTAAAAGAACGTTTCAAACGATATATGTATAATATATAATATGAATATCAAATATATATGGAAATATCTGTGGTGAAAGTTAAACTCTGGTTAGAAACGGAAATGTTACTCACCCTTAGTGCCAGTTTTTAGATTTTTATATTGGATTGGATATTAATTCGTTCTTGAGTAATAATTCGATTTTTATTTTCAGTCCTTATTTTTGGATTTTTTGTGCATATTATTTTGTTTTTAGTGCATTTTTCGATGAAGTGCATATTTTAGCGCATATTTTGAATTGTTTACCGCAAATTTTAAGAGTATATCGTTTATTTTTAACCAGTAAATGATTATAAATATTTTTGTATTGTATTATTATAAAAAAGAGATCTTATTGTTTCAACACGTTTATTAACAATGACTCGAACACTGTATAAAAATGATGAAATATATAGTGTTACATTAAATTGGTACTTATGGTTACATATTGTAAATACTCGTTACCCTACTACTATTTACAGTGATGCCATACAGGACCTAGTAAATAGTATTAGGGTGTACTAATTACATTAGGATCAGTTACCATAACATCCCCCTTTTTCTATAAAGAAATATACAATATTGATATAATACAGTGTAAGATACTTAAAATTATTTTACAAATTTAACCTATTAGGAGGTACAATATTGATATAATACAGTGTAAGATACTTAAGATTATTTTACAAATTTAACCTATTAGGAGGTATTATTCCTCTTCCACTTTTTGATGTATATACATCGTTATCCTTATTACTATTGGTATTAATTTCATTGCTACTTGTTTCATTTTCATCACTCTGATCATTATCTAAATTTTCGTTTGCCTGACTAGTATTCATATTTTCACTATTTCCTTTAAACTTTCATTAAGATTATCCTTACCAACATTAAAATCATAAAAAACATTTTCCTTATCGCCAAAACCCAAATCATGTTTCCTCATTTTACCTTTTACAAAATTTCCCAATTTCCGAGCCGTTTTCATTATGTGTTGCCTGTTTCTCCTGTAAACTACCCCATTCTCATCCCTTACCAAAAATGATCTAGGCTCTTTGCATTTCTCAATGATTTTACCCTTGAACCATACCGAAGTCGGATTTTTCTTAAAATAAATTTGTTCATCCACTTCAACTGGTTTCAAATTAATGGAGTTCCTATTATAATTTTGAGCCGATTTCAATTGTCTATCTCTACACCATTCGCTATGTTTCCTCACATTTACCAGCCTTGGCCTTAAGTCATTTGAGACCGAAGGTAATTTTGTACGTAATCTCCTGCTCATTAGCAATTCGGAAGGACTTGGCATATTATTCCTAGAAGTTGTTCGATGCTGCAAAAATGCCATATATGGATCCGTACCAGAATCCTTGCATTTATATAAGATGTTCTTCACCGTCTGAATAAATCTTTCTGCAAGACCATTAGAACGAGAGAAATAGGGACTTGATGTAATGCTATCAATACCCCAGTCAATACAAAATTGTTTAAAATCCTTCGAATTGAAAGGCGGTCCGTTATCCGAAATTAAAATAGTAGGAATGCCATGTCTGGCAAAAATTGACTTAAATTTTCTTATCACTTGTATAGAAGAATAACCAGAACTTGGAAGTTCTACTTCAAAAAACTTCGAATAATAATCTACGACTATTAAGTACATCCTTTTATCAAATTCAAATAAATCACACCCGACCTTATACCAAGGAATGTTACAAATGGCATGACTCTTTAATTCTTCCTTGGGATTAGCATTCCTATATTTTAAACATATGCTACAATTGGATACCATATTGTAAATATCATCGTTTATATTAGGCCAATAAATATAACCCCTTGCCAGATTCTGACAGCCCTGAATCCCCATATGGCCCTCATGCACATAATGTAACACACTTCCACATATACTTGTTTCCTATTTTCTGGCCAACCTTCCTTTATATATTTCAAAATCTTCCGAAAAGCTTGACATTTTGTAATTTATATTTTTCATAATTTTAATAAAACTTAAACTTGAACTTGCATTCCAACGTGAAAATATTGGTTTCATATTCGGATATGGCAACATGTGATACATGATTAAAAAGGTCTATTTGGCATAGATTACATAGATATCAAACCCTTCTTCTTCTTTTATCAACAAACACATTTTTTTATACACATTCAAATATTTTTTGTATATAGTTTTGTATACATATGTATGTCCAACACATTTTTATGAGTTACGTGCACTGACAGATAATGTAAAAGAGTTTGAGATCTATGTAATATATATTATTGGGTTCTAACAAATTTATATCCTTTGATTGATATAAAAACTAATTTTTGTAATAAATGTTCATACACTCAAAAAAGTTTCATATCAGGATTTACTGAAAATGACGCTTAAATTCGGTTGAACAGGCGACAAAGGTAATTAACATTGAAAACCCGTTACTAAAACTGTAATTGATGAAACTGTAACTGTTGAAAAACAACTAAGAACTGTAGAACAACTAACAATATCCTCAAATGTTAATAAAAAAAAATATTTTTCAATAAAAATTTTTTTTTCTTTCAATTGTATTAATTAATTTGTATTTCCTACATCCAATTTAATATACAAAGTCAAAATTCCAAGCGGTACTTCAGTTATATCATTTTTATGCATTGGAGATACAATGAAATTTTCCAATTATTAGTCCCAGACTATGAGCATATCAATAATACTCCTAACAAATATAAACTAAACGAGAATTTGTAAATGCTCGAAACAATCTTCGATTTTAAATAGCTCACAAAAATTAACTGTTCACTGCTAAAATAGTGTGTTTTAAGTTGTTTACTGAAATACTGAAATAACTGTTCCAAACTGTTTCAAAAGTACAGTAATTTTCTTCAGTGGTTTTTTTAAATAACTGCCATTATAGTTGTTTTGTAGAAAATAACTATAAATGCAGTTAAAACAGCTACTACTGTAAAACTTGTTTTGGGTGTAGTTTTGAAATAACATTTTTTTAAACGACCCTAATCTCTGAAATTCGTATACATTATATATTAAGTGTTAAATACCCAGCGATAAAGGTATTTTATCCCTTACACATATCGCATCGCTCTCCTTTGTTTTTTCCATAGAACTTAACCCGAACCCTTCACAAAGCATTGACTGCGCTCAGGGAATTATGCATGTATAAATAACTAAAAATAACAGTTAAAATAACTACACTTATGCATTTTTCATAAATATGGCTAATATTGTAGTAATTGTTACCTATTAAAAAATTTAACTACATATTGTAGTAAAAACTACTGTACAAAACGGTCAAAATGACCAACATGAAACAATTAGTTGTATGGTAAACTTTTTTTATTAAGTAATAATCATATACAGTAAAAGTAAATTTTTCTATTACCAAAATATGATTGTCAGCTTCTTCGGCACACGATTTTGCTCGAATAATTTTTTTATGTTTATTAAGCTATTGTGTACCGTTTGTATATGAGGTACTTCCTCCTCTATTTCGACTTCTTCATCACTTGACAAATTTTCAACATCGGGAGGATTAACAATTTCCAATAATTCTTAATCTGATAATGTATGTAACGTCAAAACATTAGCATCTATATCTAGAAAGTCTATCCCATAAAACAGATAAAGAGTGTACTAAACATGGTAATTTGTATGAAAACGAGTTAAAACAGTTCGTAATAACCGAGGGTTCGTATTAACCGAGTTCGTATTAAAAGGTGTATTTTATATGAAAATTGTTGCCAAAATGTCGGGACTTTTAAATTAGTTCGTATTAACCGAGGATTCGTCTTAACTGAGTTCGTCTTAAGCGAGTTTTACTGTAATTACAAATTATATACTATTACCCTAACCGAGCACTAGCTAATATGGCCTTCGGCGCGTTGTAGCGAAAACAGATCAGTGCCTCTGGTGGAAATCGAACCCACGACCCCCCTCACTGATAAGCCAGCACGCTACCAACTAGCCTACCGGGGCGCACATATTGTAAAATTAAATGCAAATGTTGTACAAATTTCTTTTATACCACCCCTGACTTCGTTTTATTGCACTGACTACCAATAGTTTTTCTCAAGATTTTTCTATAATGCTCTTTGTGGAATGCTCACGTTTTTATTATATTTTTGTTACAATTTTAGTGTTTTGTTACAACAAACTATTTTTTACATTTTTTTTTCTTAATTTTTTATGTTGAACATTAACGATTGCTTTAAAAAAATCCAAAAACTAAAACAACAAACAGGTGCCGTTTAATGGAAAGACGAAAAAAATCAAGGAATTTCTCCACAACTAAACGTAACATTAGTTGTTGCCTGAATGTTCATAAAGTAATGAATCCTCTTGTGGCATCCAATTTAGATTTATGACTATGTAGCAACGATATTTGATGCGTGATCTTGTAGCATGTACTTTACAAGCACATATAATTGCAAAATCCTCAAAAACGAAACTAATTTTATTTAAAGATTGCTTTTATAAAATAAATTTCAATTTTACGATATCGAAATTTTTGAAATGAGTATTTTTTTTTAGAAATGTTTGTTCAACTGAAGATTATTTATCTACTTCTTTGAGGGTAAGCAACATTGTTTCAGGAGACTAATAAGAGAAATGACTTGAAAACTTTGACTTTTTGTACTACAAATTATATTTCTGAAAACCAAATCTACACTTAAAAAAGTTTTATAGTTTTTACATGACAGTTGTTTGTGTAGTAATCATTTAGTTGTTTTTAACTACAAGTACAGTTGTTTTTCTATGAAATAATACAATACAACTATTATGACAGTTATTTTAAAAAACAACAGAAGAGAATTACTGTATTTTTGTAACCGCTGTTTGAAGCAGTTATTTCGTAGAAGACAGTATTTTTTTGTTATTTATTGAAAAGTTGAAGATTATTATGTTATTATTGATATGCTCATACACTAAGAGAATTATTTTCATTTTAGTAATGAATTTCTTCATAGTTATAATGATTATTGTCACTTTAACTAGAACATTGAAACTTTTCATAGAACTTTTCATAAAACTGAAGAATTATGAAATTTAGTTTATAGAATTTATGAAACAGATTCATAAAATTTTTTAATATTATGAAGTTCCTTGAATTAATAAAACTCTTCATTAATGTCTTGTAAAATGCATTAGAACTAAGCCAATGAACCGCTTCATATAATTTTTAAAAAAAAATCCCAGAAGTCCAAAATTAATTCTAGGCTACATTGAAACAATAAAGCACTTTACAAAATATGTTTATCATAAGTCTTTGAAATAATTTCATAGCTCTAAGGAAATCGAATGATTTTTTTTTTATGAAACTATGAAATTTTATGAAACTTTTCTTTATGAAACTATGAAATTTTTTGAAAAAAATGTATGCAAAATTTCATAATATTAATAAAATTTCTTGGATCTAATTCTTCATTGAATCTAAGAAAAAAAAATTATGAAATTGTTTCATTATTATCATGAAGGATAATTTCATTGCAATTCCAATGTACGAAAACGTTATAACTGAAGTACCGTTTAGAATTTTGACTTAAGAATCACTGTCAAAAAAAGTAGTTTTTACCAATTTTTACAGTTGTTTCAAAATGTTTGTAGTAAAATTAGTCAGTTGTTTTTACGACATTTTTAGTTGTTTTTCAACAGTTAAAAACAACTAAATTTTTAGTTATTTTAACGGTAAATGCCTTTGCCGCCTTTTTAACTGAAATTACAGTTGCTTTAACCCTCAATTGGGCCTAAGCTGTTTTGCAATGAAATTTATACCACTTGTCCGGCACGAAAAATTAGCAATATGTTGTTTTACTAAAATTTTTTTTCGTTGCCTATATGGGCCAAAGCAGATTTATAGCGAATCTCAAAAACTAATCCATAAAAATTAGCAAGTTTTAGCTTAAATTATCCGTCTTACCAAGATATAAACTACCCTTTTGTGCTTTAACTTACGATATGGAGATTTTCGTTTTTTTGAAAAACGCGAAATTGAGCAAAAACGCAACTGAACTTCAACATAGCTTTGCTAGTACTACTTAATCTGCCCGATTATGAATATTCCCTAGGATTTTTTCCTCTGCGGATTTTATTTTCTCGAGAAAAAAAATCCTCCTATTCTAAACAGGCGCGGAAAAGAATAATAAGGGAGAGAAAATTGAATAATATTAATTGAATAATTGAATAATTCATACAAATGCTACACTCAAAAAAAAAAAGTTAGTAGAAAAGTTAGTAAAACGTCTTGTAAATCAGGTATACTATTTTTTAGCAAAATTTTTTGCTAAAATCGTGTTTTCAGCTAAAATTTTTGTTATACTTATCCAACACTTAACTGTTTTATACTAATGCTGTACTAATATACTAATGTTTTACTAATTAATTTTGCTAAAAAAAATTGTGCTGATAAGCACATTAATAGTGTGGACGACAACCAGATTGAAAGGTATACGCAGAATGAAGAGAATGAAGTAGATGTCGCGGCATGTCAAGATGTAGTAGAGAAGAGGAAAATGATACTACGAAGTACAACTCTAATAAGACATATAAAAAAATCAACCATGGAAGTTTTTGTATCTCTTTTTCATACATAAAACAAAATTGAGGATTAAAACAACTTAAATTTTGCGTTGTCACCGGCTTGTGAAAATAATTGTCTATTAATTAAATAAAAGACAAAATAAAATATTTATTTATTTAAACTTAATGTTTATAGATTAATAATAGTGTGGTCAAATTGCAAACAAACATTTACAGACATGTAGACAGAGTAAAGCGAAAGACAAAGACACACATCTTAGGTAGATTTTTGTGGTTCCTTTTTCTTATTGCATCTTGACATGCCGCGAGATCTACTTCATTCTGCGTATATCTTTCAATCTGGTTGTCGTCCACACTATTATCAACACAATTTTTTTTAGCAAAGTTAATTAGTAAAACATTAGTATATTAGTAAAGCATTAGTATAAAACAGTTAAGTGCTGAATAAGTATAACAAAAATTTTAGCTGAAAACACGATTTTAGCAAAAAATTTTGCTAAAAAATAGTATATCTGATTTACAAGACGTTTTACTAACTTTTCTACTAACTTATTTTTTTGAGTGTAGTATTGCTTAGGAAAATGATACTTAAAAGTACAACTCTAGTAAGACATAAAAAAAATCAAACATGGAAGATTTTGTATCTGTTTTTGAGACATAAAACAAAATTGTGGATTGAAACAACTTAAAATTTTCGTTGTCACCGTTGTCACTTTCACAAGTAATTGTCTATTTATTAACTAAAAGACAAAATAAAATATTTTAATTTTAAATTTATTTTCATCGGGATAAACATTAATTGCATTTATATTAATTAAATGTGCTAAAGTCCCAAAACTTATTTAACAAATTGTGAAAAACAATCTGATGTAGGCGTGTCCCTATCCGGATTTCATTCCTGCCCAAGGAAATCTTCAGGGGACTTTGTTATTATAATTTCTAGAGATATTTGTTATGTTAAATCACAAACTCAATGAGAATTTCTTGTCCTCGTCTAGGAGCGAGATTCAAAATTTAAAATATCAAAGAAAAAACAAAAACAACATCAAAATATTGTCACAATTGGCTTTGTCATCTTCCAAATACTACTCTGTTTTTTTGACAGACCTAGCAATGTAGTGACGTTTATTCAAGTAAATCAACAATAGAAAATCATATCTTTTCTATTAGTGTCAGTTACATTTAAATTTGCACAAGCACCTGCATATTTGTTATTTTAAATTTATTTAATTTAATAAAGATTAAATGTGTATTTGTAAACCAAATGTTTATAAAGATTAATAATCTAGTGTGGTCAAATTGCAAACAAATATACAGCTGGTAGAAAGACTAAAGCGAAAGGCAAAGACACACATCTTAGTTAGATTTTTATGTTTCGTTTTTGTTATTGTAAAAAAAAGGGTTGTACAGTGGACTCGCTGAAACGTGAACATTCAGTAACATGAACGTCCCAGAAACATGAACACTTTTTTTACATTGACTATTTCAATACGTGAACAAAGTTCAATAGCTCTTTTATAAGAAATGTTTCTATTTCTTCAAAATATTTTAGTAATTTGGGTAATTCCCGAATAATAATCTCACCATATTCTTATAGTAAACACCTTTTCTAATGTGAACAAAAAAACTCATTAAATCTTTTCCTGTATTTTCGAATTTAAGAATTTTTTATATAAAAATTGTTTTAAAAACGTATAAATTAAATTTAAATGGAATTAGCAGTTATTTTTATAGCAAATATATTAGAAATTAAGAGCTGTTAAAGATCAAAAACGTATTAAAATCAATAATTAGGGTATGCAAAAATTATCTTAGATTCTGAATTTGGTCTATTTGAAAAAGTCACAGAATTAGAAAGTTTTCTAATTTCCTAAAGTGTTTATATTTTTCTATAGGCAAGTGTCTGAATATTTAAAAATTTTTCTACACATGTATGTTTGAATTTCAGAAATTTTCAGGAGAAAAATATTCAAAATTTTTGCATATTTTATTTTTTTGTTAAATAATCAACATAATGATTGGTTCTGAAGTACTTGGAATAGAATTTATTCTAAGTGGATCAATTCTGTAGTAAAATCAGAGAGAGAGAGAGAGAGTTCACTGTATGTATATGATATATTTTGTTATTTTTCCGTTTCGTTTCTTTAATTATCTGCAGCATTTGCGTTCCTTTAAAATATAGCATCATTTAGATAACCATTGATGTAAGTAGTTGAAACATAATTTTGTTTATATTATATATAATTATTTTTATTTTTTTTTAGATATTACATTAATTCATGTCGTTAATTCGGCAGTATGAATATTTTTATATTTTGTAACGAATTGTAAATTATTTTGAAAAGGATCACAAAAATATGTTTTTATGATTTTCAGCAAATAAATTAACTAAAGTATAATTTTTCTACAAATTTTTTGAGTTTTTTTCAGTTTACTAATATTTAGCAACAATTTTATTACTTTTTAGCAAGGGTATTTTAATTTCTAATCCACTAAGTGTTAGCAAAACTTTTGCTGAATCTACTAATTTTGTTGCTAAAAATCAGCTCGCTGATTTTCAGCAAAAGATTTTGCTGACATCCTCCTGACTAAAATTTTGCTGACTCATCAAAATTTTTTGCTGACTTTACTAACTATTTTTTTTTTTAGTGTAGATTCTACTGTCAAACTTTTTTGAGTATATCATTCAATGTAAATTTACTAAATGAAAAGTTTAAAAAATATAATTAAAACTGCGTATTTGTATTTTTAATTGTATGCTCCCCCATAATTCCTTTCATTCATTAACATTCGCAATTGTAATATCTTTAAATATTCGCTATTAAATTAATATGTAGGTCATTTAAGATTGCCCTACAAAAAAAAAAAAAAAAAATATGTCAAAGACTAAACAAAAATTGTATCAAGAATGCATACGGACAATTTTGCTTTAAGAGTTATTTTTGGCTATAATCCCTTTTGTGCGATATACAAGGTATTGTCCACAGCAACAAAAAATAAACCAAACATGTAACCTAAGATGACATCCAAATGACCAAATCCAAGTATTTTACGTATTGTATCGTAATTGTGAGTTAACAAGGAATAACTTAACCCTTAACTGCATGAAGCTTCAAATCATAATAAATGTTGTATATTTTAGAATTGCTTGATTGAAATTGAAAATGAGTGAACACATACTTCGGCGTTTTTCGATATTTTCACTTTTAACGATTTTACTAGCAAAAAATTAAAAAAGGTAAAAATTTCGAATCACCCAATAACCAAAAATATAACCAATCTATAAAAACGAAATGTTGTATGTCGGAAAGCCTATAAAGTTTTCTAAACAACTAAATCACCGGTCATCTGATAACTGGAGCGCATATTGTGGGCTTAGAAATAGAGCGAAAATTTGAAATCAGAGGAAGAAGAGGCGACATTTTTCTAGAATATTTTGACGATTGGATTATGCGGCCTTATGGAAGATTCTTATACAGAAAAAATTATCAACCTAAAATTTTTAATTAAAGATTTGATTTGAATTAAATCTGTTTCTAAGCAAATATTTAATTGAATCACTTAATATTTTAATTGACTTTTAAGTATATAAAGCAATATTTTACTTTAGACGTAATTCTCAAATTATTTTTTCATACACTGTATGCTTAAATAGAAAATTCTCAGTATAAAGTACCAAATGCATTTGAAGTATACAAACAAAACAAGAAGACACACCCACAAGAATACAAACAGAAGTTATTTATAACTTTTTTCCTTTTTAATTTTCAATAAAAGTTTTAATTGATAGTATCATTGCCGTGATAGGTGCAAAATCAATTAAAATATTAATTGATTCAATAAATTTTTTTAATTGAAACAAGTTTTTAGTTTTTTCTGTGTAGAGATTCAGGTTGTATGGGCCATGATAATGTTGTTTGGGATTTTGATCTTGAGATTTTGAATGAATTTTTTGTGGTAGAAAAGACTGGTAATAATCAGGGGGCTGTTGATATTGATATTTTTCATGATTCTATTGATACTTTTTCAATTCTTTATGGAGTTGTGTGAAGCTCTTAATAAAGTGAAGTCAAAATCAGTTGGGGTTGATTAAATTTATAAAGTTAATTTTAAACATATATCGAGTTTAGTCTTAAATTTAGTTAATTCTATTTTGATGACGTCTGTGTTTTCTATTTCTTGGAACAATGCACGTGTTGTGACAATTCCTAAGTCGATAGTGGTTCAAGAGTCTGATGACCCGAAGGCCTATCTCTATTCTTCCTGCGTTGTCCAAAGTTGTGGCAAATCTTATTAGAAATCAAATGCTTCAATTTACCCATTCGAATCATTACGAGTCGCAGTATGCTTTACGTCATGGGTATAATACTACGTCGTTGCTTTTGAAACTTACAGACTCTATTAAGGTGAATGTTAACAGCGATACACTCAAATAAAAAAGTTAGTAAAGTCAGCAAAAAATTTTGTTGAGTCGCTTTAGTCTGTCTACCTCAGAGATGCCCAGTAGTGGCTGATATCAGTAACACGTATACTTACGCTCTTTTGTTTGATCGTCAATCAACCAATAGGAAATCAGCATGTTGAGTGGGAGAGACAAACTACACTTGCAGAAAGAATATTTAAAAGATTATCAATTTATTTTACACATGGCGTTTTTAACAGACATTTGTAATATTTTGAATGAGTTGAATTTGAAGCTGCAAGGAAAAGATAATAATATTTCGGATATGTTTAAAATTCCTTCAGATTTTAAAACTCAGCTATTTTTACTTGCAGCTCAAATTGACTTTGAGACTTTTCGGACTTTCCGAAAACTTCTGTTATTCACGACAAGGAGAAAATCTTGAAAAAGTTGGAACTTTTGGAAGTATTAGAAACGCTTTTTAATAACGTTAATGACAGGTTTAAGGATTTTAAAAATATAGAGCATTTACTGGATATTTTTCAAAACCCTTTTAAATGCGATATATTAAAGTACGAATTTCCAATCCAAACAGAACTTATTTTACTTCGAAGTGAAACAGATTTACAGGATAATTTTAACAATATAGAATTCTGGAAAAATCTTGATGGTACAATATATCCTGAAATAAAGAAGATTTCATTGAAGTGCTTATCTTTATTTCCCTCAACGTATCTTTGCGAACAAATATTTTCAGATTTGAATTATATTTGCTCAAAAAAACGCAATAAGCTGAATTCTTTTAGTTTGAGAAATATACTTTTATTGCGTAACTGCAATAAGAGTATCAACATAGAAGATTTCATTACTTTTTAATTGCAAATTGAACAATGATTCATTGAGGGAAAATTTATAAACACTTTGAAG
This sequence comes from Delia radicum, assembly GCA_021234595.1. Lineage (NCBI taxonomy): Eukaryota > Metazoa > Arthropoda > Insecta > Diptera > Anthomyiidae > Delia > Delia radicum. The sequence continues at coordinate 78,860,681 of CM037851.1, forward strand.
AATCTTTTTATTTCGAAATATATCACACCCGCCCCACATGTGCTTTCTTCGCAATCTCGTTGAAGACTAAATAAAATGAATAGCAAATTGTTTTCTTGCCAGTGTTATTTCGTCACTCTCACCAATTTGCTGAACAAAAGTATACCTGATTTACAAGATGTTTAAATATCTTTTCTACTAACTTAATTTTTTGAGTGTAGAGTTAGTGGTTTTGTTTGCTCTTGATCTCTCAAAGGCCTTTAATTCTATTAATCATGTTTGAATGATATATTAACCATACATGGGACTAATAAATTGTGTGATCTAATAAATTGTTTAATTAATAATGAATTTCATTGATTTAATTTCATTGATTAATGGCAATAATTTAAAATTTCATTACCATTAATAATCAATTAAAGGAAACAAATTACAATTGACAGATAAGATTTTCGAAAAACTAATGGTGAATATCGATTAAATCTGGGCTTCACAGGAGCTGTAAGTAACGCTCATAATACAAATAGGCTATGTCCGGGAAAGATCCCGAGAGATTAATTTTTTATGAAACAGCCACAGGGTGTCCTAATTATTTGTTTACCCAAATACGTACGTGACAATACCAATTTAATCGCTCTGATAATAAAATGGAACATTGGTCTAAACTGGAACGATATGGAATGTACCGGGGAACGAGTGGAATCGGAACACTTAACACATTTGCATTATCGGAACGTGTTACTTCGGTTCAGTTTTGCAAAAATTTGGTCTGTTTTTGCCATATTTGGCTTAGTTTTCGAGATACTAGAAATTTTATAAAATGGATATTTTTTAAAATGCCCTGTATCCGAAACTAAGCGAGATAAGGCAAAATGGACAGATGTTTTAAACAAGTTTAAGCAATAAAAATCTAAATTTTTTCGATTTTGTTGAAGAAATTTTTTTTAAATTTGAAATTTGAGATTTGAAAAGCACCCCAAAAATTTTGTTCGTTTTTGACATCATCGTAGGACAGGTTAACGCCATCCAAAACAAACAACTTCTTTTATGTCTCACAATTATGAGTGTATTAAATAAAAAAATGATGTTTCAGTAATCAATTTTAAAAACGTTGAAAATTTGAGCTCGAATTTCTTGCTGAAGTGGTATTTGGCACATTAGTGGTCTGGGGCATTATTTATTACTGGGGTAGTTCTTAACCGATTTTGGATTTTTATACCTTTTTGAATACATAATTTTATCTTAATCTCAATTAATTTATCATCTAGAGTAAAAACTATTGCAATATTGCAAAAAAATAGCAAAAACTAAAAAAAATATCCCTTTTTCCCATATAAGCGCATGTTTCGATTTTTAAGGCCCTATCGGGTAGGGAAGGCGTGGTCGTAGGGGCGTAAAATTTCACATGAGTTATTTTGAAGACAAATACAAAAAAATTAGAGGGTAGCGTCTCAACATTTCTAACATTTAAACTTGTAGAGCACCTTAAGGGGCACTCTAGTATATAAAGTGTCCGCCATCTAACGTTTTTTTTTTTTCAACAAGTGCTTATTTCGTGAATGGTAACACTTTGCTCATGTCTGATTTGACAAATAATTAGTTTTATCCTTCCGCTGAACGAATATGGTTGTGTATACGCTTGAACAACGCTGGGAAATATTGCGACATTACTTTGAAAATCATGGTAATGTTGCAGAATGTGTGCGAAAATTGCGGACGGATTTTGATTTTCGCATTATCAGCCGCAGAGCTTATGTCGTTTGGCCACCTCGGAGCTGCGATTTGACACCGTTGGAGTATTATTTGTGGGGTGCCGTCAAAAATAAGTGTTACGCCATCAAGCCAGAGACAATTGACGATTTAAAGGACAATACTCGTGAAGCCATTGATGAAATACAGCTGACCACAATCGATAATGTGCTTAAAAATTGGACCGATAGGCTACTGCATGGTAGGCTACTACATGGCCAGCCGAGGCAGCCATTTGAATGAAATTATTTTCCATTATTAACCGGAAGGATTGTACTTTCAAATAAAAAAAGAAATTTGAGAAAATATTCAGTAGTTTTGAATTTTTTTATATTAGAACTTAGGTTATTATTACTGTGTAATACATATTTTTTTGTCCTGAATGGCTTTATATTACAATTTAATTTATTTAATAAATAAATTTAATTAAAAGTTAAATTAAATTATTAACTTTTAAATTATTACTGCCTATAAATTGTAATTGTTTAAAAATTATAAAAGGTGCGTTATTTGGAATCACCGTTTTTTTTTTTTTTAATTTTCAAGAGACAAAAACAGCTTTATCTAAAAATTTACCGTTATTTTAGAAATATAAACTACACTCAAAAAATTCTTACAGTTACTACATGACAGTTGTTTGTGTAGTAATCAGTAGTAGTTATTTTTAACTGAAATTACAGTTGTTTTTATATGAAAAATTACAAAACAAATATTTTGACAGTAATTTAAAAAAAAACTGAAGAATGCTACTGCCGTTTTTAACAGTTGTTTGAAGCAGTTATTTTAGTAAAGAACTACCAAAAACAGTAATTATGAAGTAATCAGTTAATTTTTGTTAGTTATTTCAAAATAGAAGATTATATCGAGTTTTTAAAAATTCTCGTTTAGTGTATATTTGTTTTTATTGATATATTTATAGTTTGGAAATAATAATTAGACAATTTTATTATATCTCCAATGCATAACTGGAGTATGGTTTGAAATTTTTACTTTGCATTTTAAGTAGGATATAGCAAAACCAAATTTTTATTGTAAATACAAGAAAAAATACATTTTTTTTTTATTAAAAACATACTTTTAAAATACCGAGAAAAAAAAAACTCTTAAATACAGTAGCTTTTACCAAATTTTTCAGTGTTTCAAAATGTTTGTAGTAAAAAATTTTCAGTTGTTTTTACTACATTGTTAGTTGGTTTTACTGCATTTTTTAGTTGTTTTTTAATAGTTTAATAATTACCTTAGTCACTTTTTTAACTAAAATTACAGTTTAACTGTAGATTCTATTGTAAATTGTTTTTTATTGAAATACAGATGTGGCTTTATCGTATTTAAAGATGTGTCTTGCTTACTTATATCATACGCTGCCTTCAGCCAAATTATTCGTTACATATATGTAACGCCATGCATTAAAGGGTTTAGTATTATTATTTTAGTCCGTTCGATTGGTTCGTTTGTCATGTTTTATGTAGATGATGATAATCAGTGAATGTTTAACAAGTTCCTTAATAAAAGGGATTTAGCTGTGAAAAAAAAACACAATACTGTTGTTAAAAATCTTTTAAATATTCAGAGAATTATGTCAGTAAAATCAAATGCAAATCACAATTTAATTTAAGTCAACTTAATACAACTTTCAATTCAAATTAATCTATATTCGTTATAGTTGCTATCATTAAATATACACAAAAAAAAATTTTACAGTAGAATCTACTGAAAATTACAGTTTAAATAACTGTAAATTTATTTAAAAATGCGACAAAGGTGATTCCCGTTTTTAAATTTTGACAACGCACCCACCACAGGCCAGTAACTGAAATTTTAAAAAGAGGAACACAGGCTTAGCCCCTAACCGACAAACGATGTTTTGCAACGAAATTCATACCATGTGCTCCACTCGAAAAACAAATAATAAGTTCTTCAACAAAATTGTTTATCGTTGCCTAATTTAGGCGATATGATCCAAAATATTTTAGGGTGCATTTTGAAAACTAAAGCATATAAAAGAGAAGTTTTGAACAAAAATTATTTCTCTTACCAAGATATAACCACACTCCAAAAACTATTTGTTTTTTCTGCTCCTATTTCAGAAGATATCACGATTTTCGCTTTTTGCAAAAAGCGAAATTAGGCGAAAAAGTATCGAAACTTCAATTTATGTTGTTCATACTTCAACGTTTTGCTATTTTAATTTTAATTTAATTTATTTATTCATTTCAATAACCTACCCTGAAGGCCATAATCGGTTACAAATTTCTACTAAATTATACAAATTAAACAATAAAATTTGATATAAATAAAATAATAAGAAAGAGATAAAATTTAAAATACAATAATACTAAAAATAAACAAAAAATATAAAAAAAAGGAGTGATAATAGTTTATTTATTTATTAAGTCCCCAAATTTTACGAAAAAAAAAAATTAACAAAGGGTGGGGCGATTAGTATGGAAGGAAAAAAATCTTAATGGACGTTTCGCGTTTCTGATTCTTGGGATTGTACTGAGCAAAAAAGTCCACTAGACCATACGTCTACGGTGAAAATCGAGCTTCCAGATTTTGACTTCTTAGCCGTATTTTGTGAAAGTAACAATGTGTGGGATGGACATATCTCAGGAAGTAGGAGGAGCTTATCCAAGATTATGGTATCAATCTCTTCTTTTGAAGATTCTCTAAATAAAATCTGAACATAATCTGCAAACGCAAAAGGAAAGCACATAGTGTTAGACAATATATCAAAAAGATCATTAATAAACATAATAAAAAGTAGAGGCCCAACAACAGATCCTTGGGGAACACCACTAAAAACAGGAAGCATTCCAGAACAAGTGCCATTACTGAACACATATTGCATTCTATCTGATAGATAAGAAGAAATTAATTTGCATGCAGATCCAGAAAAACTAAATAGCCTATTCAGCTTTTAAACCAAAAGAGAATGATTAACCTTATCAAAAGCTTTTGCCAAGTCCAACGACAATAAAACACAAACCCCATTATCCGCAACCTTCTGCTTAATGCTGTCCGTCAAACCAATAAGCAATGATGTAGTACTACGATTACATCTAAAGCCAGACTGACAATCATGCAACAAAAGTTGATTATTAACGTGTTCCATCAACTGATCCTTCATGAGGTATTCAACCACTTTCGACAAAATGGGTAAAATAGAGATTGGTCGTAAATTATCAGTACACTCAAATAAATAAGTTAGTAGAAAAGTTAGTAAAACGTCTTGTAAATCAGGTATACTATTTTTTAGCAAAATTTATTCCTAAAATCGTGTTTTCAGCTAAAATTTTTGTTATACTTATTCAGCACTTAACAGTTTTATACTAATGCTTTACTAATATACTAATGTTTTACTAATTAATTTTGCTAAAAAAAAAATTGTGCTGATAAGCACATTAATAGTGTGGACGGCAACCAGATTGAAAGATATACGCAGAATGTAGCAGATGTCGCGGCATGTCAAGATGTAGTAGAGAAGAGGAAAATGATACTAAAAAGTACAACTCTAATAAGACATATAAAAAAATCAACAATGGAAGTTTTTGTATCCCTTTTTCATACATAAAACAAAATTGAGGATTAAAACAACTTAAATTTTGCGTTGTCACCGGCTTGTGAAAATAATTGTCTATTAATTAAATAAAAGACAAAATAAAATATTTATTTATATAAACTTTTATATTATATATAACTTATAGATTAATCATCTAGTGTGGTCAAATTACAAACAAACATATACAGACATGTAGACAGAGTAAAGCGAAAGACAAAGACACACATCTTAGGTAGATTTTTATGGTTCCTTTTTCTTATTGCAAAAAAGGGTTGTTTTTTTCGTTTGGTTTGTTTTTGTTTATTTTTTCGTTTCGTTTCCATAATTATCTTCGGCAGAAGCGTCATTTAAACGATAGCATCATTTAGACAACCATTGATGTAAGTAATTGAAAGAAAATTTTTGTTATGTTATATATATTTATTTCTATATATTTTCAGATATTAAATTAATTCATGTCGTCAATGTGGGAAAATTGTTATATTTCGTTATTATAGTAAATTATTTTTAAAAGAATCACAAAAATATGTTTTATGATTTTCAGCAAATAAATTAACTAAATTACAATTTTTCTAAAAATTTTTTGCGTTTTTTTCAGTCTACTAAAGTTCAGCAAAAAATTTATTAATTTTTACCAACGCTTTTTTATTTCTAATCTACTAAGTGTTAGCAAAACTTTTGCTGAATCTACAAATTTTGTTGCTAAAAATCAGCTTGCTGATTTCAGCAAAAGATTTTGCTGACATTAGCAACTTTTTTGCAAGCATCCTCCTGACTAAAATTTTGCTGACTCAGCAAAGTTTTTTGCTGACTTTACAAACTTTTTTTTTTGAGTGTACCACCACTCCCACTATTTTTCCCTATAGGAACAATCTTAGCAATTTTCCACAAATAGTATTAACACGATGTAAAATGTAATCGCATATCAACGGAATGAACAACTTGATGAACTTAAGCACAAAGCCATCGTAACTAACAGCTTTTGACTTAATCATGTTAAAAGCTAAAATCATTTCAAACCTATCCACTGATCTAAAAGAAAAACCACAATTATCTACATAAGGAGTATCCTCAACACTATTACTACTCACAGTTTGATTCATAGAAAATAAATTGTTCAAGTTATCAGGATGAACTGCTTCAAAATTATCCTTATCGTTAACTGCTCCTTTCCTACTCAAAATTGACCATATCTCCTTATTAGTCTTATTTTGAAAAATTAATTCATGAGCTTCCCTTTTCTTTTTACGAATCACGTTCTTTGCACGATTTCTGCACCGGCAAAAAACTCTCCAATTGTCATCACTTCTATCATTTAAATAAGTGCTATATGAAAGATCCCTGATTGATAGTATTGTATCTCAGGGGCTTTGAACCAGCTGTCGCAACAATCTCGAATCAGACGCCTCTTAAAAGGGACAATACTATGCAAAAATTGCATATTATTGTTCAAAATTAGCAACTGTTCATCTACATTATTAAATACTTAATGTCTTCCTTCTGCCAAATTTCATAATAATCCGTCTATTAGTTTATACGTTAAGATGATATCCTTTAGAGGAATCCTGATAAAATCCAGTAAGTCCTTGGACCAAAGGACCATAAGGACTTATTGTTAAAAATAAAGATTTAATCTTACTTACATTTTATTATAAAGAGTTTCTAGTCAACTTAAATTGGTTTTTTAGATTTTAGAAAACTATTTTTTTTTTTTCAAAAAGAATTAGTTTTTGAAATTTTACGAAATTTTGATTTTGAAGTTTTCTCGCTTCCAAAATATTGAGCAAATTTAGTTTTCTATCAGAATATCGCACACCTATTTCAAAAGTGACTCAACTCAAAATTTTTAATTTTTCAGAAATCGAAAAAAAATATTTGCAACTTTATACCAATTGAAACATAAAGAAAGTTTCAGCAACAATTAACAACAACAAAATACACTGCTATTTTTTTTATAGATAAACAAGTGTATTTGTCCATAGTTTAAGAATATAAACCCGAAAAATTAAAATTTTGAGTTGAGTCACTTTTGAACTAGGCGTGCGATATATTAATTTCTAAGTATAAAACGCTCATTTGATGCATTTGTGGTAAATTTTATGAAGACTGCCCTTAGGCAGCCTTATCCGTTAGAGGATTAAGTTCAGCATAATTAAATGCAATTTTTTTTTTAATTCAAACATATTTTAAATTAAAATCGTTCAAATAGCTATGTAGTTATTTTTAGCTGTTGGAAACAACTAACAAATGCAGTAAAAACTAACCATGCACTTTGGGGCAGATCTCAATTTTGTTTTATAAGATATGCCTTTTGCATTCACAAAAATTTAGTAAGAACAGTCAGTCCATTGTTTAAACGACTTCGAGAAAACAGATTTTAAAGATAAAAATTTAATAAACAAAAATAGTTTAAAATGTCAATAAAAAATAGAAAAAATGTGCTTTGTATTTACAAAAAATTTAATATTTTTTTGTTTGATGAAAATAAAAATTTTTCAAGTTCGAGGCCATACTCTATATTTCTTTATTAGGATATTGTCCTAACAAATAATCTATAGAGTTTTTTTGTTTTCAAATTTGTTTTATTTATTTCTTTTTTGTTTGTATTTGTTAATATAGCCAAATATACACTCAAAAAAATAAGTTAGTAGAAAAGTTAGTAAAACGTCTTGTAAATCAGGTATACTATTTTTTAGCAAATATTTTTGCTAAAATCGTGTTTTCAGCTAAAATTTTTGTTATACTTATTCAGCACTTAACTGTTTTATACTAATGCTTTACTAATATACTAATGTTTTACTAATTAATTTTGCTAAAAAAAATTGTGCTGCTTTTTTATTTCTAATCTACTAAGTGTTAGCAAAACTTTTGCTGAATCTACAAATTTTGTTGCTAAAAATCAGCTCGCTGATTTTCAGCAAAAGATTTTGCTGACATTAGCAACTTTTTTGCTAGCATCCTCCTGACTAAAATTTTGCTGACACAGCAAAATTTTTTGCTGACTTTACAAACTTTTTTTTATGAGTGTATATAATGACAGAATAATAATATTTCAGCAACCCAAAAATGACACAGAAAAATTAATTTATATTGTTTGAGGTTATAAAAGTTTTTAAAGTCTCCCTGCGGGAAATGGATAAGTCACTGGTACATTAAAAAAAATAAGTTAGTACAAAAGTTAGTAAAACGTCTTGTAAATCAGGTATACTATTTTTTAGCAAATTTTTTTGCTAAAATCGTGTTTTCAGCTAAAATTTTTGTTATACTTATTCAGCACTTAACTGTTTTATACTAATGCTTTACTAATATACTAATGTTTTACTAATTAATATTGTAAAAAAAATTGTGCTGATAAGCACATTAATAGTGTGGACGACAACCAGATTGATGTCGCGGCATGTCAAGATGCAGTAGAGAAGAGGAAAATGATACTAAAAAGTACAACTCTAATAAGACATATAAAAAATCAACCATGGAAGACTTTTGTATCTGTTTTTCATACATAAAACAAAATTGAGGATTAAAACAACTTAAATTTTGCGTTGTCACCGGGTTGTGAAAATAATTGTCTATTAATAAAATAAAAGACAAAAGAAAATATTTAAATTTAATATGTATTTCTATAATAAATGTTAATAGATTAATAATCTAGTGTGGTTAAATTGCAAACAAACATATACAGACATGTAGACAGAGTAAAGCGAAAGACAAAGACACACATCTTAGGTAGATTTGTATGGTTCCTTTTTCTTATTGCAAAAAAAAAGGGTTGTTTTTTTCGTTTCGTTTGTTTTTGTTTATTTTTTCATTTCGTTTCTATAATTATCTTTGGCAGTTTCGTCCTTTAAAAGAAAGCATCATTTAGACTACCATTGATGGAAGTAGTTGAAAGAAATTTTTTGTTATGTTATATATATTTATTTCTATATATTTTCAGATATTAAATTAATTCATGACATCAATGTGGGAAAATGAAAATTTTTATATTTCGTAATTATTGTAAATTGTTTTTAAAAGAATTACAAAAATATGTTTTAGGATTTTCAGCAAATATATTAACTAAATTACAATTTTTTTTACAATTTTTTTGCGTTTTTTTGAGTCTACTAAAATTCAGCAAAAAATTTATTAATTTTTACCAAGGCTTATTTATTTCTAATCTACTAAGTGTTAGCAAAACTTTTGCTGAATCTACTAATTTTGTTGCTAAAAATCAGCTCACTGATTTTCAGCAAAGATTTTGCTGACATTAGCAATTTTTTTGCTAGCACCCTCTTGACTAAAATTTTGCTGACTCAGCAAAATTTTTTGCTGACTCAGCAAAATTTTTTGCTGACTTTACAAACTTTTTTTTTGAGTGTATGGTTATGTGACTAGAACTTTGTGTGTATGAACCTGTCCTAGTTTCGGTTCTGTTATATGAAAGTGACCGGTACTTTTAACATGGGCTTGTCATTAGAGGTGACAATTTGCTACCTGTGGAGCACTGTGTGACGTATCGAATAACTTGACCAAGGTAACCTATCAATATACAGACTGAAATGAATATACTACGGGATTAGTTAGATAAGGTAGTGTCAAAGTATGACCATTTTAGGATTTATGTGATATGCAACAGAACCAGTGGGAAAAAAATTATCACGTGACTGGTGTAGGTATACGTCTCTTAGAACTGGAAAACAATTTTTGAAGGAAAACTAGTCACATATTAAGCGCAATGTGTTCTGTAACAGGGGTAGTTTGACTGAAATAGTTTTGAGACGTACCACTGCACTGGTCTAAGGGTACATGTCGCCGGGCATGCGAAAAGTAATTAGCAAGTAACCTGTCAGTTTTCATTCAGAGTATGTCATATTATGCATGAGCCCGTCCGGAACCAATCACTGTACTTTTCCAAAACAGCGTGTCTTACCCCCTGTTCAAAAAAACCTTAAAAAAGGCACAACAAAAATCAATTTTATAATTAGCTAATTTTGTCTGTACCCAACAAAGGAAGCATAAGTTTAAGTCGGTACCGATAAAATTCCTTCATTGTTACGTTTGCTGTGTTGCAGTCAAGGGACTGATTCCTTTGGCACTAATTGTCATCTTTCCATCCACTGCTAACGGCTTTGAACCAGTAATAACTTCAACTGCAACGGTCCTAGTTGCTTCAGTACACTTTGATGTTATGTTACTTTTTCTCCAGTTACATGATATATCTGGTAGCAACCAGTGAATGTTCTGTCACCATAACTATTGTCACGTGATTGGTCATTTCACAAAAAATAACACTTTTTGGTGCACCACAATTTTGGGTTAACCAGTTTCGTGACGTGCCCCCAAATCATATATCACAGATTTGTCACTTTAGATCAATCGACCCTTCGTTTCCCACAGGGCTTTTATGTGAGTAATTTTAAAGTAAGAACTCGCGTAACTCGATTAGAAAAATGTACGAATACGAACAAATTGTACCGCGTAATACGATTTTCGTACTTTTTTTCTCAAAAGAACGGAGATTTTTTTCCTCCTTTCGAACAAAAAAATCCCTTTCGAAAATGCAACTCTGTATTACGAAGATGAACTGTTTTTGCGATAAAAAAACGTTCGAAAATTGTTCGAAAGCTATTTTGCTAGTGACAAGTGAAAAATATTAAAAATGTAAGTATTTACACATTTAAAAAATAAAAAATGATTAACAAATAAAGAAAACTTAATAATATTGTTTATTTATACAAAAATATTTATTAAATTACCCAATAAACATGTTATATTAAATGTAATAATATTTGTGTGTTTCAATTTATAAAGGCAAGCTCCAAAAAGAAATTTATACACAAATAAAAAACAATATGAGGTAATGGTCGACTTCATGGTCAAGCATTCAGACTTGGCAAAATTGCATCTAAAAGTCCCAGATGCTAAGAATAAGTCAAACAATTTGTGGCAAAAGTTGTGTTCGGATTTGAATGCTTTCGGACCACCCGAACGTGATGTCAATGGCTGAACGAATGGGAACGAATGGGCCTTCATAATATGTTTGTTTACTTACCTTTTACCATTTAGACTCATAATATCGGATTTGTCCCTTACTATTTTTCTCTGGATTCCCTAAGGAATGGAATTATCGTCATCTTCATCAAACCACAAATAAACGCAATCCATGAAAAACAATTTCTTTTTTGATTTCAAATTTTGTTTGTTTTTCGATTTTTTGTAATTTTGACATTTAATAATAGTGTTGCCACGTTTTCTTCAGTTTGTTCCCTCTTTATTATGAATACAACTCTGTAGTCGTTCCGAATGAATTACACAGTACGCATTTACTTTGGATTCGGTAGTTCTTTTCGAAAAATTTTGATTTTCGATTCGAGTTACGCGGTAACTCTCTCTTGCATGTACCAATTTCATAAAAAAACAAGTTTATAAGAAATTTTTTCAGAATATTCCATTTTTAACAATGAATTTTTTAAATTTACAGTTTCTGCTATATTAACCCTCTAACGCCTGACGATGACATTTGTCATCGTTTATTAAATTGAACCCAAATGCTTCGAATGAGTGTTTTATACTTAGAAATTGATATAGTTCGATATAAAAGTGAATTAGCTAAAAGTTTGGCGAAGAAACTGTTCGTATTCAGTGCACTGTTAAAACGCGAGAAAGCTTTAAAGTTCAAATTTTGTAAAAATTCAAAAAATAATTATTTTTTAATTAACTGAGATTTCCAACAACTAAAACACTTATTTAAGTTGATTTAAAACTCTTGAAAATTAAGTATAAGTAAGATTAAGTTATAACCTTTAATAATCAGTCCTTATTTTTCTTCAAGGACGAACAGGATTTTATCAGGATATCTCTAAAGGACATTGTCTTAACTTATAAAGTAATGAACGGATCGCTTTGAAATTTGGTATAGAGAAGACAATCAGTAATAGTAGCAAAAGTCTAAAGTTTGAACAAAAAATATTGAAGTTAAGATACTTGTTCGCACTATTTCGCCATTTGCAAAAAAGCGAAAATCGCCATATCTTCTTAAAAAGAAGCACAAAAAAGTTTATTTTTGGATTGTGGTTATGTCTTGGTAAGAGCAATAATTTTTGGTACAAACTTTTGTTTTACTTGCATTAGTTTTCGAGATAAATTTTAAATTATTTTTGCTCATATCGCCGAAAGTAGTCAGCGAAAAACATTTTTTTAAAAGAAATTATTATTTTTTTTGCGAGACGAATACATGGTATGAATTTCATTGCAAAACAAAATTCGGGCATTAGAGGGTTAAAGCTAAAAAAGAATAGTTAAGAAAAAACCCGGTCATTCGACAACAAAAACTCGGTTTATTCGATATTCAAAAATTTACCTTTTTAGAAAAAACAAAACCGGTTGAAACCGGTTTTGAACCGACTCGATCACCCTAGTAAGAGAGTAGTAGACTAATACTACATTATTGTAAACATGCCTTAGAGTATACTTTAATTTTTAACGAGATACTAAAAGCTCACATTGAAAAAACAGGATTTCGTTTTCTAAAACTATAACACTGTGTTTTTTACAGAAAAAATAAAAAATTTAAGTTTTTTTTAAAAATTTATTTAAAATAAAACAAATATTTTTTATTATTATTTTTAAATATTGATACTTTGAGAGTTTTCAAATACATAATAATTAGAAAACTTTATTGCATCTCCAATGCATAAAAATGTTATAACTGGAGTACCGTTTGGAATTTTGACTTTTCATTTTAAGTAGAATCATCCTACTTGTTTGAGACATACTTGGGATTTTATCATTAGCATTGGAATTTTATTAGCATTAGTTAGCTAATGCCAAACAAATTTCATTACCATTTAATTGTAATGAAATTTTTTGGCATTAGCATTTGTCCTACTAACGCTATCACACTAATGCCTAAAAAAGGCAGGCCACGCAGAAAAACTTTCCTTTGCTCAGCATTGCCACTAACTTATTTATGGATAACTTCACACACATTAATTGCTCAAAAATACTATTCAGGGTAAAAAAAAAACATCGGAGCAATGCCCCTTAATTACACTTTTTCAACTTAACACCGACCACACATTGAAGTAAAGTACTTGTTCCCAAAAAAAAATAAATCCATTCATATACCAAAAAATATTGACCGGGTTTTAACGGGTTAATGGATTAGGATAATTGTTGGTTCTGCTGATGCATATTTCCATTACCCATTGATAGTAATTAATACATTATAACACGTAAAAATAAATAGCAATTAAAACTGAATCTAAAAACTGAGAAAGTAAAAAATGTCAAAACTTAGCTTTTAAATAAATCCAACGGTGTTTATACAGCTACGGGGTGAAATTATACCTTAAATGAAAGCTTAATAGCTTGTCTATAAAGTATTGGCCACTTAACATATCCTAAATTAGCCCTTAAATGCTCACAGTATCTTTAAAGATACAACCATTCAAAAATTTCCTACGACTTTATTTTAAGCTTAATCAAAATGAAAACTTCACTAGTGTGTTAAGAACTCTCAAGCGCTCTTTAATAAAATACATTTATAAATAAATATTTAGAATCGTACCTTTTATTAACCATCAAAGTCAAAAAAATTAAAAACTTCAAAATTAATTAAAAACTCAAGAATTGCGCTTTTTATGATATCGAAAAAAGGGCACATGTAATTTTAGAAAGTTTAAATAAAAGGCATTAGTATTAAGAGGCAAATATAAGCTTTTGAATGATATATCTTTTTTGTTCCTAAGTCACTCCGTTTTTGTGTAACGGGCAATTTAAAATTTTGAAAATTTTGGATTTTTGCTTATAAAAAGCGTAAAAAAAAATTATTTGAAAAATCTTGGTACGCAGTTTTTTTTTATTTAGCATTTCATATCATAAAAACACAATTTTATTCAAATCGAAGCTGTTGAGCATTTAAGGGTTAGGGTAATTTTTTAAAAAAAAAATAGGCCTTCTAATAAAAAAAAAAATGCACAAATAATACAAAAGGTTAAGCTGGCTCGCAATGGGTTAATTAATGGGGACATACTGTAACTCGTTGGAAAGACATTTAAAATAACTTTCCGATAGTGCCTTTGATAGTACCTTTGATTCGTTAACAACTTTTGGCTATAATTGTAAAAGAAAATTTCAACGTTGAAACCCTCCCCCAAAAATAATACAAAGGTTAAGCTGGCTCGTAATGGGTTAATGAATGGGGACATAAAATACCTTTCCGATAGTGCTTAAATCGTTTTGATTCGTTAACAACTTTTGCCTATAATTGTAAAAGAAAATTTCAACGTCGAACCCCTTCCCCAAAAAGGGGCGTGTCCGACAAAATTTGACTACAGATTTGAACTCAGTGGTATCAAATCTTCAAGGTCAAATATTTTTATATATTTTGCTTTGGTGCTGCTAAACTTTATTTGTTCAAAATCGCAAGTAAAATCATAGTTTTTGCGAATTTCGAGAAAATAAAACGCAAATCTTTTTAAGTGGCTCCAAAATATAAATCAAATCGGAAGACGCAAGACGATTTAACCCTAAAATTGGAATCTCTATTAAAAAAGTCCCGAAAATTACACCCATTTTCAAATGTATTTCAGAAGTTATCAAATGTATTTTCGAAATGATCAATTAAAGGGCTTATTGTAAAAACTTGATAAGCCACATTTATTATTTTATGTTTTTTTTCGCTGTTTCTAGACTTCCATTGATTAATATTTGATATAAGTCTTGCTTAAACACGTCTCACAAGTACCTAGTGTATAAATATCCTGCTAAATTCATATTTTATGCATTTTTTAACCATTAAAAGGCGAAAACAAACTAAAAATAAAATATGGCTTATCATGTTTTTACAATAAGCCCTTCAGTTGTATTTCAGAAATTATTAAGTTTTTTATTAGTATTTCTAAAATACAATTGAAAATGGTTTAGATGAAATTTGCGTTGCAAAAAAGCAAAATCAAATTTTATATAAAAAAAACGATAAGTTTTGGATATTTGCATGTTTTCAAAGGGAAGAACAATTTACAAAATGCATCCAAAAATATCAGTTGCATTAAGTATGAAGAGGACAATCGTAGGAATTAAATGCTTTTTGAATTATAGAAATGCAAAAACTTTCAAAAAATAAATTAAAACGTTAAAAAAATCGGATTTTTTTAAACATTTGAAAAAAAAATAATATGGAATTGTATCCGTAAGCTTCGAATTACAACTTTTGCACAGACTGGGACTTGGACATTTTTTGTTTTTCAGATCTAGAAACCTAAATTATTAACGCTTGAAAATACTGAATGAATTATTTCTTAACTAGATAAATTCTTTAAGAGAATATTTTCAATTTGAAATATTTCCAGTGGCCTAAATTTATATATCGATTTGAATACATAACAAATAATTAGCGTTTTTGTAATTTTTTAATAAAATGATCATATTTTTTACATTTTGAAATCATATTCAAAAACAGTTCTTGTGTCACAAAGATGACATGATCCTCACATACACACAATACGCTTGTGATTCTTATTAAGATTTGTATTAAAAATTAAAAAAAAAACCCCCGTGTCTTAGTTAAGATCTGGAACTTCATCAACAACAGCCACACGGGCGGGCATTTTGTATTCTGTTTCGGGAGTTTCATAGATTTTCTCTTCTTTGGGTTCAACAACAGAAACATTATCGGGCAATGGTTTCTTGGGACCGATCTTGTTCTTGGGATCATAAGGCAACATAATCTTAACCTTAATGCCCAAAACACCTTGGCGCAATAAAACGTGACGGGTGGCAGTTTCAACGTAATCGTTGCATGGATCACCAGAGTGGATCATAAGACCATCAACGAATTTCATGGATTTAGCACGTTGACCACGCAATTTGCCGGAAACAACGACTTCGCAACCCTTGGCACCAGATTCCATTATGAAACGTAAGACACCATAACAGGCACGACGTACAGCCAAACCTCCGGTCAATTTGTAACGTAGGGATTCAGCTTGAGCGATGGCGCACAAACCACGAGTGGCTACCTTTTCAGCGTACAATTCAATACGGCCGGGTTCGAAATTGAAACGTTTTTGAACCATAGCGGTCAATTCACGAATACGACGACCTTTTTCGCCCAAAACCTGTTGAGTCTTGGTGGCCATGATGATAATTTCGGTACGGGCAGGTGTAACACGTACTTCAACACCGGAGTATCCATCCTCGGCGAGTTCACGAGTTAAGAACTCGTTTAATTCAGCTTTGAACATGCCATCGGCAACAAACTAAAAACAAATAAAAGAAAACACCCACAATTAGTATACTCACAACATCAATTAATGAAGATAGAAATTTTTAAATAAAGTATACATTTTAGTTTAATCTATGGCCAATCAATTTTGACACTTGCTTATTTTGAGGTTAGTTTCTGGTGTTTTTTGTTTTCATCCATTTTTAACACTTTTTGCAAAATTTTTTCACACATTTCACTAGACCATTCAAAATACCGTAAGTTGTAGTTTAATTAAAAGGTATTTAAGTTAATTTACCTTGCGTTTTTTGGAAATTGTGAGGCTCATGTTTATTTCAAACGACTCGCATAGAACGTGGTCAGAAAAAGAAAGAAAGAGCAATATGGCTGCCAAACGTCATCGTAAAAAGTGTAACCAAGTTTATTTGGTAGTTATCGATAACAATAATACCATTTTATTCTAGGTGAGTTTTATTTTCACTTTTGCTGCTATTTAAATATGGCAGGGTTGTACTGGAGCACACTAGTGTTGTAAAAATATCAGTACTGAGTACCGGTATATAATATAAATGAATATACATGTATACGTACTTTTTATATATAAAATATATATGTATATGTACTTTTTACCCTAAAGCAGCAAGGCAATACTTTTAGAGATGTAATTTTGCAAAGAAATTTGTTTTTTTTTTTTATATGAAAATACAACTCTTAAAAAGTACTTGGCTCAATTGCCTAAAAAAGTATGCAGCCCCATCTAAAAAAAGATAATAGTTTTCTAATAGGGGTTAAAGGGGGACGGACCCTTATATAAGTGTGGATACTCAGAAGAATTTAGGATTCGTTTTCTTAAGATTTCAATACATGTTACGAAATCCCATATAAAATTTGGTATTGGGCATGTTAAGTGTTAACTCTTTTAAGTTGTCAGTTCGTATACAAATATGTATATTAAAAGTGTTGCCAATCGTTTTTTTCGTTTCCATGTTAAAAAAAACTCTGTTATCGCAACTTTTCTACCAAAATTATCAGTTTGTCTTTATTATTTGCATATTATTTGATTAAATTGTTTTTAAATGTTACTGCTGCCTAAAACTATTACGTTTGAAATTATTTTTGGATTTACCGCTATTCCAAGAATACTGAAATATGCGTGTTGCACTTGTTATTTGTAGATATGTACATAATTGAAAGAGTCTATTTTCGGGAATGGTTGTTTTATTTGTATCGAAGAAAATGCCTACAAAATGTGTGAAACTTTTAATAAAACAAAAATATGATGTGTTTTTTATATTATTTTTAAAACAATTAATGAATTTATTTTAAAAATAAATGATTTAAATGTGTAATAAAATTTGTTAAATTTTTAAATTTAACCCATAAAAGAGAAGTAGCGCACTATAAAATGTTTTCTTGGGTATCGCAGCAACCTCAGTTTTCACAACGGTCAACAATTCTATAGGTGCGTTAAGTGAGATTGCACTGTATATAAAAAGTGGCAACTCTGTATAATTCTGATTAATCCACCACCGTCACAGTGCTACCAAGTTAAAAATGTGTTACCCCTTGTCACTGATGTCAACTATTTGACAAAAAATCCTTGAGAACTGATCAAAAAAGCGTTAGCAAATTGTACACCCAAATGTTAATATTACCAAATATTAGTATGTATACAACTACATAAAATTAACGACAGTTAAAACTTCGATTTTCAAATCAAAGTTTTTATTCAGTATTGCAATGTCGACCTGGTTAAAATTTCATTTTTTTAAATAAATATCCATCGCAGTTAGCCCTAAAGTGCTCTTTGCGATTTATAATGTTTTAGTATGAAAAATAGTTTTCAAAATTTCGCCAATGTTAATTTTCCATAACACGTTAATAAACTTAACATAACATAAACTTGAGTAAATTACAAAAACAAGAAAGATTTTGTAATTAAACATCGCATATGTATTGCAATCAGTCCTACGCTATACGCAAAACATACCCTGCCAAGTAATTAGGAGCATTTGAACTAACACAGTTTTTTCACATAAATTATTAAAAATGTATGTAGAAATAAGTAAAAACTAGGTAAAATGTTATTAGATTTCTATTAATTTTGGCGAATAAACTTTATTAGTTGAAATTATTCTAATTGCTTGGCAACGATTTTTTTTGTGTGTTATAAGGCTATTTGAAAAAACCTCCAAATTAGCTACACCGACAGCACCGCCATTTTTATTATTCTTGAAGAAAAATTTTCCACAGCATTGCAGACGAAAAAATTTTCAATTTTTCAAGTTTGTTTTAATTTAAAGAGTTTTAAAGCAAAAAGTGTTGAAAAAAGGTACAAATAATTGTATTAATAATTGACAAAGCATTAAAGAATAAAAAAAAACTGCACATTTCACAATGTCTGAGTCAGGCAAAAAAATTAATGAATTACGTGTGCTTGACCTCAAGGAGGAATTAGAAAAACGTAAATTGGATACAGTAGGACCAAAGTCTGCTTTAATAGAACGATTGGAAAAGGTAAATGTTAACAAATATGACGAAATATTAATAACATCTTGTTTTATTACCTTAGGCTATTAAGGGAGAGGGTTTAGATCCTGCCAAACATATTTTTGGTTTAGGCAAGGGAACTCCAGTTAAAAAACCACCACCGAGTAAAATTTCCACTCCGGACAATAAAAATGCTAAAGTTAAACCTGAACCCAAAGAAGTTCCTATCGTAAATATAGAAATTAAAGAAGAACCATTAGATGAAGAAGAACTTCAAAATGACGGCGTTGAATGTGATAATGAGGACGATGAAGTTGATCAAGTGGGTGATGTTGATGATGAATGTGTAATCGTAGACGATAAAGATGATAACAATGAAAATGCTGAAGATGATAATGGACAAGCCGAAGATGAAAATTTGGAACAAACTGGTAATGATATTTTAAATACTGAGGATGAAACCAATGGAGACGCTGCCAACAATGATAACGAGGAAGGTATTAATCTAACTATTGGTGAAGATGAACAGCAATTATTACACGATGAGGCCCCGGATGATAAAGAGAAGTCTGGTAAGTTTCAAATATGCCTTTTATTGTGTAAAATGTTAAAGAGATGTGCGGGTGAACAAAAATTGTCGTGAGTTTGAGATACTTTTAAAGTATTATATACAGCAGGGCTGTCAAAACAATGACAGAATTTTCGGCGGCACTCGACATTTTCCTAAATACTTTCAAAAATTTTAATATTTTCAAATATCAAAAGAGGTTTAAATATTTATTTTCGCCATTAAAAGCTTTCTTTTGTAAGGTTTAAGATTTATTTTATTGGTCCTTTTTTTTTTTCAATGTATGATATACACTATACCCCGTTTTGCGTCCGTAATTTGGACCGGATAAATGCGACGCATACCGAAACGACTCAAAAAGGAACACGATTTTAAATACATTTGTACTGATTTTTATTTAATTGGTGTCAGTACCCTTTATTTTAGCTTAAAAAAAAATGTTCTATAAAAAATTTATTTTTCAATAAAAAATATAACTTTTTTTATTATTTTTGGAAATAAAAGTTTTTATTAAAATAAAAATATAACAATTCATAAGAAAAATATAACATACAAAAATTAAAATAAAAATTTAAAACATGTAATTCATCGTTTAATAGCAAAAATTGAATTGATGCGTTTATTTTTCTATTCTGAGCTTGAGTCATATAAATCGATTAGCATCTCTACAGTTTTATTTTTGCTGATTTTTTATGAAATGGTCCAAGATATATTTATATAGGTAGTCTTAGTAGCCCAACTGTTTATCTTCCTCTTACCTGGTTTTGACATTTCTTACATGGTTTTGACATTCATTTGTACTGTATCTTGAGTACAAAGCAATGTCAAAACCCTGTTGTTTTTGTATTGTTTGTAGTTGTTTGTTGTAGTTGTTGTTCTAGTAAGACTACCTATAATATATCTTGAAATGGTCTAAAGTTTGTTGGATTGTAAGAGCTTTTTCCCAGATATAAATATATCTTGAAATGGTCTAAAGTTTGTTGGATTGTAAGAGCTTTTTCCCAAATATATTTCCTTTGTAACAATTAATAGCATTCTGCGTCGGCATAACACTTCTTGACACTTTTAAACTACAATCTTAGTCGATCATTATTTTAAAAAATGTAAATTTCTTGCGATTTGAATTGTATCCCTTTGGAGATATTAGCAGTGGTAAGCTTTTTGAATTTTACTTCACATTGTTTGTGTTAAAATAAATTGTGTTTCGACAAATATATTCATACACTGAAAGAATTATCCTTCATGATATTAATGAAACAATTTTATAAAATTTTTTCGTAGATTCAACTAAGAATTTCATTATATCCAAGAAATTTTATTACTATTAGAAATTTTTCATAAAATTTCATAATTTCATATAAAAAATTCATTCGATTTCATAAATTGTTTCTTCATAAATTTAATAAACATTTTCCTTAGGACTATGAAATTATTTCAAAGACAAATTTTTTCATAACATTTTATAGTTTCATTAACTTTTATACATTTCAAACTTTAGTGTTAAGATTTAATTCTCGAGTGTTCAAAATATTTTATAAATTAATTCAATGTAGCCTTTTTTTTAATTTTGAACTTCAATGAAATTGTTTAAAAAATCATATGAAGCAATTCACTGGCTTAGTTCCAATGCATTTTTAATACATTCATGAAGAGTGTTAGCAATTCAAGTTAACTTCTTAATAATAAAATGATTCATAAATTCTATAAACGCTTCATTGTCGGAATGATTCATTAGTTTAATGAAAATTTTCATTAATTCTACTAACATTTCATGCACATTGACTTTAATGAAACCTGTTTCATAGATTATATAAAAAGTTTCAAAGGACCAGTTCCAGTGATAATTTTCATTGAAGCTATGAAGAAATTTATTACTGAAGTGAAGATAATTCTCAAAGTGTATTAACAACGCAAATCGAAACATTTGCGACGCAACTCCAAAGCCATGAAACGCAAACTAAAACATAAACGACGCAACTTCGAAGTCACAGAAAATTTTTAAACGACGCAACTTTGATACGACGCAAATCGAAGCAATGCAAACCGGGTTGTTGGTGTACTTAGATTTTTTTTTTTTATTAATATTCATATAATTACAAATTATATCCTGTTACCCTAACCGAGCGAAAACAGACCACTCTTGTACACTCTTTGAGTAGAAATTGTGGCTCGAAGAAGTGGACAAATCAAAAGATGGAGCAATTTCATTCATGTAGCCAATGGGTGATAAATAATTATTTTCATGAAGGTATGTTCTTGATGTTAATCTCTTAAGAATGTCACAAACATAAAGTCCAATAGGTGTTACTCTAGATTCACTATATATAAAATTATTCGAATATCGTCTGCAAAAAGATTCAATACAATACAGTTTTGCAATACTTTTATTTTTTTTATTTTTTTCCCTTATTACAGTCGGTGAAACAAATTGGAAATCCATACAGAATTACAGGTCTTAAACTCGTTTTATATAGAAAAAGTTTAGTATTTACAATTTGAATTTTTATTACAAAGAATTGGATTTTTCCAATAATATGCGGGCATGTTCGTTAAATTTTAAGAGTTTATTAAAGGTCACTTTAAGGTATTTAATATTATCCTTAAACGGAATTTCGATGTTGTTGATGCAGAGCCTCAGCAGTTTACACTCTGCTACAACAAATCCCCTACATTTGCCTGACGCATAACGTAAACTGGTATAGCTACACATTTTGAGATGTTATTTACATAGAAATTTCTCATAGTTTCAAAGTGTTCAGTAACTTGATCCAATGCCAAAAGTGAAGATTCGTTATGAGAATATACAAGAGAATCATCAGCATATAACAAACTGATAGAATACGAGCCAAAATCGATCCCTGAGGAACACCACAGTATACGTTTCCAAAATCAGAAAGCATTTGGCAAAATTTAACGGAAAATTCCCTTAAGAATAAAATAACTTCTAAGCAATTTGTTAATAGAAGGATCAAATCCGATTTGAGGGTTTTCTATGAGTTAATTCTGGAAGTTTTTTTTATTCTGGAAGTTTTTTTTATTATGTTTTGTATTTTCACTACAAATTATTTTTTTGCTCATTGAAGTAAAAATAAAACGGGGTAATCCCCGAGTTATTCGTGGTGAGTACAATTCGGTCATATGCATGTGAAATTTGATATGCTTGTACAAAATTAAATACCTAATAATAAAGAAAAATTTTAAAGTTTTTCTATGAATTTAATATGTTCAATTAATTAAATATTATTAAATAAAAATAGTTTTGTGTTAAAATAAAGCTTACATAACTAGTTTTATTATAATTTTCTGTAAAAAAAATGTCCAGAAATTTGAACTTTTCAGAAATTAGAACTGCCCGATGTACAAAGTGGTTCTAATTTCTGAGATTCTACTGTATAGGACTTGTTAAATAAATAGATAAAAATGTTAAATAATATTTTATAATGTATGAAATGACTTGTTTCGTGGAAAGTTGTTTAGGAAAATTGTACAAATGCAAATACAAAATTAACACAATGGGATATATAATTTATACAAAACTTGATAAAATTCACAAAATTTTAATGAAAACAATTTTATTTTCAATTTATAACCAGCTTTCAACCTCCGTATATTTACAAAAATAAAGCAAATCAAACATATTAGCTAGGTTGATACTAGTATTTCGATCTGGCTAAAGATCTCATCAGAACCCGAAGTTTAAGAAAAGCTAGAGCCTCCATAATAGGCAGAACTTTAACAAAAAACCTATTAATCATCAATTTTGCTCCATTTTTGTCTTCTTAGTAATCAAGCACGTGGTTAGATCTTTTCCTAACAAGCATCATGACGTTACTAAACTTTGAAGACCAAAAAT
Source organism: Delia radicum (assembly GCA_021234595.1). Lineage (NCBI taxonomy): Eukaryota > Metazoa > Arthropoda > Insecta > Diptera > Anthomyiidae > Delia > Delia radicum. The sequence continues at coordinate 78,884,091 of CM037851.1, forward strand.
GTTCTATTTATATAAAAAAAAATTTAGTTTGTACTCTGGCTCAAGATATATTCATATAGGTAGTCTTACTAGAACAACAACTACAACAAACAACTACAAACAATACAAAAACAACAGGGTTTTGACATTTCAAAATACTCAAGATACAGTCTTTGTACTGTCAAAAACATGTAAGAAATGTCAAAACCAGGTAAGAGGAAGATAAACAGCTGGGCTACTAAAACTACCTTATAAATATATCTTGCTCTGGCTCAAGTAATATTTTTTACAGTTATATTAGTTTTTTGTTTTTATATACATCGAGATTATTTTTATGTTATTTTCAATTTATAACGAGCTTTCAACCTCCGTATATTTACAAAACTAAAGCAAATCAAACATATTAGCTAGGTTGATACTAGTATTTCGATCTGGCTAAAGATCTCATCAGAACCCGAAGTTTAAGAAAAGCTAGAGCCTCCATAATAGGCAGAACTTTAACAAAAAACCTTTTAATCATCAATTTTGCTCCATTTTTGTCTTAGTAATCAAGCACGTGGTTAGATCTTTTCCTAACAAGTATGCTTTACTAAGTATGCTTTGATCATATTTCCTCTGAAAATTTTTTATATCTCTTGCTCATTATATCTCTTGCTCATTATATCTTGTCATTATTTGTCATTAAAAATAAAATTTATTCTTTAGCACTTCACTCTAAAGACAAGGTATCCTCAAAGGATAATAAATCTGAAAAATCATCTAGCAAAGATGATAAGAAATCCAGTCATAAAGACGATAAAGACAAAAAGAGAGATGATAAATCCAGTGATAAAAAGGATGATAGGTAAGTTTTAAACTTTGTTTATATAATTTTTATTGTATTAACAAATTTTCCTTTTCCCTTTTTTTTTTAGTGATAAATCTAAATCTGGTCAAAGGGATGATAAAGGTAACTTTTTAAATAAAACTAAAATGATGCTCAAGTATTGTAAAATTAAAAAAAAAAAAAAAATTGTTTTTGTTTGGAGTTGTTAGCTTTTTTTTTTATACAAACATAAATTATTAAAAAAGTGAGTGAGTTTATAAGAAAAATTATCTGGTTTAAAATATAATTGCAAGAAAGTGTGAATTTATGTAAAGGAGTCAAAAGATCTACTGGATAATATGGGATGTTTTTATCTAAAGACGGGAAAGTGATTTATAAAGGTGATGACACAAATAAATCCTTGAAAGCAAATGAATGTATACAAAAAGTAAATGAATTGTTTTAAAAATATGCAACAAAAAAAAAAATTTAATATTTTAAAAAAGATGGAGCACAAAGAATTTTAAAAATATTTAAATTAAAATTAATTTAATTATAAATATAAATATAAATATATAAATTTAATGTCGCTATGGAAAAAAGGAGAATTTCATTATTAAACAAACTTTATAATCGTGTCCTACTGATCATCTAAAATTTAAAACAAAAAAAATTTTGTTACACCCGTTACAACTTAATTATAAACATCTTCAGAACATCAATAATAGTTTTTTAAACGTAAATTTATTGCCGCCCTTAAAATAATTGTGTTTTTTAAACAAAAAAAAACACATGGAAAACTCTTTCAAGCTGGGAAAAATTTATCATTGAAAATATGTTCTAAATATTTCTTGATTGAGGTGATTGCAAGAAATATTAAACTAATTGTGAAAGATCGAACTGATAAACAACTTTGGGGCATTATTTTGTAACAACTTCCAGTATTGCATTACAAAATGGTATATGTATAAATGTATTAGTTATTAGTCGTCAACAAATTATGTTTTAGAATCGAATATATTTTCCTGATATGATTTACTGACCTACAATTTGCAGCAAACGAGAGTTAAAGCTGAGTTAAGTAATTTCCCATATAAGTATTTTTAAAGGTTTTAAATAATTTGGAGTTGCTGTTAAAAAAATATTTGAATATCAATCATAGTCTTACAAACAAATAACTGGATCATCAATATCGTGAAAACTTTATATTAATGGCTGAAGTTTTTAAGACAAAAGTCAACAAATGTTGCGTTTATAGAAGGTTTAAAACATAAACATTTTAAAACATTATTGGAATTATAAGTTCTCTTCTAAATTGCTGGAAAGTTCTAACAATCTACAGATAACAACTATACAAACTTATGCTTAATAATTTTTCAATTATTACTTATCGCCATACAATTAACTGGATTATCCATATAAAAAATAGTATAATATTTTAAAGACATCAGATTGTTGTGATTATACTTATTTTTATATACCCCAATTCAAAATTATTATTAGAATTCTTCATTTCCTGATTACTAATTGAAAACTTCTAAAAGCAGGCTATAGATACAACAATAAAATTTCTCGAAGGATCCTATAAATCGTATAAATTTTATAAATTATTGTATCGTGTTTAAATTGATTGGTCATCAACACTGCTCAATAATAAAGGCTGTAATTGTTGTAGTACCTTAAAACAGTTTTGGGATACTTCAATTAATGATCAACTGTTGAAGATCTACAGATACAAGTTATACAATCTTCTGCAAATATAGGTGATTTAAATAAGACAATTATTATAAATTATAAAGCTGTTTAAATTTTGATTAGTATTGAAACTTAATCATTTTAACTTCGTAATAAGAAAAAAGGAAAATAACATCAATATATTGTTAAACTTGAACGATAGCGAAAGATGAATAAATGTAAGATGCCGTACTGGAAATTTAGATCTTCAACCCAAAAAGTCGATGATTCCAGTTAAGGAATCAAAAATCTTTAATCCAGGAAGAAACATGTTAGTTAAACAAGTTTATGCATAGCAGCTTCATTAACAAAAACTAGATTTTAAAGCAATTAGAATTTTAATTGATAAATTATGATTCTTCTTCGTTTTAACTAATTCGTGGTATTTAAAAAGAATACATTTTTTTAGCTTGATTGGTATGGAACATTTGCTGAAAATAACAATTGTGCCGAATACGAACATTTAAATAAATCTCTACATCAGCTGCTCCAGAAAAGGGCGTATCAATTGCACACTGTATAAACAGCAGCTTTAACAAAATACTTTGTAAAAACAGTTTTAAAACATTATATTAAATTGCTGCTTAAAATTTCGATTGCAACAACTTTATGGATTCCAAAAAACACTTCATCTATCTGCTGCTGTTTAATCGTCATCATATTAAATTCACACTTTCTTGCATAAGACTTTTTTTAAATTATATAAAAATAAAGTGTAGATTTAGTTATAGGAACAAATAAATACAAACACACACAAAAGAAAAGGTGTTCTCAAAAAAAGTGCCAGTTTAAAGTGATATTAAATAAGTTAATTTATTAATGAAAAAAAAAAAAAAAATTACAAAACAAAATCTGTTACAACACATTATATATATAAATCTCAACCTTCTCTCTCTACTCTGTTATTATTTATATGGAATTTCCAGAAAAATCATCAACTAACAACTCTTCATCAACTGCCACCAATTTAAAATCATCCAGTGGTAAATCATCCTCGTCGTCAACATCATCAAATGCATCACGTAATTTGTGGGTATCAGGTTTGTCTTCATTGACACGAGCCAGTGATTTGAAAACGATTTTTTCCAAATATGGTAAAGTTATTGGAGCCAAGGTTGTTACAAATACTCGTACACCCGGTACACGTTGTTATGGCTATGTAACAATGTCATCATCTAGTGACGCTAGTCGCTGTATTGATCATTTACATCGTACCGAATTGCATGGACGTATAATATCAGTGGAACGTACTAAAAATGAAATTGGTGGTAGTTCAGCAGCAAATTCTTCAAAAGATGATGGAGGTGGTGGTAAAACTTCTGGTTCACAGCGTTCAGAATCCAAAAAGAATGATGATGATAAAAAATCTTCTAGCAAGGAGGGTGGTGGTAAAACATCTCAGGATGATGGTAAACGTAAAAGTGATGGTGGTAAGAAAGATGATATTGCATTAAAAAAAGATGATAGAGATAAAACTTCTCGTTCCAAAGATGATAAAGATAAGAAAGATGATACCAAAGATGCTAGTCGTAGTGAAAAAGCTCGCTCAGAGTCATCGTCAATAAAACATCGTTCACTACACAACAACAACAATAACAACATGGGTCGTCATCATGATCGTCAACGTGAGCAGCGTCAGCGTGAACGTGAACGAGAGCGTATGCGTCAACGGGAAATTTTATCCTATAAGAAAATACGCGAAGAACGAGAACGTCAACGTATGCGTGAACGTGAGCGTGAAATGCGTGAAGAAGAAAGACGCCGTAGAGAAATTAGAGAACGTCAACGCCTGGAAGAAGCTCGCTTAGCCGAAGAACGTAGAAAATTGGCTTTGGAGCGTGAACGTTTGGAACGTGAAAAGGCTGAATTGTTGCGTTTGGAACGCGAACGCCAGAAGTTAGAGCGCGAGAAACTTGAATTGGAGCGTCTTGAAATTAAACGTCAACAAATGAAGTATGCTATGTTTAAACAAAACAAAACTAGAACTTTTTTACACGCGCGCAAAGTGCACACTACTATATTTTAATAAGTAGCAAAATCCTAGATTTAAGATATCAATCATATTTTTTTCTGAAACAATCATTCCAAAATATTTTTTCCGATAACTCATGAGTTAATTCATCAACTCTCTCTCTCAACAGCAGTATCTATATATAATTTGTTGTTGTTTCAACACGTTAAAGGAGACCTAGTTCTCTAATTTCCTTAAAATATTTCATAACCAATTTCCAAAATCCTAGGTTTTTGTTTTCAAAAGGTTGTAGAAATTAGCTTCAAAGCGTGTTTTTTGTATGAACCCTTCTGCAAAAAGCGAGAAACTGATTACGATCAGTTTTTTTTTTGGGATATTATAAATCACTGAAACTAATATGACTTAATTTCTTTTTCTTCTTCCCCTCATTCTCTTTGTGATTTTTTCCTGCTGTATCTTGTTGTTCAACTCGAAAGGATTATGGAAACTCGTGATGATCCTATTAAGCGTATAAACAAACGCTCTGGAGATGATCGCTATGGAGATGATCGTAAACGTACTTCAGGCTCGGAACGTTATGATGCTCCTCCACCACCAAGATTTGATGCTACTTTGGCATCTTCAAGAAGGTATTAAAAAATGTGCAACTTATTACGATGTTAATCACACTATAAAACACCAAAAAATATTTGCGACACATTATTTTAGTATAATTTTGGCACGCTGAACACGAATTTGTAAAAAAATTATTAAATCACATGGTTAGTTTTCGAGATATTTCACTTTTAGACTTTCATTGAATACCCTGTTTTTGAACAGTTTTTATTCAATTCGTGGAATTGAACTGTTAATGTGATATACTCGTACTGTTAATGTGATATACTCAATTAAAAAACTGTCCTAATTTAATCTAATTTTGCTGGTTACTTTTAAAAGCTTTTCAACTCTTTTTGGTATAACTTTTTCACAATAAAAGCAAATCGCATAAAACTGTGGTGGATGATAGTTCTAAATGTTAAAAAAAAAATATTTGCACTTAAATAGTTAGGAATAAATTTAAGCTCTCCAAAATCTGGCACTGTATTTTTAACAAATAGAAATTTCAGAGATTTTTATTTTTGCGCTTTCATCGTCAATGTAATTTAAAATTTTTTGATATTAACATACAACTGACAAATAAAATGAGATCAAATTGATTGATTAGTGTGCCTTCAGAAATAAAGAAAATATAACAATAATAATCTTTTCATATCTATGCGTGAAGAACTTAAATTTTTTTATTTTTGAAGGGCACATCCTCAGTTAGCGAAATAGTTAGTTGCATTCCTGTGTGACTGCTAGATATCGGTACTACTATTATTGTCTGTAAGCGCTAAATTGATCGTGTTATTATTTTGGTTTCCAGAGTCATTGAAGGATACATTTTGTAGCTTTTTATAGATTTTTGGAGCTAAAAGTGATGTAGAAACGAAATGCATAATCCAATCATCTTAGCACTTACACATAATAGTTATATTGATGTCTATCATATAAGATTTCAACCTTTTAATTCTTTACACTGCGGATATGCCAATCAATTTAAAGTTGTATTTTGAAAATAAAAGCAGATCTAGTTTTGGCACTTTCACATAAAGATTGTTATGATAATATGGCATGTGATAAAAAACGATTGTTGATGAAATTTCAATCCCGAATATTTCGTATTGTTTTAAATTTATAAAAGTTGTAAATATATACCTAATTCAACTTGAGCAATTAAAAATAATTTCAATAATCCTTTTCCGGTGTATTCACTTTATAAATTTTGTTTTTTAACCAAATCGATCGAAATTAAAAAAAAAATTACAATGTAACTATGTATTTTAGAAGTATGATTATTCTTCTCTACCATCCTTATGGGGAATGGGACCGGTTCTGCGTGTGCCACAGGATCGGTTCGTTCGTGCCAGAGACCGGTCCTCTGCTAAACCCTACCCTATGTAAACAACTGGCAACTTTAACATTGGCTTGTCATAGGAGGGGGGTCATTTGTCCTGCTTTAAACCACATAGTGGCATGCCACAGGACTAACCAAAGATGGGCATACCACAAGACTTTCGCAAAAGAGCCATGTCGTATGTAATAAACGGAAACTAAACAGCTTCCAATGGGTAAAATTCTGGCCAACTGGCGTTTTCTTGTTAATAAACATTCTGGTTAAGTGGTATGTCCTCCCTTTACCAGTCACAGGATTGGTAATTTCAGGACAATTGACACTGCTTAACCCACTTCAGTATTAAATTATACCAGTCCTGTGATAAGTCCTTCTTTAACCAGTCACTTTTAGGTCAATTGACTCCTCATTCCCCATAGGGATATTTCTAAAGATCATTACATTGTAAATTTTCAATTGAATCAGACTGAAGTTTCTGGTATTTAACCTTCATCAGTGATTCTGATAATATTGTTATATTTGTTGTTTTTTATTATTGTCAGTAGATAAAATCTGCATTAAGTTAGCGTATGAAGACATTTTTAATTAATAATTTACATTGCGTACGGTTTTTTGTTTAACAAAAAACTATTGATCTTGAACTTGAATAATCTTGCTCATATCAAAATTTATTTTACTAAATTTTATTCATTAAGAACTAGAAAACAAATTATTATACTCTAATGAATTTTTAACTTCCGTAGATTTTAAAACTAAAAACTTTTTAACAATTTTAATACAGTTCCACGTTATTGAGACACACGGTTGTGATTTAATTTTTTTTTTATATACTTGTGATAAGCGTTCTAAAATTATGCAAAATGATGTATTGCAAAATTAGGTCCTTCCAAAAATGGAAGTTTGTCAAATAGTTTAATTTCATAAAGTTATTAAAACATATTTTTAACAACGAAAAAAAAATTATACTTTAGCTCACATAAACGTGATGATTATGTTAGTGCTTCATCCAGCAAACGCATAGAAGATTATTCTACAACAACATCATCGAAGAGAATGGATTATAGTAGCAGTAGTGTGGGTACAAAACGTGCTGCAATTGATGATTATGCTGCAGTGCCTACCAAACGCAGTTCTGATGATTATTCGAAACGTGCTACAGACTACATGACTACATCATCATCATCCAAAAGGGGTCTAGAAGATTATACTTCAGCAGGCAAATCATCACGTGATGATTACAAACGTGAAGTAGAGATACGTCATTTACCATCGTCCAGTAGTGCCGTCGCTGGCAGTAGTTCATATCATTCCAGTTCTTCATTACATAAGAGTAGTGGAGGTGGTGGTAGTGGACGTTATGATGATCGTACATCATCTCACAGTTATAGACGCATGGAAGATATGAGGTAGTGTGTTTAAAAGAATGGACAAATTTATTTCAAATTGAATAATGTTATATACATTTTAGTACCAATAAACGTTATGACAGCTCTTCTGGTTATGGCGGTAGCTCAAGTGGTAATGCCAATGTTTGGGCCTCATCTTCGTCGCATATGGGAGGCAGTTCTTCTATGAAATATTCTAGCAATGGAATTTCATCGGGCTTACACAGTTCTAGTTCTGGCTGGCCTAAATCTAATCCAGCAGATGATAATAGTTGGCGTGCAATACCATCATCACAAGACCGCTATGATCGTACTTATAATGAACGTTCAAGTGGTGGTTATCCCAGCACTAGCGGCGGCAGTGGTGGTGGTAGCGGCATGTATAACAGTGGTAGTCGCACTGGACAAGATCGCTATGGCGGACCCGTTTCATCTCGTTATTAATCTATTAATCAAATGCGAACAAAAGAAAAATTCGTTTTACATATACATTAATAAAAAAAAAACGTTCATTTAGTTTCATAATAAACGTAAGATGCATTTTTTGATTTTTATCAAAATTTTTAAATTTTATTTTTAAATGGGAAATATTCGTTTTTACTTTTATTTTATTTAAATTTATATGAATTTTATAAATTACTGAAAAAAGGAAAAACAATTTTCAATTGTTTTTAGTATTTTTGTTTATAATTTTGATTAATTTTTTTGAGTTGTTTTCTTCTTTTTTTTTAAAAAAATAGCATAAAAATTCCTTAATAACTTTAACAACACATTCTCTATACATTTGCTTGTGAATTTTTGTTTAAGCTTAGATCTTAGGTCTTCTTTAATATTATACATTTTCGCGTGTTATTCATTCAATAAATATATAATTTTAGAAGATTTACATGGTGTTTTTTCTATCTTGATATTATAATGGGATATATTACGTTTTAAAACAAATTCAATTTCATTTAGCATCCATTCATTTTATCACTTTACAGCACCCTAACGGGGACATTTATAACTAAAGTCAAAATTTTAACATTCTGCTTTTCAAATTAAAAGTGTGTGTTTCTTTTACCAAACCCTATATACAGTTTTAAGAAGTTTTGCATTTTTTAGAAACTTTTTTTTGCTTTATCAAAAATTGTCTTAGTTTAATGCGAAAATATCTGTATTTTGACTGATATTTCTCCAAAAGTATTAACAGAATACTGGGCATTAAGAAAAAAAATATTGAATGCTTAAAATCTTAGTTTTGTTCAATTTCATTTATACATTTAAACATTTAGCATCCATTCATTTTATCACTTTACAGCACCCTAACGGGGACATTTATAACTAAAGTCAAAATTTTAACATTCTGCTTTTCAAATTAAAAGTGTGTGTTTCTTTTACCAAACCCTATATACAGTTTTAAGAAGTTTTGCATTTTTTAGAAACTTTTTTTTGCTTTATCACAAATTGTCTTAGTTTAATGCGAAAATATCTGTATTTTGACTGATATTTCTCCAAAAGTATTAACAGAATACTGGGCATTAAGAAAAAAAATATTGAATGCTTAAAATCTTAGTTTTGTTCCACGTTCGTTACCGCGGGAACACATTTTTGTATAAATAAAATAAAAAAAATACAATAAATAAAAATAAATAATTGTTTCTTTGAACGAAGCGTGAAAAAACTTAAATAACGGAAAATTGGGTTATTTTTGCCCTCAAATTTTAATGTGAAATTGTACCGCTAAAAAGGTACTAAATTTTATTTATTTTGTTGCTTCATCTATCACATATCCTAATTTTATGACAATCAGAGGGAACCCATTAGCGTTGCTTTCTTGTGAGTTCCGAAAATTTTCAATTAGAGTGGATTTGTTTGTTGTTACATTACACAGAATTAATAATTTTGAAAATTTGCTATTTCGAAATAATTTTGAAGTTTATAAACAATTTTTTATATACTGAAAGATGCAAACAAATATTTTTTTTACTTTTACCTACACGAAATAATGCGAAAAAAATATTGGGATGTGTATCAATAAGCAGCAAAAAAATTCGTATTGTTTCACTTAAGAATTTGTTTATGTAGATTGGGAACTCAGGAGGGTTATAACGTAATTCTACCCGAAAAAAAATTCGATTCGAACAAAATTTTCACGTTGAAAATAAAGTAATTAATAGTACTTTTTAATGGGTGAAAATGTGTAAACAATGAAATTTAAAAATTGGGAAAATTAAAAAATTGTTTTGGGTATAACTCTTTGAAAAAAAAAGTTGGACTTTTAAGTATGGATATCATTTTAGAAGTTTACAAATTTCCGAATTCGAAGAAAAATTTTCGAATCGAATTGCATAATAACCCCCCAGAACAGAGTCGTATAACGAAATATTTCCCCTGATTGTGTAAGGCGTTGCCGTATTTAGTGAAACCGGCTCATATCATAAAATTTTTCAAAATCATAATTAACAAAACCCTAAATTTTTTTCAATTTAATATAATTTTGAGGAAATATAAGTCTTACTTGACAGTTAAAAATTGCAATAATAGCCATTATAACGACTTAAGGGGCGACATGACATTGACCGTTTTTTGAAATCGACTTTTTTTATAATTTTGTATTTTAGTAAATATTCTTAAGATTCTAAGAAAAAAAATTTCATGGAAAAATTCTTACGGGTTCAAAAGTTGCAGCCGGATTTGTGAGAGCGCATTTTTAATTTTCGCGCTACCTACGTACGGCAGCTGGTATATACTTGTTTTACTTGCTACCTGACTTTTGGTGGAAATGATGCAAATCGTTTGAAATGCGCCAGAGTGAAGGCATATGAAGCTTCAAAAGAAGCCCGAATTGCTAAACGATTGCAAAAAACTGTAAGAAACAGCACAACACAAGCTAACGAAGGCATACAGTACGAAGCAGGCATGGCAGATTGAAGGTAATCTTTTTTCTTTGTTCACAAACTTTGAACGCGTTTATCTCGAAACCATGTTTTTCGTACTGGTTGCGGCACTAGCGGGTTCATTTTTTGACGAAATTTTTTTTTTTTTGTATTTTCTTAAACTTGATTCGCTATTGTATGACACGAGCTTTTTTTTCAATTTTTTTTTTTCGATTTTTTAATTTAATTTTTAAAGTCAATATTTTTTTTCGAAAAAACTCATTTTTAAATTTGGAAACATCACCAAAAATTGAAAAAAATTTTTTAAAAAAAAGCTCGTGTCATACGATAACCAATTTTGTTAAGATTTAAAAAAGTAATTTTTTTTCCAAAATATTTTTTGATTTGTTTTTCTTGTATTTTTTTTTAAATTTTGGAAAAATGTTTGTTTTTGACCGAGTTATGAATTTTTTAAAAAAGATCTGTTTTCTTTGCCGCGAATGTAATGTCCCCCCTTAACAGGGAGAGTCTCCCGATGGGTTATCTCTGATCTTAATGAAACTCGAATATATGATAAAGAAGAAAAAAATAAGAGTCACGTATTTTTTTTAGCGGCCCAATCTCATATTCTGTAGGGTACTTTTTTACCCCACTTTTTAAACCCTGAACATAAGATTGGGCCGCTAACACGTGTCCCTTATCTTTTTCTGCTCTATCAAATATCTGAATTTTATTAATATCGGAGACTCTCCTTGTCAGTGCAAAAAACCCCTTAAAGTGGGGTAGTCCAAGTTTCTCCGCAGGTACTCCAAGTTTTTCGACAGCAACTTTTTATGTACATAGTTACTGGTAAAAGTAGGTTCCCGCGGTATGTGTGATATTTTTAAGTGTGTGGAATAGGGGCAGAATTAGATCTATTTTAAAATTATTAATTAGCTTATATTAATTGTCATTAATAGATTTATTTTTCACACTGCGTCCTTCTACGACAAATCTTCTATTGATGCAATTAAAGGTGTCGTAGTATCCACTAATACCAAAACACTGTGTGGCAAGGGGAAGATATCATTCACTACTACATAGAACCCTTTTTCCAACTGTTCCGGTGATGAATAAAGCCTAAAATTTTAAATTTAAAATATAGTAAATATATGAGGCAATTACATTTTATATAACTTACCCCAATATATCCTGCGGTTCCAATACTAATTCTGATTTACAAACTGAGGCCAAGAAATTTGTAAATGCAGCCGTATTATTGCCCAATTCTATATCCATTTGTTGATGTGGAACCTTAAATTAGACGTTAGTGAAAATATGTTTGCAAAATATAATTTAAAATTACCTCAGCTTCTTGAATATCTGTTGAACTGCCTTCACCCATTTCGGGTATGCCATTACGTGTACCCCAAAATGTTATAACATTATTATCGGAACTAACTACAGAACATTGCTCATTGCATTTACATTTCTAAAATATTTGATATAAATTTAAGACATTCTTGAGAATTTAATTTTGCAACATAATCTTACCACAATATATCTTTCTTTTAACGATTCAACCAATGTTACACTCTCCATAACACTATGGCAATGTCCAACACCTCGCTGACCCGCTGTATTTAAACCCATTGTAAAAACATAACCTCCTTCTACCAAAATGATTGAATGTGTTGAAGAAAAACTTGCTTCCAATATACGATAAGGTAATTGTAGTTTTTTCTAGAGACCATATTAAAAAACAAACATTAGAATTAACAGTTATGTTTTCATCATAGATTCACAATTGTTCGAAACTCCACTCTGCAGAGTAGAGTACTCTACAATTGTGAATCCAGATTTAAATTCAAAACTTAAATTTTGATTATTTTAAAACCCTGCAAATGGAAAATAAAACTCAAACTTTAATAAAAAACATTTGAACTGTATAAAATTGAAAGTTCTTAACAGTGTAATTTAATAATATAATTCAAGTTAAACTAAATTATATCTTAAGCTGGATTCACAGTTGTAGAGTACTTTACTCTGCACAGTGGAATGTACTAAACTAGAGATGCTATAATACAAAAATGTGCTTCAAGGGTTTTTAAATATGAATTTATGAAATTAAAAATGTTTTAAAGTGTAATTAAATGAAAAATTCAGGAATCCGTATTGCTGAAGTATGCTATTAAATAAAGCTTTGCACTTATACTATGTTTTTCTCCTGCCATCTCTACACGCTGAAAAAAAACGCCCTGCTGGAAATATAAATGCTGGTAATATACTTTTGTTTGGAAAACATTTCCGTTTCACATGTTTCTAATAAAACATGTTTGCTTGGAAATATAATTATGTTTGACCCTAAACATATATATGTTTGGAACTCGTGAAAAACGTCTACATATGTATATTTAGCTGCAAATATATATATGTTTAGCTGCAAATATATACATATATGTTTAGCTGCAAATATATACATATATGTTTAGCTGCAAATATATATATGTTTAGCTGCAAATATATATATGTTTAGCTACAAATATATATATGTTTAGCTGCAAATATATATATGTTTAGCTGCAAATATATATATGTTTATTATAAGTATGTTTGCATGTCCCAAACATAATATCTAAACATTTTTAAATTGCAAATATATCTTTGTTTATGTTTAAAAATTGGAATCATTGTAAACATATAAATTGTTACCTGCAAACATATTGAAAAGTGTAATTTTTTTGCGTGTATTTTAGTACAATTCACTCCAGTGTACTAAAATATAGATGAATGGCGTAGAAGAAAAAAACAATCCACTCTACGGAGTAGAATTCTTCACAATTGTGAATCCAGCTAGAAATTTACAATTTTTAAATGTTCAAATAAAAACCCCGTGAAACGTAGTCAACGTCATAAAAGCATTCGCAGTATTTATAGCAATGATGTTTTTGTAAAATTATAATTAGAAGGTATGGATTAATAACATACCAATGCCATTATTTTCGATGATTTTTCAAATCCCAACTTATTGTAATCATTACTGCCACACACGTACATATCAGCACTTTCGAACAAAACGGCCGAAGTGTCAGGTCCACAAAAAATATGTTTGGCCTTAGATTTAATATGCGATATAAGGATTTTCTGGGGAGTTTTTCTTGGAATGCACAAATAAACTTTTAATTTTTTAAATATTATTACATTAATTTAATTTGAACTCACTGTTGCGTCTGTAGACTTCCTAGACCCAAAGCTCCGTATATATTTGTTCCCCATGTATAAATGGAACCATCTACACTTAAAGCTAAAATATGTGTTGTGCCGGCTTTAATCTCTTTGATGTGTATATTTTCTAACTTTTCAATAAGTTTAGGACTATGAAATGATTTATTGTCATCATGACCCAGGGCATATTTACTATTGTCACCACAACTGAGTAATGAACCACTTTGTGTTAGTAATATGGTAAAACCTTCGCCAGCACAAGCACTAAAGATGGAATAAGCAGGTTTTTTGTTAAGAGTTATTATCAGAGAAGACAAAAAAAAGCAAAATTCAATATATAAGCAAAAATATTGTAAAAAAGCAAAAGTAAAAACCATGGAAAAACAACGCTTTTTTCAAAAAAAGTTCAAACTCATTTGAGAAAATTATATTTTATGAGTAAAAAAAGCATTTTATTTCAAAAAATGTTACAAAAAAACAATTAAAAGAAAAAAAGTCTTACGAAAAAGCTATTTATAGCTCAAAATCGGGAAATAAAAAAAAGCAAAGCACAAATTTGTAGAAAAAAGTAAAAAAGCGAATTTGTCTTCTCTGGTAATTATATTTTATTAACAATATTTTACCTTATTATATGATAATTACGTATGCTTTCTAAACGACTGGGATAATGTTTCCAAGCTTCTAAAGAACTTAATCCCAGTTGACCGTGAGTACCTTCACCCCAACTGTAAACAGAACCATCTACAAATATTAAAAATACTAATACAGTAAAATAACAGAAAAATATAGGGGAAATTGCATTCTGATTTCCTTATAAGTAAAATCAATATTAATACTCCTCATCGTTCATCAAGATATTATTAATTCCTTGTCGTTAAATATTTTCGCACAAACTATGCTAACTCCGATCCATATCGCCGCATCTGTACTGAATTTAATCAATTTTATCATATCATCGATTTTCAAAAGAGTTTGGAGACAGTAAAAAGAGACATTATTCTTTTCCTTAATTAATAAAATCTTGTTGTCAATCAAATTTTTGTAAATATATTAATTCAAATTTGTTTCTGTTTTACATTAATTATTATTATTTTTGTTATAATAATAGTCTGTAAGGATTGAATTTCCATAGACTTAAATAAAATAAAATAAAAAAAGAATAATTTAGTATTTAACAATTTAACTAAATTTTCTGATAGAAATGTTCTAAATTTTCTTAAAGAAAGGTTCTAAAGAAAAATAACTGTGGTTTTGAGCGTCACTCCCACTGGAAATATTTATTTGGAAGAGGCCCTGTGCTCCACAGAGAGTTAAGCAGAAAGGAAGAAAACTACGTCTCCCATAAACTCATGATGACCGGATATCGTTAAGACGTTTCAAATAAGATGTTTTTTTTTTTATCTAGTGGTTTGCAAACACGGTTTTAATGCTTGCTTTGCAATCTTCGATTTCAAAGTTTTATAATTTTCATTTTCTTTTTTAAAAATTTCATAAAATTATCGATTCGACATTAAGTTTTTATTATGCACATATTAGGGATTAATAGATCTAAAAATTTCAAGAATTTCTTTTTCTATTTGACTAGGGCATCGGAGATTTTTTAAGGCTTATATGTTTTTGTTTGGATTAAAAACCACAAGATTAAATACTTGAATCCTCTAAATTAGGGCAAAATGTAGGTAGATTAAAATGCCCTTGTTTAACCCTTAAGCTGGCCAAAGTTTTATTGCGATGCAATTTATTTGGAACATAAATAGACAATATGTTGTTCTAACAAATTTTTTCGTGGCCGACTTTTGGCGATATGGGCCAAAATAGGTTTACACACAAAAAAATAAGTTAGTAGAAAAGTTAGTAAAACGTCTTGTAAATCAGGTATACTATTTTTTAGCAAAATTTTTTGCTAAAATCGTGTTTTCAGCTAAAATTTTTGTTATACTTATTCAGCTCTTAACTGTTTTATACTAATGCTTTACTAATATACTAATGTTTTACTAATTAATTTTGTTAAAAAAAAATTGTGCTGATAAGCACATTAATAGTGTGGACGACAACCAGATTGAAAGATATACGCAGAATGAAGTAGATGTCGCGGCATGTCAAGATGTAGTAGAGAAGAGGAAAATGATACTAAAAAGTACAACTCTAATAAGACATAAAAAAATCAACCATGGAAGTTTTTGTATCTCTTTTTCATACATAAAACAAAATTGAGGATTAAAATAACTTAAATTTTGCGTTGTCACCGGCTTGTGAAAATAATTGTCTATTAATTAAATCAAAGACAAAATAAAATATTTATTTATTTAAACTAAATGTTTATATGTGTGGTCAAATTGCAAACAAACATATACAGAAATGTAGACAGAGTAAAGTGAAAGACAAAGACACACATCTTAGGTAGATTTTTATGGTTCCCTTTTCTTATTGCAAAAAGGGTTGTTTTTTCGTTTCGTTTGTTTTTGTTTATTTTTTCGTTTCTATAATTATCTTCGGCAGTTGTGATAGCATCATTTAGACAACCATTGATGTAAGTAATTGAAAGACAATTTTTGTTATGTTATATATATTTATTTCTATATATTTTCAGATATTAAATTAATTCATGTCGTCAATGTGGAAAAATGAAAATTTTTATATTTCGTTATTATAGTAAATTATTTTTAAAAGAATCACAAAAATATGTTTTATGATTTTCAGCAAATAAATTAACTAAATTACAATTTTTCTACAATTTTTTTGCGTTTTTTTCAGTCTACTAAAATTCAGCAAAAAATTTATTAATTTTTAGTAAGGCTTTTTTTTGTATTTCTAATCTACTAAGTGTTAGTAAAACTTTTGCTGAATCTACAAATCAGCTCGCTGATTTTCAGCAAAAGATTTTGCTGACATTAGCAACTTTTTTGCAAGCATCCTCCTGACTAAAATTTTGCTGGCTCAGCAATATTTTTTGCTGACTTTACAAACTTTTTTTTTTGAGTGTAGTGCTCCACTCGAAAAACAAATCATAAGTTCTTCAACAAAATTGTTTATCGTTGCCTAATTTAGGCGATATGAGCCAAAATACTTTAGGGTGCATTTTGGAAACTAAAGCATATAAAAGTTTTGGACAAAAATTATTTCTCTTACCAAGATATAACCACACTCCAAAAACTATTTTTTTTTCTGCTCCTATTTAAGAAGATAACAAGATTTTCGCTTTTTTGAAAAAGCTTTGCTATTAATACTTAATGTCTTCTTTCTGCAAAATTTCATAAAAATCCGTCTATTAGTTTATAAGTTAAGACGATGTCCTTTAGAGGAATCCTGATAAAATCCTGTGAGTCCTTGGACTAAAGTTAGGACTTATTATTAAAGATAAAGCTTCAATCTGACTTATATTTTATTATAAAGAGTTTTTAGTCAACTTAAATTGTTTTTTTTTGACTTTTGAAAACTTTTTTGACTTTCCTTCTGGGGAAAGGTCGCGGAAACTCTTGTCTATGACAAGGGGCGAACAAAGGACCGTGACGGGTTACCTCACGGGACACTGTGGCCTTAGGTATCAATTGTACAAGATGTGACGATCCTCTACGGATACGTGCAGGTTTTGTGAATTGGAACCCGAGACCTCAGAGCATGTTCTCTGCAAATGTCCGAGGCTCTCCGACAGGAGGGTGCGTTATTTTGGTGGTCGAATAGTGACGCCATCGGACGTTTGGAACTGTTTACCTGGTAGTATGGTTGGCTTCGTAGGGAACCTGAACCTATAGGGTGTATTCGCTGGCAGCATAAAATACCAACTTCTGGTCGCGGTGCATAGTGCCACTCTAGTCTAATCTAAAGTATAAAACGCTCATTTGACGCATTTGTGGTAAATCATATAAAGACTGCCTTACCCGTTAGAGGGTTAAGTACTTTATGTAAAAATTAATAAATTTGGTTTTTTTTTAAATAATTTAAAACGTTTTTTATATTTTTTTAAATTTTTTTCAGTAATACCGGTACATATTTCTATAAATGTTTCGGTATCGGTTATACTGATACGAATGAAATAATGGTACCAATACTGAAACAAATAAAAAGCGATACCAATATGGCTACCGTTTTTCGTTTCGGTGGCCAACCTTGATTAAACATTAAAACAACTTTTTTGTATTTTAGCATAAGGCATTTAATAAAATGTGGATGACTTGGATTAATTTACAAAAATCGATATTCTTAAGGTGTCTAAATATCAACTGCAATTTGAATGTTCATTTAAATTTAGAAACCATCGATTGAAATTTTAATTTTCCATTTGAAATTAAAAAATTGTGAAAATTTAAGGAACCGAACGATACCATTAAGATGGTATCAGTATTTTTGACGCAACGAATTTAACCAGGCGAATATCGTGAATTTAAATATATATACCGTTAATGTGCTCTACTCAATTAAAAACTATTCTAGTTTACCATAATTTTGTTTGTAACTTTTAAAAGTTTTTAAACTCTTTTGCGTATAACTTTTTCAGAAAATCGCCTTAAACCCTTGTTGGATGATAATCCAGATGTTGCAAAATCTCTTAGGTTAGGTTAGGTCGAAAGGAGGATTCGGAGAAGGGAAATGCTTCCCTAATCCAACTCAAGTCCCTGAGGACTAACACTTAAGCCAGAATGTCGGCTTGTTGTGCGCTCTAAAAAATCGGCCCATGGCTATTTCCTACCCCAGGAACTCCGTCGCACTGACGAAATTCCCAAACCTCTTCCATCCTATGCCCCTAAGATCCCGCAATGTGGATATTTGGTCACTGGATAGTATTTCGACCCGGATCCCGGCAAATGCCTGGCATTCACAGAGATAGTGTTCCAATGTCTCCTCGTCCTCCCCACAGGCCCTACACACTCCAGAGTCCACTCTACCAATACGGTGGAGATGGGTCCTCAGTGTCAAGTGTCCCGTGAGGATTTCCATCAAAAGACTCAGTTCCTTCCTACTAAGATTCAGAAATTCCCTCGTCCTGTCCCTGTTCGTGTTTCCCCAGAGAATCCCCGTGGTCCTGCCAACATTCTCCCAGATGGATGCATTCTCACAGATGGTCCTATGCAAAATCTCTTACATATTGAAAAAATATGAGTTATTAAAAAACTGTAGCTCTAGAAAATCTGTCACTCAGTTTTTTTTTTAAATATAAAACTCAGAGATTTTCAATTTTTGAGGTTGCAGCGTCAATGTAATTGCCAAGTTTTTTATATTGGCATATAAATGACAAATAAATTAATAAAATCAAAATCATCAAATCGGTAGGTGTGAACTTAAAATTTTATATTTTTTGAAGTGCACCTCCGCAGTTTGAGAAATAATTAGTTGCAGTTCTGATATTATTTTATGTAAGTTCTAAATGGATCGTTTTATTATTTTTCATAGGTTTTCGAATCTAAAAGAGATGGAGAAACAAAAGGGATAATACGATCCTTTTAGAACTTACTCATAACAACAGTAATGGTGATATCTGGACAGATATCAACCTTTCATTCTTTAAACTGTAGATGTGCTAGTCAATTTAAAGTTAGATTGTAGCGTACTGTAGAGCTAGAAATGATGCAAAGCCAAAAAATAAAATTCGATCTAGTTCACATTTTCACATAATGATTGTTATGAAAATATCTTCAATTCAAGATATATTGGATTCCATAATTCTTTAAGCTGCCTGTGTGTCTTCAATAAAGTTCATTCTATCTATTTAGCGCTTTCAAATAATAATAGTAATGATGTGTAAGATATATTTGACCTCATAATTCTTAAACTTTTTTTTACTTTCTATCTATTTTGGAGAACAAATTGATATAGAGACAAAAAATATTATCCGATCCATTTAATATATACATATAATAATAGATATTAGCATATCTATCATTAAAATATGACATGACCCCGTATTTTTAAAACGCGCTTGTGCTATTCAGTTTTAAGTTGAATTTGTGAGTTTTGACCACAATTTCCGCAACAACCAGATGTGTTGAAAAATTTGGAAACCAAATTCGGAAAAGCAAATTCGGAAAAGCCAAAAATATTATATACTTTAGAAATGTTGAGGTTAAGAAGAAGAATAAACGTTTTTCTCTAAACATTATAAACACTATTAATTTTTAAATCAGACTAGACTAGTTTCTGATTTTTTTTTATGTACAGGTGATCATCAGTGATTTTCCATTTAAATTGTATTATTATTTGTGTCTTATAATTGTCAGATTGTCTCTATATGATAAATTTTTCAACAACCTACGGAATCAAACCTGCGCTCATCTTGCATTACAAACGTAGCAATACCCAGTCATGACCGTTTAGCGATCACACCCAAGTATGGCCTCAAATCTAATGCAGCTAAATTGCAGTTTTCTTTCCTATAAGCTTTTTCTATTATTGTATATTATACTTCAGAAGTGACAACACTAACAACACAAATATTCTATTTTTAGATTTTTGTTTATTTTTCTAATCTCCTCCGTCTCTATTTCACAATGTTACCAGATTGACGCCTACATCAGCTTGTTTTTCACAATTTGTTAAATAAGTTTTGGGACTTTAGCACATTAAATTACTATAAATGCAATTAATGTTTATCCCGATGAAAATAAATTTAAATAACAAATATGCAGGTGCTTGTGCAAATTTAAATGTAACTGACACTAATAGAAAACATATGATTTTCTATTGTTGATTTACTTGAATAAACGTCACTACATTGCTAGGTCTGTTAAAAAAACAGAGTAGTATTTGGAAGATGACAAAGCCAATTGTGACAATATTTTGTTGTTGTTTTTGTTTTTTCTTTGATATTTTAAATTTTGAATCTCGCTCCTAGACGAGGACAAGAAATTCTCATTGAGTTTGTGATTTAACATAACAAATATCTCTAGAAATTCTAATAACGAAGTCCCCTGAAGATTTCCTTGGGCAGGAATGAAATCCGGATAGGGACACGCCTACATCAGATTGTTTTTCACAATTTGTTAAATAAGTTTTGGGACTTAAGCACATTTAATTACTATAAATGCAATTAATGTTTATCCCGATGAAAATAAATTTAAATAACAAACATGCAAGTGCTTGTGCAAATTTAAATGTAACTGACACTAATAGAAAACATATGATTTTCTATTCTGTCAAAAAAACAGAGTAGTATTTGGAAGATGACAAAGCCAATTGTGACAATTTTTTGTTGTTGTTTTTGTTTTTTCTTTGATATTTTGAATTTTGAATCTCGCTCCTAGACGAGGACAAGAAATTCTCATTGAGTTTGTGATTTAACATAACAAATATCTCTAGAAATTCTAATAACAAAGTCCCCTGAAGATTTCCTTGGGCAGGAATGAAATCCGGATAGGGACACGCCTACATCAGATTGTTGACTTTCTTCCAATGCGAAGACGAAATATTGGAAATAAATACTTATAATTATAAAATAAAGGATCTTTAGCTCAATAAAACAAAAGACAAAAATTTATTCAAAAAGATCGAAGAAAAATAAGAAAATTTAAATAATTAGTTTTTAAAATTTTACGAAATCTTGATTTTGAAGCTTTTTCGCTTCCAAACCGTGGACGGCACACGAAAAATTTCTTCGCAAAACATTTAGCAAATTTTGTTTTCTATCGGAATATATTAATTTCAAAGTATAAAACGCTCATTTGACGCATTTGTGGTAAATTTTATGTAGACTGCCCTGAGGCAGTCCGTTAGAAAGTTAAACTTAAACGCTTTGCTACTACTATTAATAAATATATTCGGCCTGATCGCGGTTGTCGAATTTGCTTAAACGTTATTGCAGAAATTAAACCCCGATTAAATATTTTCTACCATCGGATTGTTATTTATGATATATTCAGTTGTAAAATTGGTCAGGAGATGTGTTTTAAATAAATTTTTATCAAATTCGAATTACTCTCGAATTCGACTACGACAACCGTAATAAAGCCGATTGTCAAATTTCATAAAAAATCCGTCTATGCATTTTCAAGTTACGACAATGTCCTTTATATGTATCCCATTGGAATCCTGTATGTCCTTGGATCAAAGTAAGAGGTTTTTTAAAAAGCCTGCTCTTCAAGCTTACTATGTTTTCATTAAGAATGGTTTTTAAACAAGATTTTTTTAAATTGTGTTCGTTTCAGTTTATATACATACTTTTTGAAATTTTACGAAATTTTAATTTAGACACTTTCTCGTTTCCAAACCGTGGACTTCACGCGAAAAATTTTTCAGAAAATGTTAAGATAATTTGGTTTTCTATCGACATAGCTTAATTTCGTACTAAATGGCACTTATTTGAAGCATTTATGGCATTTATATGGAAATTAAAAATCCCTAAAAGCTAAATTGACCAAAATCAATGTTTTCTCGAAATCCGCTGAAATGAAATCGCTGCCCCAAACAAATGAAAAAATAAGAGATTTTACATTACATTACATTGCATTACAAGATAGTAAAATGCTTTTATAGCATATTATTTCCATAAATTTCCAAATTTGTACTCGAATTTCTTGATTAAGTGGTATGCGACTCATCAGTTTCCGGGGAATTATGATTACCTTAATAGAAATATAATTTACTTTAAATTTAAGTTGGACTTAAGCCCAAACTCGAAACGTTATATGAGTTAAAAGAAAATAGAAAATAATGTTGTTGTTTTGTCTCTATCTAACTCATTTAACGGAAACCCGAAGAGAAAATCTATTTTCAACAGAATTCACTTTCCTTCAATCACAGACAATTTTTACACATTGTATGAAGATACGATCCGTTTACAAAACGCAACCGCTTTGTCCTGTTAGACACTAAGAGGAACTGATATAATTTTTGATGTTTTTCATTTAAAATATTAACTTACCACTATTTACGACCACAAAGTGGGTATCACTTGTAGCCACAGATAAAATACATGCCTTTGCTGGTAATTGTATAGGATTCATACTCAAACTACTGCCAAACGACTTAAGTTGATATAAAACAGATCTGTAAAAATTTATTATTAAAAATATTTAATGTTAGATATTAATGTTATATATTAATGTCTTAGATATTAACACCCAAATCCATAGACATTTTGTAGATTTCTATAATAGTCTTATAAATTAATAGTGTGTGTGAAACAACAACAAATTTTACTTCTTAATTAAACTGTTATACGAATCAACAAAATGATTATGCATATGACCATAAGGTTTGCATGAACAAATGCTTTATAAACATCTTGCTTAATTAAACATTTGTGAATACAGCCCTAATTTGATAAAAAAAAAATATTGTACCTTTTTTCTACAGTTTCATTGGGTTGGGCAGTTTCTGCTTTCATTATTTCTTTAGTTTCAGTTTGAGCGGTAGCTAAATCTACCAGGGTAGATCTTCGTGAACTATTTTCGGCAATGGGCTCTTCATGTAGAGACATTAATTTTGAACTTGTGGTCGAATTTGTAGTAGAGCTCATGTCATCGTCATATGAGTAACTGAAATTAATAATGCCTTGTACGTGACAATTTTATAAATAATGAAGTTATCGATAAATACCCTTTATGTTTACCCAAATTACGGAATATTAGTGGAATCCAATATTCTAATATTTCTGAAGCTTTCGGCCGACGTGTAGGATCCACCTACATTTGTATAGAAGTATTAAAAAAATATAATTATTACAATTTTGTTAAGGTCTGATCCAACCAAAATGTTTATTACAGAGCTTAACCCTTTAACGGGTAAGGCTGCCTCAGGGCAGTCTTCAAAAAATTTACCACAAATGCGTCTAATGAATGTTTTTTTATTAAGAAACTAATATATTCCGATAGAAAACTTAATTTGGTTTGGAAGCGAGAAATCTTCAAAATTTCGTAAAATATCAAAAACTAATTCTTTTTGAAAAAAAAAAAATAGTTTTCTAAAATCTAAAAAACCAATTTAAGTTGACTAAAAAATCTTTATAATAAAATATAAGTAAGATTGAAGCTTTATAATAAGTCCGTACTTTAGTCCAAGGATTTTATCAGGATTCCTCTAAAGGACATCGTCTTAACTTATAAACTAATAGACGGATTTTTATGAAATTTTTTAGAAAGAAGACATTAAGTATTGATAGCAAGGCGTTGAAGTTTGAACAGTATAAATTGAAGTTTCGATACTTTTTCGCATAATTTAGTTTTTTCCAAAAAGCGAAAATCGTGATATCATCTTAAATAGGAGCAGAAAAAAAAATAGTTTTTAGAGTGTTGTTATATTTTGGTAAGAGAATTAATTTTTGTTCAAAACTTCTCTTTTATATGTTCACATCGCCTAAATTAGGCAACAATAAACAATTTTGTTGAAGAACTTATGATTTGTTTTTCGAGTGGAGCACATGGTATGAATTTCGTTGCAAAACATCGTTTGCCAGTTAGAGGGTTAAATTCTTTTCTAACTCACCTGTAACAAATTACTTAGCAGGCTTTTTAATCCCGACGAATATCCTTTGGGCAATGGAGTATAAGATCCCTTTAATATGTAAGCATTAAAAAAAAAATTTAAGTTGATTTTAAATTTTCATTAATTTGGCTATAACTTACACTCATAATTTTTCCCACTAGCTCAGAGAGATTTGTTGCTGCAAAAGTTTTTCGTAAACTACACATTTCTCCCAAAATACAACCTAATGCCCAAATATCACTTTTATGATCATATTCTTTGCCTTCACACTAAAAATAATAAGTTTTGCAGTAACCCATGAAAAAAAAGTTTTAATATAAATTAGTTTCGAAGTATGTTAAGATAACATGAAATGAATACCACGCAGATAATACAGATTAATTGCAGCAACCGAATTTCTTATCCATGGCAAGGCCTGGTTGCATTAACCGAACTATTTTGTTACAACAATCAAATCGCTCATTTACTTTAAGACTGTCATAAGTCAAAAAATGCGATTTTTGAGTTAATGATGCAGATTTATTAGTAATAATATGCTTTATATAATATATTATATGTAAAAATTTCATACTATATGTAAAAATTTCATATATACTTTTCGAGATAGAGGATAATATATTTAATTTTTTCTTTAAAATGGGTGCAAAGAGTTTATACTTCATAGGGAAACTGTGCTACTCACGGGTCTCTCGGTAATTACCGAATTCGCACACAACTCTCACTAAGAAAAAATACATTAAAACCCCCTATTTATAAAAAACATGACCAAATAAATAGAGACAGGGTCGAGCGAGGCAGATATTGATTGAAAACTTTAAACTCGTTTTCTGCAAAATCGTGTTTTTTGAGTTATGTCAGTCTTGCAGTAAATGAGGGAAATGTATTTTTGGGTTAATTTAAATACAATGTTCCAAACAAAATTCTGTTGCAATCGTGAAATTTCTCTCGCCAAAAAAAAAAAATATGTTTGTATCTGTAACCGAAAATGCACTCAAAAAAAAATATTGACATTTACTACATGACAGTTGTTTGTGTAGTAATCAAAAGTTGTTTATTTGAAGTACTATTACATTTAATTCCTATGAATAACACAAAACTATTATGAAAGTTATTTAAAAAAACATCCTGTATTTTCGTAACAGTTGCTTAAAGCTTCCAAGACAGTTTTTTATAAATCCGATCAAAAATACAATAAAACCACTTCTACGCAAAAAACAGCATTATCATTACACTGCAGCAACTCCAATCATTATCCAGATTTTGATAACACATCAATTTTAAACACAGAAAGCAATTATAAACGAAGATATACATTAGAAATGTTACAGATCATAAAAGTACCATCAACACAAAGGATTAACTATAAAACAGACACATCCAATATTGCACAGAATTACAGACATTTAGTCAATAGGAAATAATAAAATTATTATAATTCTCATTTAAATTTTAAGAAACTATTAATTTAAAATTGTTTGCTATGTTATAATATTTCAATTATTTATACTTTGTTTTCTGGGTTAATTTTTTAATTTGACATTAGAAAATATTTTATTTCCCGCCTTTTTTGTAATTATTATTTTTAAGTTTTTTAATTATAAAAAAATTTTCCCTGAAGAAGTCTTCCAAAGCGAAGACGAAATATTGGAAATAAATAATTATAATTATAAAATAAAGGATCTTTAGCTCAATAAAACAAAAGACAAAAATTTATTTAAAAAGATCGAAGAAAAATAAGAAAATTCTTATTTAGTTTATACATATTTGTTATTATTGATATATCCAAAGTTTGCTCATAAAAACCAGAAAATTTCATTGTATTTCTAATGCATAAAACCGTAACAACGGAAGTAATTTTTATTGTAATCGAAAAACATATTTTTGAAGTACACTCAGGGAACTTGTGCTGTAAATATTTGTAGTTTTTTGAGTTGTAATACAGTGTCTTTATTTTTAAGTTAAAGAACAGTAATTTTTAGAAGAAATTTCAGTTTTGACTACAATTGTAGTTCATTTAAAAAAAAACAAACCACATCAAATTACTGATTTATGATTTTACATTAATTTTATACAGTAGTTTTTTTTAGTTAAAACAATAAAACAAATAAATATTTGTTTATTTTTTACTGCATCGTGGTTAATTTTTACTACAATTGTGGTTAATTTTTTAAACAGTAAAAAACAAATGACAATGTTAGTTGAATTTACTGAAATGTAAGTTGTCCTTTCTTCAAGTGAAATTTCATTGGTTTTTTACTACATATGCAGTGGTCCTTTACCTACATAGTATTCTAAGTATACCGAAAAAATTACTGTTTAACAACAGAACTTTTTATATTTTTAGATGTAACAAAATTCTGTCAGTTATTTTTACTGCATTTGTTAGTTGTTTTTCAATAGTTAAAAATATCAAAAATGTTTAGTTATTTTTAAGATATATGTATTTTAAATGCTGTCTTTGTTTTATCTGTCATTTTCAGTAGATTTATTCGGTTGCTACCATAATTCTGTTTTCTCTCTGTATCGCTGTTTTACTTACCATTTCGGGACTAAAATAATATGGTGTTCCCAAAACAGTCTGAGCGTGTATTTTGGTATTCATTATCTTTGATATACCAAAATCTCCTATTTTTACAATACCCCTTTTATTTAAGAAAACATTAGCAGTTTTTAGATCCCTATAAATAAGAAAATTGCAAAATTAAAATTAATTTTTAATCACACAGAAGTTAAGAGTACCATTTTTCAGAATTGCTTAAACCATTTACAGAAGAGCTACACTCAAATAAGAAAGCCTGTAAAAGTTACAGAAAAACTGTACTTTTACAGAATAATTTACTATTTTTAGACCAGCAGACGTTTAGCTAATTTTAGCAAAACGTATCTGTAATTATTAGTACAAAAATTAGTAAACGTTACAAAAAATTTTGTAAAATTTTAGTAAACCGTTAATGGATTTTCTAAAATCAGCTATTATTATAAATTATGATTAGTAAAATATATTGCTAAAATCTGCAAAGAAAATTAGTTAAAAATGTTGTGAATTTTAAGTGTTTACTAAAAAAAGTATTTTGTACTAAAAAAAGTATTTAATGTATAGACGTTTTTGCTCTATCTTAAGCAAAAGGAAGTATTGGATTAAGCTAAAATTTATCCATGTTAATTCCTAATGAATTTAATCGAAGGGGTGTCGGAATTATTTTCGATATTCGTAATCGTTCCGCTTTTGTGCGACTTTTCCCGAAGATCTCTTCGCCCCTATATTTCATGTATTTCAAAAACGAGACCAATCTGGTCCACGATATACTAGGCAATAGGGGGTGCATTGGGGGTATAATGGTTAGCGCGTTGGACTGTTACACAGATGGTCCCGGGTTCGATTCCCGGTGACGACAATATCAATTTAGAAAAATAATATGTATGAGTTTTCTATCCCTCATATGTATCACAGCACCCACCTTCTGTGTTCACATAGCACTTAATCCTACCGAAGTAAAATAATGAATCAGGACTATGATCCAAAAAGCTTCAATAAGTTCACCAACTCTCCATTAGGTGGCAAGCAACAACTGTTCTAGAATTATTATCTCGCGCAATTAAAGTGTTGCCATGTTTGAAGTCCTTAATCTTTAACCCCCTTTCATATCTCCACTATCCCCTTTCCAAAGAAAGCAACTCAGTAATATATATATGTATATATAAAAAATAAGTTAGTAGAAAAGTTAGTAAAACATCTTGTAAATAAGGTATACTATTTTTCAGCAAATTTTTTTCTAAAATTATGTTTTAAACTAAAATTTTAGTTATACTTAGTCAGCACTTAACTGCTTTGAACTAATGTCTTACTAATATTTTACTAATATTTTACTAATGTTTTACTAATTTATTTTGCTAAAAAAAATTGTAGTGATTAGCACATCAATAGTGTGAACGACAACCAGATTTAAAGTTATACTCAGAATGAATTAGATGGCATGATGTAGTAGTGACGAGGAAAATTATACTAAAAAGTACAACTCTACACTCAAAAAAAAAAGTTTGTAAAGTCAGCAAAAAATTTTGCTGAGTCAGCAACATTTTAGTCAGGAGGATGTTTGCAAAAAAAGTTGCTAATGTCAGCGAGCTGATTTTTAGCAACAAAACTTGTAGATTCAGCAAAAGTTTTGCTAACACTTAGTAGATTAGAAATACAAAAGCCTTGCTAAAAATTAATAAATTTTTTGCTGAATATTAGTAGACTGAAAAAAACGCAAAAAATTTGTAGAAAAATTGTAATTTAGTTAATTTATTTGCTGAAAATCATAAAACATATTTTTGTGATTCTTTTAGAAATAATTTACTATAATAACGAAATATAAAAATTTTCATTTTTCCACATTGACGACATGAATTAATTTAATATCTGAAAATATATAGAAATAAATATATACAAGGTGGCGCAAAAGTAATCCTCCTATCAGAAAATGCTATAAATTTTGCGATTGGCCCCTAATGTCAGTTCTGTTTTGACATTTGTGTAGTAAACACATGCGAACTACACGTTAATAAACAATGTTACGCTACACTGCTCCAGAACGCGGAATATTGGTGACTATTTACTGGTGAAACACTGCGACGTTTAGCCGCTCGCACAACACGAGATACTGCCAGGCGTGGCAGATCCCGGAGTAGCCGTTTTGCAGAGAATATTGCTGCTGTAGCCGAGGATGTCATGGAAGCGCCGTCGACATCGACCAGACGACGTGCCACGCAAATGGGTATCAGTCGACGGTCTTTACAGCGAATTTTGGTACAAGATTTGAAGATGTTTCCGTACAAAGTCCAGACGGTGCATCAGCTGTTAGCTGCTGACCGCCAATCGCGTGTAACATACGCTCAAGCCATCCTTAATCACCACCAAGAGGAAGATGATTTTTCATCAAAAATAATCATGAGTGATGAGGCCCATTTCCATCTTAGCGGGTACGTAAATAAGCAAAATTTACGCTTCTGGGGCACTGAAAATCCACGTGTAACCCACGAAGAGCCATTACACCCGCTCAAAGTCACTGTATGGTGTGCTGTTTTCGCTGGAGGAGTCATCGGACCTTTTTTCTTCGAAGACGTCGCGGGCCAAACGGTTACTGTGAATGGTGAGCGCTACAGAGCAATGATCAACGAGTTCTTTTTGCCGCAACTTGATGAATTGGGATTGGAAAACATGTGGTTCCAACAGGACGGTGCAACGGCACACACTGCACGTGCCACAACCGATATGCTGAAGGATGCATTTCCCGGGCGCCTAATCTCCCGTTTTGGCGATTTGCACTGGCCAGCAAGATCGCCTGATTTGACCGCTCCAGACTTCTTTTTGTGTGGCTTTTTGAAGTCGCGGGTTTATGTCAACAAGCCTCAGACTCTTGCAGCTCTTAAAGACAATATCCGTCAAGAATGTGAGGACCTATCGCCGGAAGTAAAATGCCATAAAAAGGGCTCAAATGACAATCAATTGTGGCGGCGGCCATTTACATGACATCATATTCTCGACTTGATGTAAAAAAAATTAAAATACCAAATAAAAATAATCCACAAGAAGAATCAAAGTTTTTCATTTTTTTTTTAAATTATTTTAATCCTCAATTTTGTTTTATGTATGAGAAAGAGATACAAAAACTTCCATGGTTGATTTTTTTATATGTCTTATTAGAGTTGTACTTTTTAGTATCATTTTCCTCTTCTCTACTACATCTTGACATGCAGCGACATCTACTTCATTCTGCGTATATCTTTCAATCTGGTTGTCGTCCACACTATTAATGTGCTTATCAGCACAATTTTTTTTAGCAAAATTAATTAGTAAAACATTAGTATATTAGTAAAGCATTAGTACAAAACAGTTAAGTGCTGAATAAGTATAACAAAAATTTTAGCTAAAAACACGATTTTAGCAAAAAATTTTGCTAAAAAATAGTATACCTGATTTACAAGACGTTTTACTAACTTTTCTACTAACTTATTTTTTTTGGGTGTAGTAAAACACATGAAAAAATCAACCATGAAAGATTTTGTATCTGTTGTTCATATATAAAACAATATTGTGGATTGAAACAACTTAAATTTTGCGTTTTCACCGGCTTGTGAAAGTAATTGTCTATTAATTAAATAAAAGACAAAATAAAATATTTAAATTTAAAAAAGATGTATATTTGTAGTCAAATTGAGTGGTCAAGTTGATAACAAATATACAGCAGGTAAATGTTAATGTTTCCTTTTTCTTATTGCAAAAAAGGTATGTTACATTTTGTTATTTTTTCGTTTCGTTTCTATAATTCTCTGCTGCATTAACGTTCCTTTAAAAGATAGCATCTTTGAGACAACCACTGATGTAAGTAGTTGAAAGATAATTTTGTTTATGTTATATATAATTATTCATATTTTTTTTAGATATTACATTAATTCATGTCGCCAATGTGCGAGTATGAACATTTTGATATTTTGTAACGTATTATAAATTATTTTAAAATAAATCACAAAAATATGTTTTATGATTTTCAGCAAAATAAATTAACTAAAGTAAAAATTTTCTACAAATTTTTTGAGTTTTTTTCAGTCTACTAATATTCAGCAAAAGTTTTATTAATGTTTAGCAATGGTTTTTTTAATTTCTAATCCACTAAGTTTTATCAAAACTTTTGCTGAATCTACTAATTTTGTTGCTAAAAATGAGCTCGCTGATTTTCAGCAAAAGATTTTGCTGACATTAGCAATTTTTTTGCAAGCAACTTCCTGACTAAAATTTTGCTGACTCTGCAAAATGTTTTGTAAGACATATAAAAAAATGTGCCATGGAAAATTTTTGTATTTGTTTTTCATACATAAAACAAAATTATGGATTAAAACAACTTAAATTTTTCGTCGTCACCGACTTGTGAAAGTAATTGTCTATTAATTAAATAAAAGACAAAATAAAATATTTAAATTTAAAAAAGATTAAATGTGTATTTGTAAACTAAATGTTTATATATATTAATAATCTTGTGTGGTCAAATTGCAAACAAATATGCATAGGTAGACAGACTAAAGCGAAAGACAAAGTCATACATGCGTTCCTTTAAAAGATAGCATCATTTAGACAATAATTTATGTAAGTAGTTCAAAGATAATTTCGTTTATGTCATATATAATTATTTCTATTATTTTTAGATATTACATTAATTCATATCGTCAATTTGGGAGTATGAACATTTTGATATTTTGTAACGTATTGTAAATTATTTTAATAAGAATCACAAAAATATGTTTTATGATTTTCAGCAAACAAATTAACTAAAGTATAATTTTTCTAAAAATTTTTTGAGTTTTTTTCAGTCTACTAATATTTTTTTTTTTTTTTTTTTTTTTTTTTTTTTTTTTTTTTTTTTTTTTGTTGGCAAATAATTGACAAAGCAGCCACATAATTTTTATTTTATTTCATTCATTTGCAATACAATAAGCCTTAAAGGCCAAAGACGTATTGCTAGTGTGCTACATAAATTCAAGAATATATTTACAAATAGCTTAGATTAAATTCAATAAACAGTATATATATATATAAAAAAAATACGAAAATATCCTTAGAACAGGATAGCAATAGCTATAAAATTATACACTTTATTTTTGGATATGGTTCAGCTGTTTCAACATAACTAGGAAAATGTAAAAGTCCATACTGGAGAAAGCCTGACCTAAAACAATTTAAAAACACTCATTCATACAGTGTCCCGGAAATGTGACAAAAGTCTGTTCCTAAAAACATTATACGATAATGTAAAAGTACGTAA
Source organism: Delia radicum (assembly GCA_021234595.1). Taxonomy (NCBI): domain Eukaryota; kingdom Metazoa; phylum Arthropoda; class Insecta; order Diptera; family Anthomyiidae; genus Delia; species Delia radicum. The sequence goes on from CM037851.1 coordinate 78,916,173, forward strand.
ATTCAAAGGCAAAAAGTTCCAGCTTCTAGCAGTTCTAATAAGTAAAGATCGTTCAAAGATTGTATAGTTTATAAGAGGTTCAACTATCTGAGGGTTTCTCTCAGACCTAGAAAATATAAATTCAGAACGTAAGTAATTGGGTACACCAGATCTAATGACCTTATAAAAGAACAATAAATTGCGAAGTTCTATATACTGTGTTAGGGGGCAACCGAGAAAGTTAATAACTGCACTAGATACGTGATCACGAAATCTAATTCCATATACAAACCGCACAATTCTTTTCACAATTAGCTCAAGCCGCACTATATTATACCCAAAAGTACCAGAATCAACCTCAAGGCAGTAATTAACATGCGACATCAACAAGGTGTGAGCAAGAATATATTTCACCCTTACAGGCAAATACAAGCCACAATTGTAAAGTTTTCTGAGTCCCAAAGTTACCCTAGATGAAACAACATCAATTTGTTCACTAAAATTTAGATATTGGTCAATTACAACACCCCAAACATTTAAGCGATTCAACATATTCTATATCGGTTCCACAAATTCCTATCCGAGGGTAAGCAATTCTGCGATAACCCGTTCGAAACATTATTGCCTTTGTCTTAGTAGCATATTCAGCAAAAATTTTATTAATTTTTAGCAAGGGTTTTTTAATTTGTTATCTACTAAGTGTTAGCAAACTTTTGCTGAATCAACTAATTTTGTTGGTAAAAATCTGCTCGCTGATTTTCAGCAAAAGATTTTGCTGACATTAGCAATTTTTTTGCAAGCACCCTCCTGACTAAAATTTTGCTGACTCAGCAAAATTTTTTGCTGACTTTACTAACTTTTTTACTTGAGTGTACTTTACACCTATGTAAAATCTGATTTTCGTAAACTTTAGACACCACTATTTAACCCTTAAAGGCGAGATTGAGCAACCAAAATATACGTGTCTTAATTTTTGCTCCTCTACTATGTATCCAAAGTTCATTAAGTTAACTTAAGTTTTTTTTCGAAAGAAATCAAAAATTTGTATAAAAATCTAGTGAACTGAGGTTTGAAAAACTAAAATATTATTCGCAATCGTTTCAAAAAAGTCTAAATCATCTTATCATTTTAGTTCTTACCTGTGTAATATATTTTCCGAATGCATATAATTGATTGAACTTGAAATCTGTTCAAATACGGCTATAACATAACGTTCTGGAAAAAAATCTCTGACTTTACGGTCGGCAATAATCTGGGCTAGAGTACCACCATCAGCATATTCCATTTCAATTAACAACGTATTGTCTTTAATAAAACTTCCCAAATAACTGAAATGACGTAAAATATTAATGTTTGACATAAATATATGTATAAGTAAATATGTACCTAATTATATTGGGATGATGTAATTTTGAAAATACTTCCACTTCATTCATAGCCAAATCTCTTTCCGAGGGTGTCAAATCGCTTAAATTTATTTGTTTAAAAACAATTTCATGATTATCAGTTTTACGTCGATATAATACAGCAATACCGAATGAACCCTGACCGACTACTTTAATTTTTTCATAGTTACTCAATTCTGTGCCAGCGACACTAAAGGATTTTTGAGTATTGTGGGCGGATGTATCTGAGCTTGGAGCTTTCATAATAACCACATCGGATTCGGCAGAATCTAGGGTTTCTTCGTTACTCAATGTTAAATTGCTAGCAGAATTGGATATAGAAAATACTGTTGGCTTTAGAAAACCATTAAATGTGGCGCGTTTTTGGTTTTCGTTGCCATTACTATGGACGAAGAAGCACTCGAAGTTGATGAATCCGATACCCGACCATTGAATATGGGTAATGATGAAGCTTTAGCTTTAATTTTTTGCATTTTACGTTAAGAAATTTAATAAAATATTCCTTGTGTTCCTTTGAAAACGGAACAGTTAACTAGTAACAAAAAAAATGCTAACCATAAAGTTGTGGTCATTTAATTGCATTTAGGTTGCTTAGCAATAATGCAACTAGTGATTATAAACAATTATATTGTTAGTGATTTTATCGTGTTAGGTTTAATGGTTACGCTCTTATGTCAATGCCTACATACGTGTAACGAAAAGTTCATTAACCTATTGTAAGAAAACACGCTAAAAAAGGAACTTGTTTACAGCCAAAACAAATTAGTTAAACAAAATAAAAAATTATAATTAGTACAAAAGTCCGTTGAACGGGTTCCAATTCAGTTGATCTAATTTCTTCTGTATAACTGTTATACAGTTATTTAGTTAAAGTTATTAGTTATCTCATTTTACCAAATTAACAAATGTCATCCGTATTTGAACTAATTTTTTAAGTTAATATTTAGTAATTCGTGATTCTCAAATTTATGAATTTGCCAGCTTATTTGAACCACAATTGCTTTGAAACAATTATTTTTTGTGTCTCCGCTACCACAATCAAATAAAAAAGTTAGTAAAGTCAGCAAAAAATTTTGCTTTGTCAGCAAAATTTTAGTCAGGCGGGTGCTTGCAAAAAAATGTCAGCAAAATCGCTTGCTGAAAATCAGCGAGCTGATTTTTAGCAACAAAATTAGTAGATTCAGTAAAAGTTTTGCTTACACTTAGTAGATTAGAAATTAAAAAATTCTTGCTATAAATTAATCAAATTTTTGCTGAATATTAGTAGACTGAAAAAAACTCAAAAAATTTGTAGAAAAATTATACTTTAGTTAATTTATTTGCTGAAAATCATAAAACATATTTTTGTGATTCTGTTTAAAATATTTTACAAAATATAAAAATGTTCATACTCCCGAATTGATGGTATGAATTAATGTAATATCTAAAAACAATAGAAATACCTACATATATATAACATAAACGAAATTATCTTTGAACTACTTACATCAATTATTGCCTAAAATATGCTATCTTTTAAAGGAACGCAAATGCTGCAGAGAATTATAGAAACGAAACGAAAAAATAACAAAATATAATATATACAAACCTTTTTTGCAATTAGAAAAAGGAAACAGAAAAATCTATCTTAGATGTATGTCTCTTAACTTGTTGCATGTTTGTCTACTTGCTGCATATTTGTTTGCAATTTGACCACAGAAGATTATTAATATATATATGTATATAAACATTTAGTTAACAAATAAATACACATTTAATCTTTATTAAATTAAAATATTTTATTTTGTCTTTTATTTAATTAATAGACAATTACCTTCACACGCCGGTTACAACAAAGTTGTTTCAATCCACAATATTGTTTTATGTATGAAAAACAGATACAAAAATTTTCCATGGTACATTTTTTTATATGTCTTACTAGAGTTGTACTTTTTAGTATAATTTTCCTCGTCACTACTACATCATGACGTGCCGCGACATCTAATCCATTCTGCGTATATCTTTCAGTCTGGTTGTCGTTCACACTATTGATGTGCTAATCAACACAGTTTTTTAGCAAAATAAATTAGTAAAACATTAGTAAAATATTAGTAAGACATTAGTTCAAAACAGTTAAGTGCTGAATAAGTATAACTAAAATTTTAGTTTAAAACATAATTTTAGCAAAAAATTTGCTGAAAAGTAGTATACCTGATTTCCAAGATGTTTTACTAACATATTTTTCTGAGTGCAGTCTTACTTAAAGATGGCGATATTTATTAAAATTTAATTTTTTATTATACGTACATATAATCATAAAATAGACTACATCTCGAAAACTAATCAAGATAGTGCAAAATGGACATCAAATCGTTACTTCGTACCTACCATACACCCAGGGAACTTCTGTAAGTAATTTAGTATCTTTATTTTTCAGTGAAAAAATAGCCATTTGTTGAGGAAATTTTTTTTTAACTACATTGCTGTTGTTTGTTTTTTATTTAAAAAAAAAAATAAAATAAAACAAATAAACTTTAGTAAATATTTAGTAATTGTTCATTTAATTGACAGTCTAAAACAAATTTAATGTTAGTTGAATTTAATGAAATGTTAGTGGTCCTGTCTTAAAGTGAAATTTCATTTGTTTTTACTACATTTTCAGTACATAGTACACTCAATAAAAAAGCTTCATCATAGTTATGAAAAACTTCATAAATATGATGAAAAACTGCATTGATTTTCGTTCAATGTTACACACCGTAAATGTAATAATAAAGCTGTTTTATAAAAGTTGAAATTGATGACAGGCTTCATCGTATTTATGAAATGTTTCATAAACGTGAAGAAGTTTCATAGCTTTTCATGAAATGTTTCATAAATGTTATAAGACGCTTTATACACAAAAAAAAATTCTAGGGAAATGTTTATCAAAAAAGGGTATAATTTTACAAAGTATAGAATTAGCATTTTAACTAATAACTATTTGTAGGAAAGTTTGTCAATCAACTTAGGAAAATTATTTGCAGAAAAAATATAATGATTTTTACGTCCGCTTACTGAATGTCAAGTTAAAATTTAACAAACAGTTAAATTAAAATTTTATATGCGAAACAACAACAAATGTGTCAGTTAAAGTCCCAGTTAGTGGCCAACGGGATATTGTGAACCACAAAAACTTGGCAATTCTTCCCCTTCTTCTTATGGCAATAATGCAAAAAATTGTAATTAAATGTTCTATTTTTTTTTTAAGTCTTCAGAAACTTAATACTTAAATGGTACCATAATCTTGGATATACTCATCCTACTTTTTGTGATATCTCAATCCCGAGGTGGGTTCCTTTTTAAAAAATTGGCTAAAATTCTATTGTTTGCCTTAAAAGTTAACCCCTTAAACGGCAGCTGAAAATATGTTTTATGCATTAATCTGCTAGAGCATCTTCCAAAAAAGAGATTGGTACCATAATCTTGGATAGACTACTTCTACTTTTTGCGATATCTCAATCCCGAGGTGGGTTCATTTTAAAAAATCGACTAAAAATGCTATTGTTTGCGTTAAAAATTAACCCCTTAAACGGAAGCTGGAAATATGTTTTATGTATCAATCTGCTAGACCGTCTTCCAAAGAAGAGATTGGTAATATAATCTTGGATAGACTCCTCTTACTTTTTGCGATTACTCAATCCCGAGGGGGGCTCATTTTTAAAAAATCAACTAAAAAATGCTATTTTTTACTTAAAAATTAACCCCTTAAACGGGAGCTAGAAATATGTTTTATGTATTAATCTGCTAGAGGGAATTGGTACCATAATTTTCGATAGACTCCTATTTTTTGCGATATCTCAATTCCGAGGTAGGTTCCTTTTTAAAAAATTGGCTAAATATGCTATTTTTTGACTTAAAAATTAACCCCTTAAACTACAGCTAGAAATATGTTTTATGCCGAAATTGTTCTATATTTTAGATTAAAAAATGCAGCTTTTTTGTCTTTTTAAAATTAACTTTTTCTGTTCTTCCATTTGGCTGCAAGTGTGAGAAAACGCCAGAAAAGCATTCAGTTCCAAAAACACATTTTTTATGTAAATAATATATAGCTACTTCTTTTACAGATTTTGATTTCAGGCTATTATTTAACACCAACAATCCAAATTTCACATTTTAATATTTGTTGTTCAATAATTTTATTTATTAAGATCAAACACAATTGAAAACCAAACATCTTTGTTATGTGGCGTATCAATTTTTTTTTTGTACTTGAAAAAGTCATTCTAATTTTGACAGTTATTTGTGAAGTAATGCGTTTTTGGTTTTAGAATATTCACAGATTAAGAATATTTACAAAATATTTGTTTTGTTTATTAATATTTTTTTTAATACTGCTTATTTTGTTTTAACTACATTTGTAGTTGTTTTTACTACATTCGACATTTAATTTTTATCAGTTAAAAATAACTACACATTGCAGTTGATTTAAATGCAAATGTAGTGTAATTGAGTTTGAATTTTAACGTCTTTTTCAGACAATTGCAATTAATACTATAATTAATATGCAATTTTATTTAATTTAATTGTGAAAGGCGTGGTAGATAAGAATGAGTGCATTTTCTAAAAATCATAACTACATTGCAAATTTTCAATTTTTTCTGAATCAGACTGCGCAGTTTCTGGTATTGAACCTTCGTCAGTGATCCTGTTTTTTGATTTTTTTTTTTTTTTGAATAACGTAATATTTGTTATGTTTTTATTTGTTCGATTGCGTCTATATGAAATTTTCTGTGCAATCACTGACCGTGGTATAGATAAACTGATTTATAATGCCACATGCACTCGCACTACACGTTTAACTGCCATTTGCGGTTGATTCTACATACATCATTTTCTTAGAGTACTTCCCATTGCTACGCTAGAAATCTTTTACAATTTTCGTGTCCTAATTTGGGGATAGGTCTGTGGGATTCGTCGTCAATACTCAAGCTCGAAATTACTTTGGCTATGGTTGAGTGAAGTTACATGGCAATCTGACCAGCCTTAGAAATGGTTGAATTATTTCTAAAATATTTTGCTTTAGCATTTTAGTGAGCCTAAAAATATTTTTCCAAAATATAATTTTATGCTTGTTCCAACGCTGGAGAATTTGGAACACTGGCTTATATACATATATTAACCCAGGGAGGTTCATTGATTTTAGTTAAAATCGGTCCTTGTTTGGACATTGTCCCCATAAACTGATTTTCTCATAAATATTCCTGCACTGAGAGAATTATCTGCATGTATTAATGAATTTTTGCATTAGATCTATGAAAAGTCACTGGAACTCGTCCATTGAAACTTTTCATTAAATTAATGCAGTTTTTCATTAAATTTAATGAAAAATTTCATTTAATTTATTTAAAATTAAAAAGTTTCATTAAATCTATGAAGCTTTTTCATACAGTTTAATAAATTTCATCATTAAAACTCGTCCAAGGAATTCTCTCTGTATGGAACCTAAAAAATCAATGTTTTGCAAAGATATTGCATATTTAAAACCACTGAATTTAATAATTTATCATTTAGTGCATGAAACTCCAGATCTTAAATTTTATATTTTTTTAAATTAACTGAAACAACTGTATGGTTATTTTTTTATATTCGAATTTTATTGAATTCTTTTACATTAATATTGTATATACTATATATTTTTATTTTTAGAAAATTATCTATGGTGTGTGGCACATCTGCCATATAGAGTTCATAAAAATCTCACATTTTTAAGATTAAATCGATTTCATTATGTTTATGTTCTTGTTAAATATTTCAATACTATTCTGCTTAAAAGTACATGTTAAAATTATAAAAATTTTAATTGACAATAACATAATACGTAACGTAAAGTTGATATTTACATGCATAGATAGTAAAGTGTCCCGAATAAAAAAAAATATGTGAAAAATAAGTGAAACAAATTTGAAGTGGATCTTCAGTTCTCTACCAGCGATTGAAGTTACCGGATGTAATGCATTTTGACCAAAAAAAAATTTCGATTTTTTTTTTTCGAAATAGGGCTCTAAAGTTTGTAATTGTTGGCTTATTATTGGAAAAATAATTTAAAATTTTTTGTATAGTAATTTTAGTCCACCAGACGATTTTTAAGTTTTGAGCAAGTACAATTGTTTAATGTACAAATTTAAAAATATATAAAGTATTGGTCTAAATTAAAAACTCCTCTGGTGAACCAAAATTACTTTACAGAAAATTTAAAGATATTTTTACAGCAATAAGCCAAAAAATACGAAACTTTTGAGCCCTATTTCGAAAAAAAATCTTAAATTTTTTTTTGGTAAAAATGCACTAAAACCGGCAACTTTAATCGATGGTAGCGAACTGAAGATCCACTTTAAATTTTTTTACTTATATTTCTCATATTCAGCTTTTAAATGTGCATTGATTGAGTTATATTCCTTCAACCAATTCAAAAAAGTGCCATATTCGGGACACCCCATAAGATAGTTTGTCACAAAAAAATAAATATATATTATGTCCTGTGGTTCCTATTGGGAACAAAGGGCCACAAAAAATAAATATGATTAGCAAAATAAATTTTTATGCAAAAGCTAAAAAAAAATATTTTTAAATAGTTTTCTACGATTCGTTGGGTTCCTTTTTTATTAGCTTTATTTTTAAAATAAAAATGCAAGTCAGTAAAATTATTGTTTTATTAACAAAATTAATCATTGACTAGGGTAATTTAGAACAAAATTTATTCAAGGAGTTATTAATTTTTATGTTATTAGTGCATGGATTTAAGCTCTATTTTTAATTTTGTTTTGCTGAGAGAAAATTTGTTATATTGCAATCCCGATGAAAAAGTTTCTATATACACATATATGCTTATATGTGTGGCAATATATTACGATATATGTTCATATCTTATACTTCGTTTATGAAATTTTTTAATATGGCGTAATATAGCATCATATTAAATTATATCATATGATATATATTAGCATATTTTGTATAACTGATCATATGAAAAAGATATAGATATATATATGACCATATATTCAACCATATATGATCATATGTACAATTAATCAAAAATAATTCTATCACTATTATATATAATTATATAGGGCAAAACATATCGTTATATATAAATACACTTTTATATAATTTTTTAGGCCCGTTTATAATAAGAATATAAATGAGTTTCAAAATTTACTGCAAAAAAAAAACATGAAAACCTAAGTTTTTTGTTTTGTAATGATTATTAATATTTGTTATTAAAGTACTTAAAAACAACATTATAATTATTAGGTTTTAAACCAACAAACATATAGACTTCAGAGGAACCATGGTACTCAACATTTGTTAAATTTAATATACCAACTGGTTTTAAGAGAAACAGTTTTTTAGAGGTTTTTTAAACCAGTTCAGGGTTTTGGAAGAGAACATTTGAAGCAGCTTGTTTAAACAAATGAAACACCCAACCAGTGTTGTCAACCTTTTCAGAGCAAATAGCGTAATAAAAATTCTGTAAAAGGGCGTGAGAAGGCACTAAACCAAATTTTTTTCTTAAATTCTCTTACAAATTTAAAGAAATGAACTCAAGTTGACCATATATAACAGTTTTGTAATTGGATTTTGTGCTAGAATAAAGTAACCACATTTTTTCACCGAAAACTTCGGAGTTTAGTCCTTTGTTTTGTTCGTACTTTTGCAAAACTATTCACCAAACTTCATAACAGATTGAGGTTTTCGTATCAATTTAAAATGTAGCGAAACATTTGATTGTTATTTCATTAAAGTTGACCATAATACAGTTTTATAATTGGATTTCGTGCTAAAATAAAGTAACCACATTTATTCGCCGATAATTTCGGTGCTCTATTATTTTCATACTTTTGGCGAAAATCTGTCAAACTACATATACAAAATAAGTTTTTCGTATCAATTTAACAGACAAGACCATTTAAAATTTAGCGAAAAAGTGACATTTGATTGTAATTTTCTTAAGACTGTTTTCGAGGGTTTTTATTGCAGTTTTAGTGCTTTTTGAACCAAGTATTGCTCTCTAAAGCGATATTGGTTAAAATGCACCAAAAACACGATTGTTAAATTACAAAAGCACCAATTTAGTGCTTTTTATGTTTTGGCACCATGAGTAAAATTTTTTCGTTTTGAGACATTGGAAAGCACCATAAATAGTGCAAAAAGCATCACGATGGCATCACTGCACCCAACCCTTATAACGTGCGCAATGGATTCTAAATTTTCTATTTGAAAAATTAAATAGTTGCTTAGTTCCACTATAGCTACATATATATTTTCTACTACTGATCCTGTTTTGTAGTTAACAGAATAGTTGTTTTGATCAATCTGAAACTGTTGAAGTACTATATATGGAGCTTTATCCTTCATAAAAAAATGTATTAACCTACTGCATAGTTATTATTTTTAATTATTTTGTATAACAAGGACGTGTAAAGTTTGCTGTTTATTTCTGCTCTTAAAAAAATCTTTAAGTCTTCTACTTAAAAATTTTGCGAACAAAAAATTTTATTTTCTTCCTCGGTAAAGGTTGTTTTTTTTCGTTTTACCTAGCGTTTTAAATATATTTTATGTTCCAACTTCAGGTTCATAAAAAGCATATATTTTTAGATTTAACATTATTTTTTAAAATTACTATTTATATGTTTTATAAACGAATTACAAGTAGTACTTGATTGGAATAAAATAAAAAGTACTGATCTTTAAAACATTTAAAAATGTTTAATTAAAAAAACATATTAGATGAAATTTTATCAAATTATATATAATTTGACATATTTTTCGGCTCAAACTATATGAGATTAGATTCCATGAGATACCTTGAGATCAGCGTATGTATGCCATTTTTCGGAACAGATGAGCTGTGATGTGATGTTTAGTTATATGTGATACTACATATATGATTATATCGGAACTTTTTTCGTCGGGATATTTTTTATTTTATGTTCGAGCTATATCTACAAAAAATTGTTAGCTGTGCTTTGAATTTTTCTGCGCCATTTAAAAAATCTATTTGAGTTTAGTTTTAATACTACAATGTCATACAGAATTTACGATTTTGTTTTAATTAACAAAGTGGAGAATTTTATAATTTTAAATATTAAGAAGTTGTAAATGAATATTATTCAAGTTCGATTCCATACTCTATATTTCTTTATTAGGATATTGTCCTAACAAATAATCTATAGAGTTTTTGTTTTCAAATTTATTAATTGGCCACTTTCAGGAAAAAAACATAATTTTTATTATTAATAAAAATTAAATCAAACTTTTATTAGAAGTTGTTCACAGTTTAAGTGCTAACTTGCTGTCGTTGTAAATTAGCATGATTTTTGAAGTTAAAACTACACAAAGTTGTAAAAAGCATAAATTGTGAATTTCTTCAATGATTTTTTCATAGGTTTAGTTAGAATATTGTGTTCTACCTTATATCTATAATATAATGACTTTTTTTTAGTAAATTATATGCAATAGAGTTGTCAATTATTCGGGTTTTTATTTTGATCGATTAAACGAACAAGAAAATTTTGATCGAACAATCTAACGATTAAATTTTTAAAATTGTTCGATTTTTCTGAGCGAACGAATAAAAATAATTTTTAAAATAAATAAAGTTTTTGCAGTATCATCTCCAAATTTTGCAAATTGTTGCAACCAATTTGAATACTAATAAAAATACGAATACTTAAATACAATTATGTCTACACTATAAAAACTTCAAAAGTCTTCTCAGCATGGCATATTACAGCAATAAATGAAAAAAAGAATAATTTTAGAAAAGAAGTGCTTTTTATGCATAAAAAAAAACACTTAAAAAAATCACTTTTGAACCTTAAATGTTTTAAGAAAAATCTATTTTAAGCTTAAAAATGTCAAATAAAGAATTTTTTTTAAAAAAAGCATATGTGCAAAATTAAAAAAAATCCGATTTTTTATGCTTTTTGAAGAAATTTAATTTTTCAGTAATTTAATGGAACTTTTCTTTACCAAATAAACAAAAATTATCCTTAAATTAATGAAAACCTTCATACTTTTTATAAAACTAGTTTTTTAATGAACTTCTTCATTGAGTGTATGAAGCTTTTAATTAATAAAATTATATTTTTCATACAATCTTATAGAAACTTGCATTAACTTAACGAAATGTTTACATTGATGAATTTCAGTGCAGTTTCATTGATTTTATGCAAAAAAAAAATCATTAATAACATAAAATTCATTAATCAGAGTAGGAACTCATTTTAATTACGGTACAAATTACAAAAAATTAATTCGCAGTTTGAGTATGTTATTATTCAAACTGTGAAGTGGCGTATTAGGATGATTTTTTCCAATCTTGGTTTATTTAAAATAATGTTATTTTAAAAACGATAGCATGTTAGCACTTTAAGTATTAGTTTCTGAAAATCATATTTTAAAATGTTTGTTAAATTTCCAGAGTGTTCCAAGTGTTTTTTTTTTAATCGATTTTTTATGTCCTACACGAATTTAAGTAAAAAAAAATTTCGAAAATTGGTAATTTATCCAAAGGTTTATTAAAAAAAAAGTAGTTTTTCAATTATTTGTTTTATTTGATTAATCATCAAAATTTATTCGAATTATTCGTTATTCGAAAAGCATGCATTTTTAAATTGTTTGTTCGTTCGATTACTCGAATAATTTTTATTCGAGTGACAACCCTAGTATGCAATCATTTTATTAATATTTATAATGGCAAAATTGTTGGGCGCCAAATAGATATAAGGAAAATTAATAGATATATTGTTTTTAAAATAATAGGGTTTGTAATATAAAAGTAACAAGTTATCTCTTTATTACAAAAAGTTAATATTTCTACCCAAAACTTATAAAAAATTTAATTTATAAAAAAAATATTTAGTTCCCAGCCAGCAAATTTTGGAGCCCTCAAAATACATAGCACCAAAATGACTCGAAAACTGATGAATTTTGGAGCCCTCTTATTTTCGAATAATATGATTCAAATATTAATCTTTTTCTTGAGGTTTTCAAAGTTTTGTGTCCAAAAACACGTTTTTTACAGACGAAAATATGAGCATTCTTAAAAGAATCAAAAATGACTCAAAAATATAAAGAAAATAATTGTGTCCAAAAAAATGAATCAAATATGAGTCAGAAAAGTAGAGTAGTTTTTTTTTTTGCCATCCAAAAAGGCTCAACAATTATTCTTTTTGGATAAAGGAAATGTTTGAATTTTTTTATTTTTCAATTTTTTTGTAAATAACCCAGCAAAACTTTGGTAATGGGTGCGATAAAGTAATGCATTACCTTGTAATGTGTACTCCTTACCTGTATCATTATTTTCCAACAAGAAGTAATGAGTTACCGATAATTGAACACTCATGGATTACCTTTTAATGATACCTCATTACGTTTTACATTACTTCAAAACATAAAATAATGACTTACCGATCATCAATTACATAATGCATGATATAAAAACGTAAAGTAATTATTAATATATATTTTTGAAAATCTATTTATAGACACATTACTTTGTGATATTTTTGTAAGCATGATTTGGTAATGTGTGGTTTTGCTGGGGAAACAAAAAAAAACGTAAAATTTCTTTGCGCGCGGATTTGCTATAATATCGCTTTAAAATCGAATGAACTTAACAAAAAATATTCACGGTTAGTGAGTGAGTGTGCCAAGAATTGGACCAACAAAATGAATCGAAAGATGGTAGTGTTGTAATTGTTTTAAATTTTTTTATATTATTTGCATGGTTGGCAAACACTACCTTTTCATCATAATGGTGGTTGCCTACCACGCCCACATCAAGGCCGATATGAAAATTATAAAACCACGATTCCCATAGTGGCACGCGTCTTCTGATATCGCAGGATTTGTTTCAAAATTTTCTATCCATTCAATTTTGTTTAATCAACAAAATAACGTTATAAACCGTTGTTTCCGTATTTTAGCGTTATTTTGACTTTGGTTCAAGATATTTCAAAAGTAAACAGGTAAAATATCAGAATCAAACCGCTTGTATAAGAAGATACATATCGTTAATGGAATCGCTATTTTAAAATTTTATTTCGGTCTTAATGTTACTGTGGTAGACAACTACCATTATTATGAAAAGTTATTGAATGCCAATCCTGATTTTTTTTTTTTAATTTTCTAATTATAATATGAAATGAACATGGAAATGTACGCCCTTAATTCGTGGTTTTATTGTTTTTTTTTTTTTTTTGAATATAATTAAAAGACATAAAAATACATAATTTTTGAATTCAAAAGCCGTCAAACAAGACCCAAAAATGATATTTTATGGGACTCAGAAAGGACTCAAAAGTGGTTCAAATCTACGAGGGAAATTTAAATTAATTTTTAGTCTCAAAAAAGACTCCAATTTATGAGGGAAATTATAATGTAAAAACTGTTTGTCTTTGGCAACATTTTTTTTTTTTATAAAATTAGTACGCATCATATATTTTTTATACAAATCGGCGTTCTAAAAGCATTTTAGTATTTGCGTTAAAAAAAAAAAGAAAATGTTAAGCCAAATTTTCTTTTCGTTTAATCTCGGCTTAATACATATACATTTTTAGTAAACTTTATTTTAAATAATTTTTAAAATTCTAAACATACAAATTTAGCTTAAAAACAGAAAATGTGTGTTTAATACTATTATGATAAAAATGCATTATCTGTACGTTAATGATTAAGATCTTTTGCTAATTATGTTCCTTTTATACAATAAATATAACGTGTTAAAACTTTATAACTTATTTTTTTTTTTTGGACATATTTTGTTCTTATTTTTTCTGCAGGTGTATTAAATTTTTTGTTTTAAATACGATTTAAAAATAACTTAATATTTATTTAACAGGAACAGCGATTGGCTTCTGATAAACTGGCAAGACTAAAAGTACCCAAACCATTTGATCCAGGTGATTTTTTCTCTTGAGGTTTATCATCATTATCAAAATTTTCACCCTAAAATAAAGTTTTCAAAAATATTTATAAACAATTTTCAAACAATTTTTTAGAGTGTAACATACCCTCCTCTCTCTTTGTTCACGTATTTTTCGAGCTAATGACAGAAAAGCATCTTCGATATTTATATTATTTTTACAAGATACCTCAAAGAAAGGCATATCAAAATTTTCAGCAATCTGAAAATATAAATTTTAAAGTATATTTATATCTCATATCTTATATTATAACCAAAAACTAGTAAATTTTCAGAACTACTTATATTTCGTCAAATTACATACAAACTGTTTATCAAAAACTTAAAGTTTCGAAAAACTGCTAGTTTTTGTAATATTTAATTTATACTACTTCCAAAAACTAGTAGTTTATCAAACTACTTGTATTTAATTGTCAAATTCCATACAAATTTGTTATCAAAAACTTAAAGTTTTGAAAAACTGCTAGTTTTTGGTAGAAGTATATCTCATTAATACTACAACCAAAAACTAGTAGTTTATCAAAACTACTTGAACTTAATTATCAAATTCAATACAAATTTTTTATCAAAAAGTTTTCCAAAACTACTAGTTTTCGGTTGTAATATAAAGGCATATAAATACAACAACCAAAAAATAATAGTTTTTTAAAACTACTTTAACTTAATTGTCAAATTCCATAAAAAAATTTTAGTCTAAAACTTAAAGTTTTCAAAAACTACTTGTTTTTGGTTGTAGTATAAATGATGTAAAGATAAACAATACAACAACCAAAAGCTAGTAGTTTTTCAAAACTACTTACTTGAATTTAAGTGTTAAATTCCATACAAAATTTTTAAGCTAAAACTTATAATTTTGAAAAACTGCTAGTTTTTGGTAGTAGTTAATATATCATTTATACTACAACCAAAAACTAGTAGTTTATCAAAACAACTTGTATTTAATTATCAAATTCAATACAAATTGTTTATCAAAAAGTTTTCCAAAACTACTAGTTTTCGGTTGTAGTATAAAGGCATATAATACAACAACCAAAAAATAATAGTTTTTTAAAACTTCTTGAATTTAATTGTCAAATTCTTTAAAAAAATTTTAGTCTAAAACTTAAAGTTTTCAAAAACTACTTGTTTTTGGTTGTAGTATAAATGAGGTATAACACCACATTTATACCACAGCCAAAAACTAGTAGTTTTTGTATAATAAATTTCCTAATCAATTTGAAAACAAACTCTAAAAGTTTTTAAAAACTTCTAGTTTTTGGCTGTAGTATAAATGTGCTATAATACTGCATTTATACTACAAACCAAAACCTAGTAGTTTTTTAAAAAGCTACTTGTATTTACTTGTCAAATTCCATACAAATTTTAAATCAAAAACTAAAAGTTTTCAAAAAAGACTAGTTTTTGGTTGTAGAATAAATGAGATATTAAAATATTCATATAATTTAAACATGATTAACCCTTTTACAGCCGATGAAACATGAGTTGAGCGAAAAGGTTAAAATTTAACATATGTTTAATGTGGTCGTAACCACAGTGGTCGTAAAAGGATTAAGTATTATATTTTTAACAAACTATAAGTTATTTACGGCAAACTATTTTTTATCATTTACCTTTTCTCCTCTCTCTTTATCGACCATCCTTTGTGTAGCTGAGCATTCACATTTATTGCCAGCCAAAACTTTTACCACATCAGGTGAAGCATTCTGAAATTAAATAAATACAAAATAATCAAATGTTGTTAATGTTTAAAGAGTTCGTTTGGAAACGAGATATCATAATTTTTTTAGAAACTTTTTGATTCGAAAAACAGATTGTTTAATTTTTAGAAATATTTCCTAGCCGTTTGGCGGTTAAAAACCAGGGCCCCCGTTTTCGAGTAGCTTGAGCTACTCGAGTAGTTAACGAGTATCTCGACACTTTAAAAGCATTTTGATCTAAATACACAGGTATTTGAATATTGTTGTGTTGTAATGAAACACTCATTTTTGAATGAATTATATTTTATTGAATGAACCATTGTGCAAAAATTTTCAACTTTTTTCACATGATGAAAGTCTCTTAATAATGTGTTGTCTGATACCAAAATCGGAATTAATTTCGAGGGACACAAAACCCTCAATTTGTCGGTTCCTCTTTCCAAAGAATCTTTCCAGCTAATCTTAATCTCAACGCACAAAAAAGTTGTTCAAAACTTTTTGTGTCCTTGGCGAACAACTACTAAAAGAAACTATAAAACTCGACCGTACAAATGTGGAAATGTGCAGAAGCACTTGGTAGACTTCGTTTACAAAAATTCAGAGCAAATCGATGATAATTGTGTAGTGGGCAAGCTACTTCCAAAAAAAAATCACTATTTTCACACATTTGTATGTTAGTGGTTATTTTTTTTTTTTAATTTTTGTTCGAGTGGTTGTTCGCCAAGTTTACAATTTTAATTAGATTCCTTTGAATTTTTAAATATGGAATCTGCTAAAGCAAGCCATTTCTTATTTTATAAATATTTAGAAAAAAAATGCGAATTTTCGCAGTTTTTTCTGCAACGTCATTTTTACTAATTTTTAGTAGCTTTTTCTGCTATTTTTACAGGTTTATTTTGTATTTTTATATTTTGAGTGTATGGAAGTGGTCGAGTTTTCTTGAGTTTTAATTAAAATAAAGTCTGTACCAAGATTTTCTTAAAAAAATCTTTATCAAATTATATCAAATTCTAAAATCTGCACAAATCAGAGTTTTTAACCGCCAAATTTCACGGAAAGGAGATGAAATATTTAAAAAAAATCGCACCATTCTCTTGTTTTTGCAAAAAACTTTTAAAATATTATAAAAGCACTGTTTTTTAATCAAAAGATTTATTTTTGGATTTAATAATTTTCGTAAAAAATATGGCTTTTAAGTTTGATTCACACTATTTACCCCTGTATATCCATATCTACTATTTCCCAGCATTTTGCCTTTTTCAAAAGAGATTTTAAATAATTTGACAGTTTGTATCAACAATAATGGAAAATAGTAGATAAGAATGGATATCGTGTGAATTGCCCTTAATTTGAAGAATATTTTTTTTACTATATAATGTGAAGGGAAAATTGAAATAAAACTGTTAGTACACACTGAGAGAACTCTCTCTCTCATAATATCAATGAATTTCTGCATTAAATCTATGAAGTGTCACTGGAACTCGTCCATTGAAACTATTTATTAAATGAATGCAGTTTTTCATAAAATTTAATGAAAAATTTCGTTTTATTTATCAAAAATGGCACACGACTAATGAAAAATTGTTTCATTAAATCTATGAAGCTTTTTCATAAAGTTTAACAAAATTTTCATTCACATTTTTAAGAAAACTTCATCAGCTTAGTGAAAAAATTTCATTAAAACTCGTCCAAGAAATTCTCTCTGTGCTGAAATTAAATTAAGCTAAATTGTAGGTCCAAAATGGATTTCTTGTTTTTTAAATCCATTTCGGATTTATTTTTTATTTCACATTACAATAGCGAGTAAAAAATGTAAGATTTAGATAGAAAAAACACATTGTCAAAAATAGAATTGTCAAATTAATAAACCAAATATAATATTTTTAAGGAAATAAAATAAATCCGATAATTAAAAAACAGGGCTAATATTTAAAGGTCAAGAATTTTATATTTGCATTACCATTACCTCTTGTATATTTCTTAACCAGTATGAAAGATTATTATAGCTTTCTAAATTGGTAACATCGTACATAAGTAGAATTCCCATTGCACCTCTATAATAAGCTGTAGTTAAAGTGCGGAAACGTTCTTGACCGGCAGTGTCCCAAATTTGTAATTTTATAGGTACTCCATCCAAATTTATAAGCTTTTGTTTGAAATCAATGCCTGTAAAAAGAAAGTATTAATAACAATTTCTAAACTATTTCTAAACGCACTTTATTATAACACTCAAACAAGTTTGACATTAAACTCTACTGAAAATGGCAGTTAAAACAAGTGTAATTTCAGTTAAAAAGGCGTCAAAGTTAATAAGCGTTAAAATAACAAAAAGTTACGTTACTGTTGAAGAACAACTAACAATTGTAAGTAATTGTAGTAAAAATAACTGGCAATTTTTTACTTCAACAATTTTGAAACATCTAAAAAAAATACTTAAAATATGAAGGGAAAATTCAAATGGTGCTCCAGTTATTACACTCAGAATATTCCTAGAGTAACTAAAGGGTGTTTTTTTGCACAGGTATAGAACTCGGCAACACTTTTTTAACTGGCGGCCATTTTGTCAGCTGTCAAGTGATTTATGTTTAGTTTGGTTTGGCATTTCAACATGAATAGAATGACGCCTGAACAACGCTTCCATATTGTTCAAATTTACGTATCGCGCACTACGTCCATTTAACGGTCTACATAATCGTCCAGCAGAGCAATTAATTCGATTAACTATGGAACGTTTTCGCACCACATTTACTCTAAATGATAATATGCATCCACAGAGACGTCGTACAGTGCGTACAGAAGCAATCATTGCTGCTGTAAAGCGTAGCGTAGAGGAATACCCCAATCAGTCTATCCGTCAATGGTGACCGCTGTAGAGCCATGATTACTGATTTGTTCGTTCATCAATTGAACAACCATGATGTGCATTAGATGTGGTTTCAACAAGACGGCGCAACATGTCACACAGCTCATGCCACAATTGATTTATTGAAGGAAACGTTTGGTAACCGCATAGTTTCACGTTTCGGACCCGTGAATTGGCCTCCAAAATCGTGCGATTAACGCCGTTGGACTATTTTCTGTGGGGATATGTGAAGTCGCTAGTCTACGGCGATAAGCCCGAAGCGATTGAGCACTTGGAGCACAACATTCGCCGCGTTATTGCCAATATACGGCCACAAATGTCGGAAAAAGTCATCGAAAATTGGACCTCCAGATTAGACTACGTCAGAGCCAGCCGTGGCGGTCATATACCAGAAGTCATATTTAAATTATAATGCCAGAAGATTGTCTTCCGAATAAAGTAAATTTCATGTCAATTAAAAAAATTCATCTTTGTTTCATTAAATTTAAAAGTTCTATACCTCTATTAAAACACCCTTTACATATAGGTCATTCGGGTAGTAAACAGTAGTAGTTGTTTTAACTGCTATTGTAGTAATTTGTAGTTATTTTAGTAATTCCAACTCATCTACCAAAACAGTAATTTTGCAGTAAACAGTTAATACAGTAAAACCCGTTTAAGACGAACTCCGAGGGACCAAAAAAATTAGTTCGTCTTAAGCGAGGTTCGTATTAAGCGGGTTTTTTTTAAACGATAAAAAATATGTATTTATTAAAGCAAAAACAAGATTATTCAGAATTTTACATAAATAAAAGATAAAATTAGCATTTATGCATTCACAATTAAAAATTCAATAAAACTCTTAATTTACAAAAAAAAAACTCTGTTATTTTTTCTGAATAACTGAATTAACGATTTATTCGTTATAAGTTTTTCTATTACCAAAATATGATTGTCAGCTTCTTCGGCACACGATTTTGTTCGAATATGTTTTTTTATGTTTATTAAGCTATTGTGTACCGTTTGTATATTAGGTACTTCCTCCTCTATTTCGACTTCTTCATCACTTGACAAATTTTCAACATCGGGAGGATTAACAATTTCCAATATTTCTTCATCTGATAATGTATGTGACGTCAAAACATTAGCATCTATGTCTAGAAAGTCATCAACGGACTATGGAATTCATACTAGGTCTATCCCATTAAAACGGATAAAGAGTGTACTAAACATGGTAATTTGTATGAAAACGAGTTTTTGGGACTGCTTAAAACAGTTTGTAATAACCGAGGGTTCGTATTAACCGAGTTCGTATTAAAAGATGTATTTTATATGAAAATTGTTGCCAAAACGTCGGGACTTTTAAATTAGTTCGAATTAACCGAGGATTCGTCTTAACCGAGTTCGTATTAAGCGAGTTTTACTGTAGTTGTTATTTATTTAAAAATATATCGAGTTTTTAAAAATGCTCGGCTAGTTTATATTTGTTTTTATTGATATGTTCATAGTTTGCAAATAAGAGAAAATTTCATTGTATTTCCAATTCATTAAATCGTCATAACTGGAGTACCGTTTGGAATTTTGACTTTGTATATTAAGTAGGATGTAGTTAGTACAAATTTTTATTGTAATATTTTTTTTTGTTAATCGGCCTGATTACGGATGTCGAATTTGTAGTCGAATTTTTCGACTCCATACAAAATGTTTTTGCTTAAATTGAAAATTATAAAGAAATCACACCCTGCATAAATATTTTCTACAATCGTATTGTTGTTTATGGTAAATTCAGTTGTAAACTTGTTTGAAAGTTGTGTTTTAGCTGAATTTTAGTTAAATTTGACTTACTCTCGAATTCGACTACTACAACGGTAATAAGGCCGAATATTTTTAAAATAACAGGAAAATAACTGTTAATAACAGTAGTTTTTACCAATGTTTACAGTTGTTTCAAAGCTTTTGCATTAACAAATTGTCAGTTGTTTTTACGACATTGTTAGTTGTTTTTACTACATTTGTTAGTTGTTTTTATGCAGTTAAAAACAACTAGCCTTTTTAACTGAAATTACAGTTGTTTTTGTGACAAACTTAGATGTTGTGGCTGTGGAATGAGGCACGCTGGTGGTCGCTACGGCTTAGCTCGTCGTTTTGGGGTGGTTCTTTTATCCACAAGTTTGCACACACTTAAAAATTTCGTGCCAAAAACTAAAATTCACAATAGAACACAAAACACTAGACACAAAACACTTGGAATTGAAATCTAAAATTGCAGACGGACATTTGACTTTACTTTTGACTTTGACATGAGCAGGATCTTGTATCCACTCTGGGACTAGATGGAATCATCCCTATAGACTGCCCTCCCCATCTAACTTCTTCAGTCATCCATGGTATTTTCATTTTATTAGTTTCATATGCAGTAGATTGTACTGTTAACATTTTTTTTTAAACTACTGATTACTACACAAATAACTGTCATGAAGTAACTTTAAAAACTTTTTTGAGTGTACATACCTCTAAGGTGTAAAATGGGGTCCTCATAAATAAATCCATAAAAATAGCATATGAATAAACAGTTATAATTATTACTTACCAATGGTGGAGATATATGTGTCATAATATTTTTCGTCGCAATATCTGTGAACGATGCAAGTTTTCCCAACATTGGAATCACCCAAAACTAAAACTTTATAGGTAGCTACAAAATCTAAAGCCATTGTTTTTTTTTTTTATTAAACTACGTCACACAGAATTTAAAATAAAAAGCCCAAGGATATCACAAAAAAATATTGAAGTTTTTCTTATGTATGGAAGGGCCAAAGTTATTTACTTTATTTAAAACTTGAAATTTCAGTTTAAAATTATGAGGTATGTAGAATTTGTTACAATTTTTTTTTTTTTTAATTTTTTAATTAATTTTTGAACAATTAACACTATTTCAAATCATTTCATACAAAAGACATACAATTAATTTTTTGTTATAAAATATTTATTATTATTTATTAGTCTAAATTTAATGTTTTTTTTTTCTTAAATATTGGTTTAATTTTTTTTTTCAGTACCGCTTGTGTAAAAGTATGATTCAACTTTGATTTTATATTCATTCGTTTATTTTCGTTTTCTGTGAAAAATCAATATCCTTTTTGATGTTGACAATATTTTCGTATATGTAACAATAACTTGAAGGGAGGTTTTGAACATATGTTGTTGTTTTGTGTCAACTTTTATTGTAATTCCTTTTTCGTCCTTTTTTGTTGTGCTTTGTTTGATTTTAGGGGTTTGTTTACGTTCATTTCGTTTTTTTCACCACCTGTAGAAAAAATCTATTACGGTTAGCAGATGTTGTTTGTTGGGTGGTTTATGGAACATAACTTGGAATCTAATATTAACCCTTCTGTGGATCTGTTTTGATTTTAGCAACATTACAGTTAAACAACTGTAAATTCAGTTAAAATGGCGACAAAGGTAATTTCCGTTAAAATAACTAAAAAAATTATTTAATAATAATAAAATAAAAACAACTAAGGAAGTCATAAAAATAACTGACAATTTTTGACTACAGTAATTTTGAAACAACTAAAATTGTAAAAACTACAGTTTTTTAAAAGTTGTATTTCAAAATATAGTTTAATAACCCAGGTAAAAAAAAATGTATATGGTACCATGCGAGTTTAAACATAATTTGATCCGAAAATTGAGAACATCAAATTGTATTAAAAATAAATCAAATTGTATCGAAATATATTAAATTGTATCGAATTACAAACATTTACATCGAATTTGATAAAATTATATTGTAATTTTATCCGAATTTTGTCCTAGTCCAATTTTATTAACTGAGATCAAATTGTATGTCATTAATTATAATTTTAGTCCATTTTATACAATTAAATACAGGCATGCACGTATTTAATAATCCTTAGATATAATGCAACATACAATTGCACATCTGATTTATTTTGAGCCATACACATTTATATATGTAATGCATGCAAATTTATATATGATTAATTATGCTTTAATATATAGTTTATTATGCAAGCAGATTAAATATATATAATTAAATGTTATATTATATGTCATATTTGATTAAACTGTGCTATAACTGATTAATATATAATAGTATACAGGTTATATGAATATATGTAAAGGGTGTTTTTTATACAGGTATAAAACTTTAAGTTGGCAACACATTTTTTAACTGGGTGCCATTTTGTCAGCTGTCAAGTGATTTATGTTTAGTTTGGTTTGGCATTTCAACATGAATAGACTGACGCCTGAACAACGCTTCCAAATTGTCCAAATATTGGTCCGTACTTCTTTAAAAGCGATGCTGGTCAGAACGTTACAGTCAATGGTGACCGCTATAGAGTCATGATTACTGACTTTTTCGTTCATCAATTGAACAACCATGATGTGCAGGAGCTGTGGTTTCAACAAGACTGCGCAATATGTCACACACCTCGTGCCACAATTGAATTATTGAAGGAAACGTTTGGTAACCGAATAGTTTCACGTTTCGGACACGTGAATTGGCCTCCAAGATCGTGCAATTTAACGCCGCTTGACTATTTTCTGTGGGGATATGTGAAGTCGCTAGTCTACGACGATGAGCCCAAAACGATTGACCACTTGGAGGACAACATTCGCGTTAGTGCCAATATACGGCCACAAATGTTGGAAAAAGTCATCGAAAATTGGACTTCCAGATAAGACTACGTCCGAACCAGCCTTGGCGATCATATGCCAGAAGTCATATTTAAATTATAATGCCAGAAGATTATCTTTCGAATAAAGTAAATTTCATGTCAATTTAAAAAAAAATCATCTTTTTGTTATTCCATTTCAAAGTTCTATACCTCTATAAAAACAAACACCCTTTACTATATATAAAACAATGTTGTGCAAGACTGATAAAATATAATTCGAAATTAAAACATAGTTATATGAGCTGTTCATACAAAAACATGAACAATAATGAAGCCAACACATATTTATTTTTTATAACTTTTTTGCTTGCGTAATTTTGTTTTCGAAAAAAATTTTTTTGTTCAATTCAACTAGTTCGTTCTTTAACGACACAAACAGTGTTGCCATGTATTTTTTTCAAAAAACTGTAAAAAAAACTGTTTTTTTAAATAAAAAACAGTAGAAAAAACAGTTAATAAGTGCATTTTGAATTCAATTGCATTTTATTTAAACATAAAACAACATAAAAACATTAAACACATGACATATTTATATATGTACACAGAAAAAAAATATTTTTTGTTGTAGACTAACTTTTAATTATACTAAAAAAAAAAAATATTTTCAAATTTATGTTATTACAGATCACAAGTTGTGCTCTGTTATAAAACTACATTTGAATTAACAATAGGAATAATATGTTTTTTTTTCTGTGTACTTGTTTAAAGTAAAAAAAAATATAATATAAAAAACATATTTATATTTATATTAATTATTTAACATATAGCAAAAAATAGCTACAAAACCTTAAAAAAAAACAAAATAATTCATCACATTTTGAGATCTTACTTAATTACATAAAAATATCAGTTATACATTTTTTTAATAAATTTGATTTTCATTTCGTTTGATTCCACAAAATTTTAACACAAACAAATGCTAAAAAGGGAATTAAAACTTACTACACAGTTGCATTCAATGCGTAGTATTATTTTTTATTGAAACATTTTGTGCAACTTTTGCATTAAATTTATAAATTCAAGTAAAAGAAAGTAAATCGAGCAGGTAAACTGTTAAAAACTATAAAAAAAGGCTGAAATTAAACAAAAACTGTTTTTTTTTATGAAAAACTGAAAACTGTTACGCATCCTTAAAAACTGGAAAACAGTTAAAACTGGTAATATGGTAACACTGCACACAAACAGAAAAACAAGCCGACCCCAAATTTTTTGCGGCGGCGGCTCAACCAATTCAGCTACGTCGGCGTTTAGGTATAAAAACGGCGCCGGCTGAATTGTCGGCTCAAAATGCTGTCTTTTAACTGTTATTAAATTTTACGCTTTACAGATCAAATCTATTGATAACTGTGGTCAATTTTTCAATGTTCGGCTGAAGCCGAACTTTTTAGTTTACTTTGAATAAAATGTAAATTATTGTTGATTTTGACAACCATATCAGAAACCACACAGAAAATATTTAAACATGAGAAAAAACCTTTCCAAGCATATGCGTAGTGATTAATTACAAAGATTTTGCTGAAAATAGCCAAAGCTTAAGCATATTTATGAATGTCAAATTTATATGGAATTACTTGTGTTTAAAGTTAAACTCTGGTTATTTTTTAGAAAACCTTCTAATTGTCAATACTACAAATAAAAGTTAAAATATAAAAAAAATTATATTTATTTAAAGAAAAAAACAAATAATAATTAAAATGTTTTTTTTTTCCATTTTTCTTTCAGTGAAGTAAAAGTCAAAATTTTTTGCATTTTCAGTCTTTTAATTCTAACTTTTTTCTTCTTTGATATGTTTTTTTTCTTGTTTAGCATTTTTTACAGCAAATTTCTTTTAAGTTTAGAACACGAAACACTACTGATTAAAATGGTAAAAAAATTGGTTGATTAAGCTCTAATTAAAAAATTGTTGGAGCGATTAAGATTTAAGGTATACTACGCAATATTCTTGAGCAACCTTTGCTGTTGTGTAAAATATTCCAATGTGTATGTTATATTGGTTGGGTACCGGCTGAAAATGGAAAAAATCGGCGGCGGCGGCACGCATCCAATTTTGCGACGGTCGGCTTGTTTCTCTGGACACAACTCTAAAACACAAGTATAACAAACGTCAAACTATCAAGATGTTTGCGATCATACAAAAGTAATATTTTTCACATTTCAATTAATTAATAAAAAATTGCATTGTTTTACATTGGTTAATATCAGGAGGAACAAAAAATGTCGGTAGTTATAGAAACCACCATCGGTGATCTTACAATAGATCTTTTTACTGACGAAAGACCAGTGGCGTGTTTAAATTTTGTGAAACTGTGTAAATTAAAATATTACAACTACAATCTCTTTCATACCATAGAACAGGGTTTCATTGCACAAACCGGAGATCCCACAGGAGCTGGTGATGGGGGAAGTTCAATATGGGGAGTGGTGGAAGGTCAACAAAAACGTTTCTTTGAAGGAGAAAATAGGCCTAAAATACATCATACTAGTGCAGGTTTGTTGTCATTGGTGGGAGCCGGAAAACATATGGTGGGCAGTCAATTTTTCTTTACGCTTGGTGAAACCCTGACGTCTTTGGATGAACAACATTGTGTTATAGGTGAAGTAGTAGAGGGCCATGAAGTGCTAAGGAAATTAAACGAATCCATTGTAGATGAACATTTTCGCCCGTATCAAGATGTACGAATAACACATACAGTCATATTGGAAGATCCTTTTCCAGATCCTAGAGGTTTTCGCGAACCAAGTCGTTCACCATCTCCATCAGCTGAAAGATTGAAAAATGGCCGAATCGCTGCTGATGAAGATATCGATGATACTGAGGGTAAAAGTGTGGAAGAAATACAAGAAATGCTGGCTGAGCGAGAAGCCAAGGCAAGAGCTACAATATTGGAGATAGTGGGAGATTTACCCGATGCTGAGATGGCTCCACCTGAAAATGTTCTTTTTGTTTGCAAACTCAATCCAGTGACTACAGATGATGATTTGGAAATTATTTTTAGTCGTTTTGGAAAAGTCAAAGGATGTGAGGTAATACGTGATCGTAAGACAGGAGATTCTCTACAATATGCTTTTGTAGAATTTGAAGATCAAAAGTCCTGTGAGGCGGCTTATTTCAAAATGGACAATGTCTTAATAGATGATCGCCGTATACATGTAGACTTTTCGCAATCTGTTTCAAAAGTTAAATGGCATGGAAAAGGTCGAGGCATTGTGGGTGATAGTAAAGGTTTAGATTTTAATAATTTAAGAGAAGGGGGAGAAAATAAATATGCTGGACGAAGTAGAGATGGCAAAAGAAATAACAAAAGAGAAGGGTACAATTCACCAGCTAGAGATAATAGAAAACGTGAAGGTCGTAGCAGGAGAGAATCACGTTCTCCACCACCGGAAAGAAAACGAATAACTTCAAGCGACAGACGTAAAGCTCGAGAAGAACGTCATAAAGAACAAGAAAAACGGAGAAGAGATTCTAGATCAACAAATATATCACCTGTTAGAAATGATACTAGAGAACGAAATCGTCGGGAGAGTGATAATCGAAATAACTATAATAGATCACCAAATAGAAAACGTAGTGAAAGATATACTCCAGAACAACAATCTAACGATAGATATTCTGACAAAAGAAATGATCAGAAATATACGTCTGATAGGCGACGTCCAGATAAAAGATACCTCGAAAGGTATGATTCAGATAGAAAACATTATGATAGACAATCACCGGTAAGAAAACGTAATAAACAATATTCTCCCGACGAAAGACAATCTAAAAGTTCATCCGAAAGAAAAGGATATGATTCTAGAGAACGAAATACAAAACTAAAAGATATATCACCGGAACATAATCAAAAGAGTTTAAAAATACGCAAAACGGATAAAAATAAAAAATCTAAAAAGTCTAAAAGAGATTCAACAAGTAGTGAAGCATCTTCTTCGGATACTGACTCCTCATCAGATACTGAAACTTCGGAATCATCGTCATCCACAGAATCACAAAGCTCATCGGAAGATGATAGAAAGAAAAAAAAGAAATCTAAGAAAACAAAACACAAGAAGACAAAATCTAAGAAGAGTAAGTCTAAAAAACATAAGAAATAAATATAAACGTTTAAACAAAAAAAAGAATTTATTTAACTGATATATACTATAAAACTAAAAATTTTAAACACTGACTTTATTTTGTTTCTGTGGCAGCAGCACTTCCACAGCAACCTTCCTCATTGGCTTTACCAGCCTTACCCTTACGTCGGGGAGGTGGTATCACTGCATTTGGATCAAACATAACATTATCTAAACGTGTTGTTTCGGGGGTGATGCGCAATTCTAAACAAATATTTTATTAGTTAATGTTTTTTTTATCTATTTTTGTTCCCAATAACTTACCAAAAACACCCTCTTCCTTTTGTGCCGCTTGTATAACATTTGTGCGCAATTCTTTGTCTACATCTACAGCTAGTTGCAGCATCTTAAAAAATACTGGTTAGTAGTGTCCGACCGAGTACATTTTCAAATAAAATTCTTTAATTTAAATTGAATTTGTTTATATTTCAGTAAAAATAAAAAAGTTTATGCCTTTCCTTTTTTTTTCTTCAAAAAACGTCATTAAAATAATTTGACTCATTATTTTATATTATTGAAAAAAAAAAAGAAATTATAAATTAGCTTTTATTGAGATTTACTCATGTTTAAATATTTTTTGTTTTTACTTTAAACAAATTTCTTTGTCCAAATCAACCGAAATTCACGTTTTATTCAAATTAAAAAATTCGGCTTCGGCCAAAAAAAAAGTAAGTTCGGTCAGACACTACTGGTTAGTTTATTAATAATAAGTTATCCTTAAACACTACCTTTTTCACATTGTCCACATTTGCTTCACTCATATTTTTCTTGAACCGGTCATTGATTTCTTTACGTCCCGCTTCTAAAGCTCTATCATCTCCGGCAAATATGAGTTGTCGTGTGCGATGCAATTTTTTAAATGCAGTTATTACCTTTATTTAAAATATGTATTTTAATTAATAATTTTAATAAAATTGATTTTGAAAAAGTTACCTCACGTCTAAGTTGTGACATTTTTTTTTATAAAATATTTTGTTGTTTGTGTAACGGTCAGCTGTTTTTCTGTTGTTCAGTTTGAGGAACATTGTTCATTTTTTTTGGTAAACACAACGGTTGTTAATTTTAGTACACAATAGGGTGACCAAATCATTCTTACATATAAGTTTTTTAATTTCAAAACTATAAGTTGCATTTAATACGAAATCCAGTTTAAACTAGATTTCGATATCCAGTTCGTGTATCATTTTATTTTTAAATTTGATTTCGAGCAGCCAAAGCGATTTGACGTTAAGCTGCATTTACATTTAGCTTCGAAATCCAGTTTAAACTAGATTTCGATCATATTCATTTACTTATAATTCATCTATAATACTAAAGCCCACGAGGCTAAATAACAGTATTACATAGTAAAAAAAACCTAGTATTAATTTTAAATATATATAAAGAAAACATAAAATTAGAGTCCAAATCCACTTAAAATGGGATTCTGACAGATTTCGACTGAATTCTAATAAAAATTTCAGATTTCCCAAAAAAAATCCCAATTTAGTTGTGATTCCATCGAAATCTAACTATTTTTTTACAGAAAAAAGTCTAAACATTAAACAGCTGTTTATGCGAAAAAGTAAATAAATAATAAGGGAATGTTCCACAATGTGGCCCTACACCTTGTATTTGGGCTATGTAAAAAAACTAGCAAGGAAACTACACATGGATGAATACGCAGATTTGAATGAAACTTTGATTAAGTTAAGGACAAAATAATATTACATGTATTTTTTATTTGCGCAATCAAGCGTTTGACGATTAAAAAGGGGCGGTAAAAAATTACAACATTACAACATCTTTAAATTTAAGAAATTCAGATTTTTTTTGTATTAAAACTTTGGTTTATAAAAGCTCTTCGGGAAAAGTAGCGATAAAGCCAAACGATTAAGAAAATCAAAAAAAAATGCAATACAATCCCTCGATTAAATAACCATTATGATATGCTCATTTGAACTCAAACCAACAACAACTTTTCATACAAATATGGTATTCGAAAAAATAGTTTTTTTTTAATAACAAAAATAGTTGGACATGCATATGTATACCACTCGATGCGTCTTTAAAAAACTTTCATTTGGTACCCAATTTGCCCATAGTTTAATTATAAAAATTGAGATTGCGCACCTAAAAAAATACCGTGTCTAATATTGTTTTGTCCTCTCCAAGATATCCAAGTGTCATTTAAATATGCGGTTTTACCTTGTTAGCCTTATTAGGGCAACCTAGAATAAGCTTGTTTTTTATTTAAAAGGACAGAACTATTTATTTTCAACACAAGTTCCGATCTTGAAATTCTGAATATTTTAAGCTATATTTGTTATTTTTGCCTTTTTCCAATTAGAAGTTAAGCTTATTTTAGCTTTTTTCTTCAAAATACTTTTTTTTGGCTTTTTTTGCACTCAAAATTTTGTTTTTTTTTTAATTGAAAGTAGAAAATTTAATGCTACCATGATTCTTAAGAAAAACAATTCCCTATAGCACCCTTGTTTTACTGGAGAAGGCCCAAGACATACATTATATACAAATTTTGTTTGTTGTAACAAATTTAATAAAAAAATGTATATATACACTCCTGCACAATGGGATATAGGGTGTAATTATGAAATGTAAAGGTTTTTTTTTTAAAAATTAACGTCTTATTTTGAAATTTTAGCGTTTTATGTTTAACGTTTTTAGATCTGCTTTTTGATTGTCCTAACCATTATTAAATTAGCTTTAAAAAACTAGTTATTTATTTACTTATTAATGCTTGAAGTCATTTTTTATTTAATTAATTCAATGAGGATAACTGATTTGAATACTTTTTATATAGTTTCTAAAATTTCTTAATTATTTATTAATTCTTAATACAACAGAAAATACAGACTAAAATTAACAAAAAAACACAGTTCATATAAATTTATTCTTACAAACATTTTTATAAGCCTTTCTTTGGATTTATTAATTATAATTTAATATATAAAAAAATTAGCTTTGCTATAGTTTAAACTTAATGCGAACTAAACTTAAGTATTTCAAGCTAGGTAGTGCGAAAATAGTATTATCCAGACTAAGCACTCTTAAAAAATTACTTACTAACGTAAAAACTAGACAAACCAATAAATGGTTAACATTCTTTGGATAATAATCTTAAATAGTTTGGCTTTAGTTTATGCTTTTGCAATTGCAAACATAATGTAGCCATATTTTAATGATAATGCTAAGTTATAAGAAAAAGAAAGTAATACATTCATTACATTCCATTGTTTATCCGTATTTATAAGATTAATAAATATTATTAGGACTTTATATAAAATTTGTGCACCGAGCAATAATGACAAACAACTACGTAATTTAGCCATTAAATAATACAGGAAATATTTAAAGAGTCCAATTTTGTTTAATATGTAAATATAAACTTTAAAACTTTTTTTCATTGTTATTCAAAAAATATCAATTTTAATTTAAAAATGTTCACTTAATATTTAAAAAAAAAAAACATTTAAATTTTTTATTACAATTAAACTTTAATGATACTATGCAAAAAAAAAATTGAAAATTTATGAGCGAAACAATTTTTAATACAAAATCATTTAATAAAATCTTGTTTAATTATAAAAATGATTATGCATGGACACGTCAAAGATCCTCTGGACATTTTTCAAACAAACTTTATTAAAAACTTTTTGTATTTTTTTTTTTTCGCCATAAATCGCCCAGTAGAAATATTAGCAACCAAAGTTAAAACTTTAACAGGATGTGAATCCTAAATAGTTGGCGATATTTTAAAATTTGTATAACATTATATATACGTCTTGATTCAAAAATACATGAAATTTTTTTTTTTTTAATAAATCGTGTTTCATTTTTTTTTGTAATTGTAATATGGCAACCCTGACATGAAAAATTTAATAAGTGTAGTAGTGTTTCAATAAAAACTAACCATTATACATATATCGCACTTGATCAACAAGAGGGTATTAACTCAAAATTTTAAAATTTTCAGTATAGTCAAAAAACTGTTTATGTCCACATTTTAACAGAATTTAAAAATTCAAACATATCACAATAAGCAAATTCCATTTGAAAATATATATACATTGTTTTTGTTTTAAATTTTACCACTCATTGCAAAAAAAAATCAATTTTTTGAGTTAATACCATTTTTTTGAAATTTTATCGATTTAAATTTATAGAATAAAACAAATTTTATCAACAAAACAGTATCAACTCAAAATACAACCAAATATAAATAAAACAGTTTGATTATTTTTAACATAAATAAAGACTCAAATCAAAATAAAACCTTTTTTATGAAAATATACGATTCATTTCTATTTGAACTTTTGTATTAACTCGAAATAATACCTTTTTGTTGAAATAAAGGTAATCACTACATTATCATGAAAATGGTCTCAAAAGTGGTTTTCGAGATGAAAGAGTAATCGGAATACGTTGAAATTTTTACAATAGATAGATATTGATGTTGTTAGTTGATTTCTTGAAAAAAGTGATATTATAAAAATTTTGAGTTAATACCCTCTTATTGATCAAGTGCGATATGTTTTGTGTAAAAATAGAATAAATTATGGCATATTTTCTACTTTTTGTATTTGAAAAATGCATCGGTTAGATTTTCAAAAATTATACACATTCAAACTAATTTTTAACAGCGAAATAAATTTTCGTATTTTTTCAATTCAAATTCAACATAACAATAAAAAAAAAAAAATTTAAAAGTGTTAAGATACTGGACAAAGAACGAATGAAAAATAAGAGATATACTCTTGAAAGTTTATGCATTCAACAAAGAATTTCAAACGCTCTTAACACCAAAGAAGACAAAGACCAAACAAAGCTTCAATATTCTGTGGCAATCAGTTGATTAAAAAGGTTCTGTGATATTAGGATTAAGATTTTTGTTGTGTTTTTTTTTTGTAAATTTTGATTATTTATATATTTATTTATTTAAATTTGTGTCGTGTTGTCAACTTTTTATAGATAAAAGAAATATTAAATCGATGTAATTTATAAAATCGTAAGTTTTAAATAATCTATGATCCTAATATTAGAAAGAAAAAACTTTATTTTATAAAATTAAAATTAATTATTTGCCATTTTGTTATCTATTTGCCAGAATTTAATAAACATTAACTCCTGATGAAGATGGAAAAAAACAACCAACGAAACGTTGAGTGAAAGATGATGTAAATTGTTTTTATTTATATCGATTTATTAAAAGACTGACCATCAACAGCCCGTAGAGAAATCTAAACTTCATAAAAAAAAAATTTGTAGGTTTACATTATTTAATACTTTAAAATAATTTTTGAAAAGGTCCCCTAGAAAAAGGCAAACATTTATTTTGTTTAAATAATTACTTGACAACTTTAGATAACAATTTTCGCTAGAGCCGAAATATTTTAGAAACCATCATAAAATATTTTTAAATTTTTTTCATTCTCTTTTTTTTAAAAACACTCTAATATATATTCCAGATATTTATTAAATTTTAAGCCAATTTAGCGATGTTCACATGCCCGTCTGTCTGTCGAAATGGAGATCACAGCACGAAAATGCAATAGGGACTGCTTATTTTTTTTCTAAATTAATAAATATCCTCCTATGGAGTTTGGTATTGAAAATGAGCAACAATGGTACAGCGGTTCAAACGTAATGAGTGAAAATGTTAAGGCATATCAAAAATTTTCATACAAATTGGTGTATAGGTACAATTTTATAGTAGCGTCTGGTTTATAAAATTGTATGTCACATTTTTTCACACGACGCTTACAGGAGAATAATATTTAAAATCCACCTCAAATTTTTTTTCACCACTAATTTTTTTCCCCAAAATGTTTTTTTCACCACAGCATTTATTTTTTTTAGATCCAAAAAAGTTTTTCACCTCAAACTATTTTTTTTTTTGCCTTAATGTTTTTTCATAAAATTTTGTAACATTACACTGTGGTAGAGCGTATAAAAAACCGATAAAACCGAATTTAATGGTTTTAAATATTAAAATATTTAATAACGTACACTTCATTATCTTTATGGGTTGAAAACTCAATGATGGTGTATAATGAGTTAATTGTGGCCACATACATCGGGTTTCCAGAGGGCGTCGAAGTCAACATTTTCGGTGAAAAAAGTTTATGGTTCAATTCGTTTAGTCGTATTTAATTTTAAAAATCAAAGCGGGAAACTTATTAAAAAGTATTTAGGTAAATAATGAATAAAGCGAAAATTTTACCAAATTAGTGTTCTATGATATTTAACAAAATGTCAGGAAATTTGAAAGATCAATTTCTGTGAAAAATTTTACTTTTTTAGACCTGCTAACTTATCTCAAATTAACTAAAGCCAGCCAGCAAAATTTGGATACTTTTTTGAGGGTTAATATTTTATGAGTCCAAAATGAATCAAATGAAACTCATTTTTTTTTTTGACATTTTAACATTTTATTGTCAAAAAATACTAATTTTGTTTTTTTGGACAAAAATTTGAAAAAAAAAATATATTTAAGCAACAAATGGTTCAGAACTGACTCAGAAATGTAATTGAATTTGAATATTTTGTGAACAATTCAAAAAAGGCATATAGAATTTTTTTATAGTTTCTGTTTTTGTATCAAAAAGGAAGGCCATTTGGATGAACCACTTTTAAACAAAAATTTGAAATTTAAATAATATATTTTGAGCACATGTCTGATTCATTTTGGAGCTTGTTTAATATATTTTGAGCACATGTTTGACTCATTTTGGAGCTTGTTTGCTGACAGAAAGAACTTTCCGAAATTGCGAAATCTTTAATATGCGGAAAATTATTCAATTTTATTTTTTAACATTAAAAATTAGCTATTTGCGTTCAACAAAAAAATTTCAAAAATTGCTCTTTTAAAAAATTTGTCTAAAAAAACACCAATATTTGTAAAAAATTCTCAAAAATCGTTAAAATCCGATAGATCATATTGTGTATTACAGTTTAATAGAAATTTGCTTTAGCTATAAATTGTTTAAAAAAATCTTAACCCGCTAAGAGAGTGTATGGTCGCCAAACATACAAAGCGAAAAAGTTTGAAAACCACCTCTACATGGAGTAATAAGTGTACAGACAGTGAAAAAAAGCTTATTGAGTTCATTGAAATAGGCTAGATAAGACTTTTCTTAATTTAAAATTAAAATCCCAATTATAAATGAAATTTTCGCAATATTAAACCGAAAATTTCAAATTTAATTTTGAATTTTATTAATTTGAAATAGAAAATCTCAATTTAATTGAGAATATCCGCAATATTAAATGAAAATTCTTTGAATATTTCGCAACTCAAAATGAAAAATCACAATTTAATTAGGATTTTTCTAAATTTAAAACCATAATTTCGTATGCAATATTCACAATTTCATTTAAAAAATATAAATGTTGTTTTCTTTAATATTCTGTTATTTAATTCTTCTTATTTTAAACGAGCTTAAGATCGTTTATTTATTAATTATTCATTTCCAATATTTCGTCTCTACTTTGGGTGACTTCTTCAGGGAACAATTATTATATAAATTAAAAATATAAATTTAACTTGAAAGTTTCTCAATTTCAAACGTTTAGAAACGTTTTGTTTTATAAAATAACTATACACAGTTATCAGAATTGCAAAAAAAAAAATACTAAGCGAATTTCTATTGAACTCCCAGTTATGTATAGTTGATCTTTAACATTCATTACAAATGATATTTTCTGTTTAACAATTAAAACTACATATTATATAATTAAAGTCCTCTTGCTTATGACTAATTACTACAGTTCAATTGGGATAAATAAATTTATGTACTTAGCTTTTTATAAATTTTCGTAAAGGGCTGAGACATATCGCCAAAAATAAAATATACTGGATCACGAGTACATTTCAATAATTGCCAGAACAAAGAAAATAATTGATAAAATACCATAACGATGGCATAAATTGATAGGACATACGATAGTCCAATAGTGTATTCATCGAATACTTCACTGCAATCATCGGGAAATGTTATGGGTATATTCCATATGCCCCCTATTAGTAGGGGATGGCAAATGGCTGTAAGAGTTAAATAGACGCCAAAGATTAAAGTTAATTTACCCATAATTATGCTAGCCGTATAATATTTCAAATTGTATTGACCAATACAACAATCTAGCCAATAACTGTGATGACTATGTAGCATTATACAGGCATTACAAACATGGCAATGTATGGTACGTGCTGAGACATATTTCCTACAATTATGACACATATTTGTTTGATGTTGCTGGTGAGGTGCACCTGCACGATTATGTAAAGATTTGCGAGGAGAATCATTATCTATCAATAGAGCTGTATGAGCTGCAGCTTCTTCTTCCTCTTCTGCAGCGGTAGCTTCAGATATATCCGCCAAATCATCTTCAGTTGATCTTGAGGGTAAATCTTGACAAGCTAACGAATTTTTCCTTGCCAATACTATTAAGTAGCCCGTAATACAAGACATTACAACCAATAGAAAGTTTTCCTCCGGCAAAAGTTCTAATAGTGGTACAGCAAATTCTAAACCCGCAATCATATACACCACTGACCATATCATCCACATAAAAAAGAATCTAGTTTTCACATGATTACGTTTAACAAAATGATGAGCATAAGCTAAAAAGATTACACAGGCTCCCAACATAATACATGAAGTTATTTCATTTAATGCCGCCAAACCAATAACCAAAGGATATACTGCTCCGGGTATAATAGCTTCCATTGAAATACGTTTGGCTCCTCCCCTCCAGGGTATACGTAATCTATCTTGGAATGTTAATAACATATTGCGTTTGTTTTGTGTATCCACTCGTTGGCAGGTTATAAAACTGGTAAAGGCTAAATCAAAGTCTTGGCAATTGCAGCAACAGCCGAGTATATGAAATCTTTGTTGTTCCTTATCCAAATACTCACAACAACACAAACGCGTCGTAGATGCTAAATCCTTTTCTTCTTCTTCAGCCTTTTGAGACACGGCTATAAAATCATAATTAGCCATTTTTTATTTTTTTTTACATCGAAAAGATAAATTTGTACAAAAAAAATTATAATCCAAGCAGCATGAAAAAAGTTAGAAAAAGTGTTCACTGTAATTTAAAGAAATTATTTCTTGTTGTAAATGAAACTAAAAACAACTTAAAATTTAAATAACAAATTTATTAAATTTGCAATTATCTTACATTTTTATTAATAATACTACAAATTATTAATACTTTCGTGACAAAAAAAGGTTTCTTGTGGTAAATTTTGCAGAAAATACACACAAACTGTGTATAACAACAAAAACCCCAAACATATGATTAGTACTAAAAACTTGCAATGAACCCTAAACTGTATTTGTGGTTAGAAATCTATCGTCAGCTTATTATTGGTTTGACACATATACTGTAATATAGAACAGTTAACACTTCGGTCCTGTTTAAAATTATGCATTTGTTATTGAATTGTTGGGTCAAATTGACTGAATTTTAAAATCATTAAAAATCATACTATAACTTATTTGTAACTACTTTTTTCTTTTAAAATAACAAATTTAGGACACTTAAAGCCTATCAACCACATAAAAGAACTGACAGTACTATTGAATTAAATAATATGGTGGTTTCTATAAAGGGATAATATGGTGGTTTTTATTGAGAAAAAAGCCTGCAATCATTTGCGTCATCTAAATTGCCTTTTTATTGTTTTTCTCGAATTCCACTTTTTAGTGTATAGATCAAACCAATAATAAGCTGACGAACTGTTGAATTTTCAATCACATTTTTCGTCCTTCATCCTTCTACTAATTAGTAATTTAACAAGCTCAACTCAAATGTTTCGAAAAACAAAATAAAGTCAAAAATTTACAATAACAATTTTGGGCGAATTTTTTCTTTTATATATCATGCAACATTGTTTCGCACACTCTCTGGTGGTTTCTCGACTTTTTGAAGACCTGCAAAGTATCAAGCAAAATTTTTGACGGAATTCAGGCGATTTTTTTATTTTGATTTTTTAATCACTGAAAAAAATATTACAACTATTACCTGACGTCCTCACGAGACATAAAAATAATGTTAGATCACGAAAAATATATGCAAAATAATAAACAAAATTTTGTTGTATGTATTTTTCAAGCCTTAACATTGATTTTATGTTGTCTCGTGTAGACGCCACTTAACAACTATGAAAACAGTAGACTTGGGCAATCTAGTTCGTTTGAGACAGCGCTGTTTCTAGTTCAATTGGTTTGAACGAACTAGGTCGCATTTATAAGTCACTCGATCTTTGACAATTTAGTTCGATCGTTCGTTAAGGTACCCATACACATTGCAATATTATTGCAAATATTATTGCCAGTATGATTGCTATGTTGCCCTACACAGTGCAATATGATGTACAATACTTTTCCACAAAATAAGGCACAACTTTTTTGTTCTGTTGTGGATGGATATAAAAATTGCACAATGTGGCTAACATAATATAAAATATTTTTTACATTTCTTGCTTGCGCAATAAGAATCAAATCATTTTTGATATTTCCCAATATATTGCACAACCTTCCAATACGACATACACACTGGTAATATTTTGCGCAATAGCAAAATTTGCACAATAATATTGCGTAGTGTATGGTACCTTTAGATCGTTTGTTTGATAATTTCTAAGCGAATTATTCACATTAGACAGTTTTTTTTAACATAAAAAAAAAACTGGGCTGGCATCATTAAAAAAAAAACAAGATTAAACTCAAACGCAACATAAATATCACTCAAATGACAAAAAAAGAACGAAAAGACCCAAAGGAGCTGAAGATGGAAATCTAGCTCACTAGTTCAATGTAAAGACTAGTTCAATTGATATAAAAATAGAACAATGTGGCTAACACACTATAAAATATTTTTTACATTTCTTGGTAGCGCAATAAGAATCAAATCAATTTTGATAT
This sequence comes from Delia radicum, assembly GCA_021234595.1. NCBI lineage: Eukaryota > Metazoa > Arthropoda > Insecta > Diptera > Anthomyiidae > Delia > Delia radicum. Next base: position 78,954,799 of record CM037851.1, read on the forward strand.
TTCCCAATATATTATACAACCATTCACACCGGTAATATTTTCCACAATAGCAAAAGTTCCACAATAATATTGCGTAGTGTTATTCACATTTGACATTTCCTTTTAACATCAAAAAAAAATCATTAAAAAAACAAAATTAAACTTAAACGCAACATAAAGAAAATAAATATCACTCAAATGACAAAAAATAAACGAAAAGGAGCTGAAGATGGAAAACTAGCTCACTAGTTCAAAGTAAAGACTAGTTCAATTGAACTATGTCGTTCACGAACAACACAACTCTAGAAAACAGCTGTCATTAAAAATTGTCTATTTTCTTTTAGTTGATGTTCAATTAAATTATGTACGCGTCGCTGTGAAAATTCGGAAAATTTTAGTGTTAAACGTTCAACGCATTTGAGATAACTAGTTTCAACTAAATTTTCTTTAAAACAAATTCTGATACAACGATACGCAGCACAATTGGAATTATTAAATTGAAAAAAATTAGCAATTATAAATTATACCAAAAGTTAACAAAAAAATCTTATCAGTTGTACGACAAAAAATTCCAAAAAAGCGTCGTTAACAACAAAAAAAAAAGGTTAAAGAGCAATTAACAAAATTTAAAAGAAATAAAAAAAAAATATCTCTTAAATGAATTAAAAATTAATGGTTAAAGAAAATAAAATCTAAATACAAAAACAACAAGTGTCTATCCAATAAGCAATAAGAAGGTGTAGTGAAAAATATTAAAAAGCCAAATAAATTCAGTTTTTTTTTTATTATATTGTGTGTTATGGTTTGACGGCTGCTGTGCAAAAGATTTCCTTTTTGTTTTGTTTAATTTATTTGTTAAATTATCCGAACCAAATTATATATTGGATATTTAAATTGTGTTAAATTTATTATTACACTGGCCACCATTAGCGAAAAATATAAAAAATTCTTCAGCAATATGGAGGAGGATGAAGAGGAAGAAGTTACTGATATAAAGTTACAAATATTTCACAATACCGTAAGGGAACACATTGTAAGTACTATACAAAAATACTGCAAATGTACGAAATTAGTATTAAAAAAGGGATTTCTTCAACATTGCCTTTTTGCCATAACATTTAGCCAGCAAACTTATAGAAAATTATCCCCCTGAAGAATTTCCTTCTTGTCTTCCGACATATATTTTGTTGTGTACAAAAAACAAAATACATACACATGCAAGAAGGACATTCTACTTAGCGCCGTCTTTCTGAATCACTGGCTATGTAATTTTTGCATAATTGCTTGGGGGTACTAAACCTCTTTAGGATCACTCTTTGAATTTATTTTTCCTGAGTAGTTATTGACACAGGAATATAAATTATTGCTTTATGTTATTGTAAAAAATTCAGAAATTTAAATTTTTTGACGAGAATTTTTTTATCTATTAGATGATACATTTTCTTGAAAACAGGGAAACATTTTTTAAAAAATGAAGTTTACCAATAAAAATAGAAATAATATTGTGTTTACTTCATGTTCATAATTATCTTAGACCGTTTTAGAGTGAAAATCTCTCAAAGTCAAAACATTAAAAAAAAGGGCATAAATTCGGTTTACCGACACCTCACCAAAATAAATGAAATTTTGTCCTTTAATAGAAGAGACCACGCTGAGTCGAAATAAAAAAAATTTTGCGTCGCTCACGCCCCCTTTTCAGTGGGCGGGGCTCCAAAGTTTGAAATGAAATATAACTTTAAAACTACTTGTCCGATCTTAACAAAATTGGCGTCGTTGGAAAGGTCTCGAAAATATCTTTCCAATGAGGTATATAATGTCCCAAAATATTAACCCCTTGCTGCCCAAATAAAGCACTTTTGTTTTTTTTATGATTTTTTTTTTAACGCTCCTTTTGTTAAATAACGCCTATATAAGTACATAAAAAGTGTATAAAAAGGGAAAGTCTGTTTTATAAGCTTTCATAAAAGGTGCAACATGACCCCATAGGTCTTGAAATGAAGTAGTTATTAAGGGTTAAAGTTGACCATTAATAGGCAAAACTATGATTTTTGCAAGATTTTGAAAATTAGATTTTGTTGTATGGTATGGTTTAAGATTTTGTATGCAAAAGAAAACTTGTAAATATGCCAAAATTTCTGCGGCCCGAGGCGAAGCCTCAGCGAAGCCGGTGGGAGGACTGGTGGGAGGAGAAAACCCCTAAAATTAGATTTTGTTGTATGGTATGGTTTAAGATTTTGTATACAAAAGGAAACTTGTAAATATGCCAAAATTTCTGCGGCTGGGGCGAAGCCTCAGCGAAGCCGGTGGGAGGACTGGTGGGAGGAGAAAACCCCTAAGCCCGGCCGAAGGCCGGTTACGCAGAAAAACTATTTTGCAAAGACCCATATATGGTCACGTCGATATATGGTTCAAAATTTGAAAAAGGGTGTGTAAAAAAAATCATTATGCTTTTTTTGGGCAGTAAAGGGTTAATATTTTAGGACATTATATACACCATTGGAAAGATATTTTTGAGATCTTTCCGCCTGAGAAATATGGTCACGTCGATATATGGCTCAAATTTTGAAAAAAGGACGTTTTAAAAAAAAAAAATATAAAAAAAACAAAAATTGTTTTATTTGGGCAGCAAACGGTTAATATTTTAGGACATTTTATACTCCATTGGAAAGATATTTTCAAGACCTTTCCAACGACGCCAGTTTTGTTAAGATCAGATAAGTAGTTTTGAAGTTATTTCGGATTTCATTTCAAACTTTGGAGCCCCGCCCACTGAAAAGGGGGCGTGAGCGACGCAAAAAAAATTTTTTTTGGACTCTGTGGGGTCAAATGTTCAAGGTCAAAAAATTTCAAAAAATTCTGAGAGGTGTCGGTAAACTGAATTTGTTCCAAAAAAAGGTCCAAAATTTAAATATTTTACAAAATCTAAACCCACATTTTTTTCAAAATTTTTTTTTTTAAAAGACCAGGATTTAGGAATTGCCATGAATGCAATTTTATATTTTTTTTTGGAAATGTACAGCTAGCATTGTTTTAAACTGATAACTTTTTTTGGCTAAAGTGCACTTTATGGGGCGTAACGAAATTAAAAAAAAAAAGTACATGGACCCCTCCGGAATAAAAAAAAAGGCAAAATTTTACTTTGTCGGGCGGAGCTCAAAAAAAAAAAAAAGAGCGTTAAATCAGAAATAAAAAAAAAAAATAAAAAATTATTAGGCGTTTTTGGGGCCGGGGCCCCGTTAGGGCGCTAGGGCCCAAAAACCGAAAGACGCCCAAAATGGCAATTATTGGTACTTAAATGAAAGGAAAATTTCTCACGATTCCAAATATCCACTTTTTATGAAGATCTCGCAAGTAGTATTTTCGCTAGGACTACTTTTTTATAATATCAGGGGGTAAAAAAGTGAAATTTTGGGCCCAAAAAAAAAAAACAATAAAAAGTGCAATTAAACCAGAAAAAAAAAAAAAATAAAAAATATATAATGGCCAAAATGGCAAATTTTAACCGGTTTTTGTAGTGGCTCTGCTGAGCAAAGTTTTTCTGCGTGACCGGCCTACGGCCGGGCTTAGGGGTTTTTTTCCTCCGTAGAACGCGGCAGGTGGCTTCGCGAAATAAAGTTTTTTCTGCGTGCTACACAAAAGAAACTTCAAAATACATGCCCTGGTTTTTGCTCCTAGCGGTTCCCAGGGGCCCCGACCCCAAAAAAGCCTCATAATTTTGTATTTTTTTAATGTATTTTTGGCATTTTCCTTCATTTAAGCACCGTTTTTATATACGGAAAATGTTTACTATTTTTGGGCCATGCCTAAAGGGTCTAAATTTTACTAAAATGGCTCTGGTTTGGGCCACGTTTGTCGGATCTTGAAAAAAAATTCATTTTTGAAACCGTGAGGAGATTTTCTTTCATTTGAGTACCCACACTTATATGTTTGTATATGTCCCTGTTTTTTGCTCCTAGCGGGTCCCAGGGGCCCGGCCCCAAAAACGCCTAATAATTTTTTATTTTTTTTTTTAATTTCTGATCGAATAGTATTTTTTTCATAATTTTTTGAGCTCCGCCCGACAAAGTAAAATTTAACCAAAAAAAAATTTTTTTTGTTCTGGAGTTAAGGGGGCCGGGGCCCCCTTTGGCCCCCAGGCCCTAAAAACTGATACACTACCGAATATACAAGTATGGGTATTCAAATCAAAGGAAATTTTCTTCCGATTCCAAAAATAGTATTATTTTTTGGATAAGTGAACCAGGGCGGCAACCAGAGCCATTTTAAACCCCCAAAAGGGGGGTAAAAAAAAAAAATGCAAATGTTAATGAAAAAAAATATGACCCCCTCCAGAATAAAAAAGAAATTTTTTTTTGTTCTGGAGTAAAGGGGGGCGGGGCCCTCTTTGGCCCCCAGACCCTAAAAAGTGATACTCGAACGAATATGCAAGTATGGGTACTCAAATCAAACGAAATTTTCTCCCGATTTCAAAAATGATATTATTTTTACTCAATTTATTCAAAAAAATAAAAATTTTTTTGAAAAAATCTCGCGATTTTAGGGCCTGGGGGCCTCGTTTGGCCCCAGGCCCTAAAAACTGATCACTTTTTAATTATTTAAAACAAAAAATGAAAATTTTTTGAAAAAATCGCGCGTCTCATTATCTTCCCTAGTGTGACGCGCGCAGGGAAACTTTATTCAGCGAAGCCACCTGCCGCGTCCTATGGAGGAGAAAACTCCTAAGAGCGGCCGCAGGCCTCCACGCAGAAAAGCTTTATAAAGTAAGGATTTTCAATATTGTTGCAGTTAAATTAATATTTGCAAAAATGTGTAATGATTAAAGTGATTTTTTTTTATGTTAGGGCCTGGGGCCAAACGTTACATTTCAAATTTCAAAAAAAAACCCTAAAGAAATGTATCACTTCATACAGCAAACAAAAAGTCAAACATTTAAAATTCAAAAAATCAACAATTTCATAATGCAACGCATATTGCGTTTCAACTTTTTCAAAAAATTCAAAAATGTACAATTCAAAAAAAAAAAAACAAAAAACACACAACCTCATAATGCAACTCCAGAACAAACAAATTTTCTTTTTTTTATTCCGGAGGGGGTCATATTTTTTTTCATTAAGATTTGCATTTTTTTTTACCCCCTTTTGGGGGTTTAAAATGGCTCTGGTTGCCACCCTGGTTCACTTATCCAAAAAATAATACTATTTTTGGAATCGGGAGAAAATTTCCTTTTATTTGAATACCCATACTTGTATATTCGGTGGTGTATCAGTTTTTAGGGCCTGGGGGCCAAAGGGGGCCCGGCCCCCTTAACTCCAGAACAAAAAAATTTTTTTTTTTTATTCCGGAGGGGGTCATATTTTTTTTTTTTTTTTTCGTCACGCCCCATAAACTGCACTTTTGCCCTTTTTTTTAATTTATAATGATTGACTTATAGGATATTTTTAGTTATTTGCTTTTTTTTTTTCAACACTGATAGCCAAACCAATAAATACGCTCACCAATCACGGTGCTCCTGAGTGAATTTAAAACGTATTCTGTTTCTAGATGGTCTAAAAACCATTTTGCAACAAAAACGAAAAATTCAAGGTGGCCCTTTTCTTCGCTGTCAATCAAAATTTTCAAACTTTAGCCTGTTTTTAGTTTAGGGGCAAATAATCGATTTTTTTTTTCTTAGACCGTTTTAGCGTGAAAATCTCTCAAAGTCAAAACTTAAAAAAAAAATGTTCAAAATTTAGAAATTTTGCAAAAATTAAACTTTTAGTCTTTCACATTTTTTTTTTCAAAATTTTGATAAAAAACTTTTTTTAATTTTTTTAAAAGAACATGATTTAGGAATGCAATTTTATAATTTTTTTGGAAATGCACCCTACAGCTAGCATTGTTTGAACCTGATAAATATTTTCAAAAAGTTTTGAAGTTTTTTTTAATTTATAATGATTGAATTATATATTTTTAGTTATTTATTTTTTTAAAACACTGATATCCGACCAATAAATACTCTCACCAATCCAGTGCGTATGGTCCAAAAACCATTTTCCAACGACAACGAATATAGGTGGCGCTTTGTTTTAGCGACCAATCAAAATTTTCGAAATTTGGCCTGTTTTTAGTTTAGGGGCACTTTATCGATTTTTCTTTTTCTTAGACCCTTTTAGAGTAAAAATCTCTCAAATTCAAAACTTAAAAAAAAAAATGTCCAAAAATTAAACTTTTAGTTTCTTCACATTTTTTTTTTGAAAATTTTGGTAAAAAAATTATTCTAATTTTTTTTAAGAGAGCAGTATTTAGGAACCGCCATGAATGCAATTTTGAAACTGATAAATTTTTCAAAAAGTTTGGGAGTTTTTTTTTAATTTTAAATGATTGAATTATATATTTTTAGTTATTTATTTTTTTTTTTAAACACTGATACCCGACCAATAAATACTCTCACCAATCTAGTGCGTATGGTCTAAAAACCATTTTCCAACGACAACGAATCTAGGTGGCGCTTTGTTTTAGCGACCAATCAAAATTTTCAAAATTTGGACTGTTTTAAGTTTAGGGGCACCTTATCGATTTTTAGAGTAAAAATCTCTCAAAGTCAAAACTTAAAAAAAAAAAACACTGATACCCGACCAAAAAATACGCTCACCACTCACGGTGCTCCTGAGTGAATTTAAAACGTATTCTGTTTATAGATGATCTAAAAACCATTTTCCAACTAAAACAAAAAAAAAACAAGGTGGCGCTTTTCTTTTCGCGGCCAATCAAAATTTTCAAAATTTGGCCTGTCTTTAGTTTAGGGGCACCTTCACGATTTTAATAAAAAAGGAATGAGGCACGATTCAGATACGTGATCAGAGCCTGAAATTTTTCTTTTTCAGACACGCCCCTTTGGAGGCGGCAAGGCTAAAGAGTTAAATTTTTTAAGTTTAATTTTCTCAAAAATATCTTATCTGTTCGCGACAAATTTAATGTCACTGGAAAGCTTATAAAATCTTCTTTCATATGATATTCATATATACATTTTTATTTTCCAGGGATGGGAGCGTGTTATTTCTCTTTAAGAAAAACCCAAACAAAAACCGTTAACTAACTGGTATTCATCAATAGATTAAGATTTTTTTTAAATTATTCATTGCTTTGTAGGTATTTGCGGGTACTAACAGTATTATTCTTAGACCTCTTCTTTTTAATTTTAACCGAACAATAAGATATGTTTACTCTATTTGCGTTATATTGTGTTGGTATTTCTTTTTGAGAATTTTTTTATAAAACTGAGAATTTTGTTATTGTTTTACAAAAGAATTAATTAAATTTAAGCTTAATTTACAAAAAAAAATTTCGGAATTAAAAAAATGTTCACATATCAATCCATAAATCTAATCCTTAATAACACACCTCAACAACCTTCCTTGAATACCGATATGTGATTTTAAATACGGCATCCAAATTTTCCCATCACCTCACAGTTTGGAGGAAACCGCTGTTAAAGTTGTGAAAAATTGCAATTTTCGAACTTTTTGAAGCTGCTTATAATACGATTGACGTTTTTTAATGATTCAAAATAATGATACGTATTTAGAATACACTTTGCTCTTGAAGATACCGCAATAATATTTTCTAAACCTAAAAGTAGTAGTATGTGTTTTTAACAGGTTTTCAGGAGATCGAAAGAGCTGTACGCATTATCCTTTTAAGATATTTTATTGAGATCATATGCCTTAATGAGTCACGACCTCATTTATTAAAATGCTGCATTAAAAGAAACTACACATAACACCTTTTGCAGGAATCTTTTTTCAAAATATGTTCATATCAGTTGTACACATAACACTTTTTGTTCATAGAAAACAAGTTTAGCTTTTTTATGTGAGATACACATAACACTATTTGTGAATAGAAAAAGGTTTAGTTTTTTTTGATATATGAGTTACACATAGCACTTTTTGGTATCTTCTAAACCCATAAAGATATCGCAAAACCGCTTGGTAGATATACAGTGCTGTTCAAAACATTTGCAACTGAAATCATGGTTTAGGTAATTATAATTTTTTTGATGAAAAAGATTTGTGGTATAAGTTTTTTTTTTATTAAATTCAGTTATAGCATATTATTTTACAAATACAAAAAAATTATTCATAACTTCTCAAAAATAAAAAAAAGTAATTTTAACAAAATAAGTCGATAGTGCAGTGTTCAAAACATTTGCAACTCTTAAAGTAATTAACAGGAAATACAAACAATGGCTTTAACGCGAAGCCAATATATTTTATAACTTCTGAACACCTATTTGGCATTGAGGCAATGGGCTTTTTAATATAATCATCAGAAATTTCATTCCACTGCTTCTCCAACTCGACGAATCACATGTTCTCAATCGGGTTGAGATCGGGAGATTGAGCCGGCCACGACATGATATTAATTTCATTTTCCTGCAGCCAAACTTTTACAACCCCCGCCGTGTGTTTTGGGTCGTTGTGGTGCTGGAAGGTCCATGAGAGTGGCATTTCCCATTCAGCATACGGAAGCATAACTGAACTCAAAAGATCTCTATAGATTGTGACCGTCATTGTGCTAGTAATGTGGTGAATTAGGCCATTCCCATTTCCTGAAAAACACCCCCACACCATAATGTTTCCACCTCCGTGCTTCACTTTGGCGGTTGTGTATCTGGGATTAAACTTTTCGCCTCGTGATCTTCGAATATTGGCTCTTCCATCTGATCCCCGGAGGTTGAATTTAGACTCATCTGACCAAAATACACTTTTCCATTGCTGTTGAGTCCAGTTCAAATGGGTGCGTGCAATCGGTTTTTTTGTACATCTATAACTTCTAAGACCATATTTTCGGGCTCTTCTTTTAATGGTGGGAAGACTGGCATCTATTAAAAGTTCAGTTTTAGCTTCTCTGGGAATATTGGGATATTTCGTAAAAAAATTCTTGATTTTCAGATCTTCTCTTAGAGTTGTAATACGGGGTCTTCGACCTTTATGAGTTGTGTGGATGTTGCCACTATTAACAATGCGGTAAATCGTTGAAAGTCCATTTTGAAAATCATTTAAAACTTTTGATTTAAAATCAGAATTGTATTTATTTCCTGCCATTTTTTACAAAAATTATTCTTACGATGTTTATGTTTCCAACATCTTATTACAACTATTAAAGAGCAATAATTATAATAAATTTGTTTAAAAAATGTAACGGCCTGAATCTCATATTAAAAAGGAATGCGATTACCGTTATCCTAGCATTTGTTAGTATACATTGTTTCGTTAGGAGTAAGAATAATGAGAGTTGCACATGTTTTGAACACCTGCATTTTGAATGTATCTATTATTAATAATTATTTGTTTAACATAAAACAATGTATGAAGAATATGTAAAAAATAAATTTTAGTAACTAAGTGTGATTTGAAGAAAATAAATCAATGAAAACAACAAATGCGATCTCAGTTCCAAATGTTTTGACCACTACTGTATGTATGACCAATAGAGCTTCTCAATGGTACAATAAAAAAAATCATAATAACGCATGGCACTACTTGCAGGCTAGCTGACAATACCTTCTACAAAACAATATAAATAAAATTTCAAAAGATTTTACTAAAGTATAACACAAGGATCAATGTAAAATGAAAAAACACGTGGTTGGCAGGCAATACCGATAAAATATCATTATCGATTGAAAATACCGTTACAGAAATAATTGAAACCCCGTTATCCATAAAATACCATTATCGTTAAAATACCGTTAGCGAAATAAATGAAATAGCGTTACCCTTAAAATACCGTTACCGAAATAATTTAAATAGCGTTACCTTTAAAATAGCAATACTTTAATTGTTTTTATTAATTTAAGTCGTATTGTTAACATTACCCGTTTTATATCGTTATACTATCAATAATAAAAATAACGATTTTTGAAATAACGTTACTCTTTTAATGCCGTAACCGAAATAACTGAAAACCCGTTATCCTTAAAATATCGTTACCTAAATAACTAAAAACCCGTTATCGCTAAATTACCGTTGCCGAAATAACTATAATACCGTTATCGCTAAAACCCGTTACCGAAATATCGTCACCGCTATAATATATATATAATCCTTTAAATTCCTAGGAGGAACATAGGGCCACTGCGGTTTCATTAATAAGTTGATATTTAGACGAATGGATGATTGGTCAAAAGCGTCCTAAGACTGGTACTGGGGCTGCCATTTTAAAGCCTCCAGTCTGGCTTGTTGGGTTTCTATAATTTGGCATATGGTTTTTTAATGGCGCCATTAATCGCCATGTCAATAAGAGCCTCACCGGCACTCAGAAATTTAAAGATACACGTCGCCACTCGTGTTCTTCTGAGACCCTCTTCTCTTATCCGCTGAATTGTCCGCCACTGCTAATTTAATTCGCAGTTGCCCATCACACTGCATGATGGGGTTACTCTTCCACTATCCGCAACCTGTGGAGGCGTCCCGTAGCACTTCAGCTGTGCTTCCATATAGGAATTTACATTTTGCCTCAATGGGTTTTCCCAGTGAGACAAAATGTAATATCCGAGGCGGAATACCGCTACTGAAATAAAAGAAAATAGTATGACCCTTACCGATAACCACATCGAACCGGTTACCATCCATGGGAAAACAAAAACTAAAATTTTAGTTTGTGTGTTTGATTTTTTTTCTGATAAACCCTAAAAGTATCCTAAAAGTACTCCAGTGTAGAAAAAACATTACCAATCAGAACTCGTTTTGAAAGGAGTCACAATCCCAATCCATCAAACTTTCTTATAACCTAGTTATCCCACTAAATGAGAACTAATATATGATTTGGTACAACAGAATATTGGGTTTCACTACAAAATTTTGCTTATACAACTGAGTTTTAGTTGCAGCTCCCTAAATATTCAGAAATCACATTTAAATATGGCCACCAAAGTACAAATTTCAATTCGGTTAACACTTTATTTTTCTCTGTGTATGTGGATCTATACATGAGCACAAATGCTTTATATGAGCCCACATGCATCCATACATGATTCCATTACACAGAACATAAAAACAACACCGCACAAAAATTCACAGTTGCACATCAGAAAGTTGTCGGAAAAAACAATGCGACCGTTTTGATCTGAGGGAGATAACACAAAGAGTGGCATTTGGTGGCAGCTGAAAAAACACGAGGCACCAACAATGGAATTTGTAAATTCAAGCACCTTCATTTTTGAATTCAAATTTTATTCCAACAAATTTGTTTATTTGATATGCTTTAAAAACAAAAATTCTTTAAAAACAAAAATTACAAATTACAAAAAAATCAACAGAAGGTGTTTGTTTTTACAAATCATCATTTTTGGTGCCAATTCAAAAAACTTTTTTTTATTTACAAATTTGCTCTATGAGGCATGTTTAATATTACAAACAGAATTTTGTAATTTATTTCTCTGTAATATCGAAAAAAACCCAATATAGGAATCAGGGAAGAACACAACTAAAACTTTAACTAAAATTGAAATATATGGACCAGTAAACACTCAAAAAGGCACTGGAAATATATTATTTTTATAAAAAATACAAAATATGCTAAAGGCATTAAAATCATTTTAAAATAATGTTAAGACCTTTCACTTCAATATTCATTTTGATTCATTTTAATACAGAACAGTTTAATATTTTTAAAATTTTTTTTGAAGTTCCACCTTATTTTCAACCTACTTACACTGAAAAAACCAACTAATAATATGCTCTCTATTTCGAAGCTATTCTCGAAGAGTAATGTTGGAAAGAACCAAAAACAGCTATACTTTTTAAAAGATCGTTCTTATAGGACAGGGGTGGCAAGACTTTTTTTGTTGCGTGCCACAAATTCACAATTTTCATATTTAGTTTTTTATATCGAGTTTTATTACACTGTTTTCCACTTTTGTCCAATTTTTTGGCATTTTTTCACTTCGGCGGTTATGAAATTTTGTTTTCATTGAAACAATTTGAATTTCTTTGAATCAAAAATGCCAAATAAACTGTAAAAAATAGTAGCGAAAAATGCACTTCAAACTGTAATACTAAATTTTCTGTTGTTTTTCCGAAATTGTCAATTATTTTTCATATTTATCAATTGTATTTCAGAAATTATCAATTGGTATTCACATCAATTAATTTTTATATTTCTCCATTGTATTTCAGAAATTATTAATTTTATTTTAAAGGTTATAAATAATCCATCCTATAAAATATTTAGAATATATTTTTACTTTTCAAAGCCAGTCATAATTTCTGAAATACAATTCATAATTTCTGAAAAACAATTGATATTATTTAAAATACAATTAATTATTTCTGAAATGCAATTGGAACTTCCTTCCAAACAATTGATGCAAGTAATAAATTCAGAAATACAATTGTTAAATCTGAAATACAATTGAAGGGCTTAGTGCAAAAACTTGATAAGCCACAAAATTAAAATAATGAAATAATCGCCTTCAAAGTTTAAAAACAATGTAGAAAATGAGGCTTTAACTAAACCAGACTGTAAGCATACATAATAGGTGCTTAAGGAAGGCTTCCATCACATACCCGTTCATGGATGATAGAAAACCATCGGAAATTGCTGTTTAAAAAATAAAGTGTGGCTTATCAAAGTGTGGCTTATCAAGTTATTAATATAAGTAAAGAAGTTCATAGTCTGAAAAATGGTACCAAATTAGATGGTCTTTCTTGATACTTGTAAAAAGTGCCAAAATGTGTCTTCTATTACATGTCCTTCTTCGGAAGACTGCAAAAACCAGTTTATTAAGTCAATGTTGCTTATCAAGTTTTTGCAGAAATTTTATTTAGAATTTTTTAATTTTGAAGAAATGCTATGTGTATTTCGGGCATTTCGTGCTGTAGGAACTTGTAATAAATGCCAAGATATTTTAGCACTTATTCCAAGTATCTGTTGCACGAAAATCCTGCAAAATAGCAACTATTTCCTCAAAATAAAAAAAATTTAAATAATGGTTTTCAGTGGCAACTAATCGTCCAGCTACGGATATGGAAAAGTATTTTGCATAAAAAAATACTACAAGTATCGTATATATGATAGTCCTAAAAACAGCTAACCGTTTTCAAAATAGAGATATCTTTAATAAATTTCTGGAATAACTTGATAAGCCACAAAGTTAAAATAAATCATACATCGATGGTTTCTTAAGTGACTAGATGGCAAATAATCTTTATCCACCAAATAATCTTTATCCACCTTACTTCAATCAATATATTTACAAAAAACTCCAAGGTTGCTTTATTTTCTTCAGAGTTAATCTTTTTGTTCAGAAGTGTATCTTATTGGTGTGGCATATCATGTTCTTGAGTAAAAAACTATTAAAATATAGTCGAATTGTTAAAAGTATCATTTGCTCTAGATCTGAAAGTATTTGGAATATAGCTTAAATCATTTAAGTGGATATTGATACAACGTTAGGTAATGCAATGAACACATAAAATCATTTTATGAAAACGTGTGGCTTATCATGTTTTTGCTCTAAGCCCTTCAATTGATGATTTCTGAATTGATGAAACTAAAATGCAATTGAATGCCTAGCTCGAATAAGGGCATAAATAAGCGAACATTTTTTTGAAAAAATATTTTAAATAAATGTGGTGCCATATGTTATGGAAAAGTATTGTACATCTTATTGTACTGTGTAGGGAAAAATTACAATAATACTGGCAATAATATTTGCAATAATATTTCAAAGTGTATGGGTACCTTAAAATACAAATTAAAAAAAAAATTATGCATAAAGACTTGCATTTACACGCTTACAAGGTGCAATTGGCTCAAGAACTAAAGCCTCTTGACCATTCCAAACGTCGTGAATGGGCAGAATGGTGGCAAGAAATGGCAACAGTGGATGATCTTCAGTGATGAGGCACATTTTCACCTCAGTGGATTCGTCAATAAACAGAATTGCCGCATTTGGGCGAATGAGAATCCAAGAGTGATTGTCGAAAAACCAATGCACCCACAAAGAGTGACTGTTTGGTGCGGTTTATGGACTGGCGGCATCATCGGGCCGTATTTTTTCCAAAATGAGGCCGGTCAGGCAGTTACTGTGAATGGTGTTCGCTATCGTGAGATGATAACGAACTTTTTATGGCCCGAATTGGAAGATATGGATGTGGACGATATGTGGTTTCAGCAGGACGGTGCCACTTGCCACACAGCTAACGACAAAATGGCTCTTTTGCGCAACAAATTCAATGGCCGTGTTATCTCACGTAATGGCGATGTCAATTGGCCGCCAAGATCATGTGATTTGACACCGTTGGACTTTTTTCTTTGGGGTTATTTGAAAGAAAAGGTGTACGTCGATAAGCCAGCAACAATTCAAGAGCTAAAGGATGAGATAATTCGGCACATTAACGGCATAGAACCTCCATTATGCCTCAGCGTCATCGAAAATTTGGACCATCGGATGGAGGTGTGCCGCCGTGGTCGCGTCGCCCATTTGGCCGACATTTTGTTCCATACATAATTGAGTAATACCAATATATCATAATAAAATAAAATTACAATAATTTCCTAAATAGTTTGTGTTTTATTCAAAATCAACATCGGCCCTTGAAATTTAACCACCCTTTAGTTTCACCAGCCCTGTTATATTAGATAGTGTTGACACATTTAGCGACAAACTTTTGACTTTGATTTTATTATTTTTGGCCTATGGCAGCAACTACAGTGAGCTGTTCAGGTGTGTTGTGCACAAAACTTCAACAATTGTTAAAAACTTTATTTTACGAGTTTTTAATCATGATTTTCTCAAAATTGTGACATGATAGAAAAGATTTGGAATCAGTGAGACAAAATCTTTTAATATATATCGCGGTCCAAACCAAATTGAATTTTCCTCATTTTGTAACAGTGTGTAATTCATTCATTAGCTTCGTTCCCAAACCTTTAATAGGTATTAAATGAATTCCTAACTCGAATGATTCACAATTACGATCATTCCATATTTTACTAATTGAATGGAGACATTTTAGTATCATTCATTTAATACATAGAATTTGATTAACACGTAACGCACAAGTAAGATTGTATGCAATTGTAAACAATTTTTTAATTATGGACTAATTATGTGGAGTTTCATTTATTATGTTTACGAGTTATATTAATGGATGAAAACAAATTGTTCATCATTCACTTATTTTATTAAATGATTTAAGACAATTCTGAATCATTAAAAAAAAAATTCTATATCAATTGAAGCTTTTGAGAATTAAGCTTAGAATTCATTCGTTAGGAAAGTCAATGCTTTTGCAGAACGAAATTTGAGAAAAATTTAATTCATTTTTGAAAAGTGAATTAAAGAATTAAATCTTTTTAACCTTTGCTCTATTTCTTTACCTTAAGTGTTTCAGATAAATTTGTTCAATACATTTTTTTTTTTTAATTTACAACGAGCTTTCAACCTCCGTATATATACAAAAATAAAGCAAATCAAACATATTAGCTAGGTTGATACTAGTATTTCTATCTGGCTAAAGATCTCATCAGAACCCAAAGTTTTTTTAGAAGTTAGAGCCTCTAGAATAGGTAGAGCTTTAACAAACAACCTATTATTAATCAATTTTGCTCCATGCTTGTCTTCATAGTAATCAAACACGTGGCTAGGATCTTTTCCTAACAAGCATCATGACGTTACTAAACTTTGAAGACCAAAAATCTTCTATTTATTTAGTTTTAAAATATTTCTGTAGTCAACACAAGTAGCAACGTTTATAAATCTACCATTCGTTACTATTGAAATCACCACTTTCAGGCACATCCAGCCAGTAACAAATTTGCAGAGGTAGGTTTTAATTTTTTTGTTTTGTTGCTCAACAAAACAAGTTTATCAGTTTTTTTTTCGTATTACATGTTCTAGTATTTTAGACGCCAACCAAACATACATACAATTTGTATTATACATATATAGGTTTATCGTAAACAGCTGGCTGGTGGCACGAGATTTTTCTTTACTGGTTTTTACGTCCTTGAAAAAGGATATTCGTTTTGGTGGTTAACTTTCACGATTGGTTTCTATAGTTCATTAACTAACATAACTGTACTGTGATTTTTATTGAATGTGACAGAAATGAAAAATGAAATTTAGGGTATAAAATGTTAATCATTTTAACGACTTTATGATTAAAGGTTGACTATTCGTAACTACGAAAATGTTTCCTTTTTATGTTCCAAGCGGTGAACAATATTTGTAAAGAAACAAGAAGAAGACTTTCAATACCATAGATTACATAGATATCAAACTCTTATTCTTTCAACAACAAACACAATTTTTCATACACATTCAAATATTTTTTGTATAGGTATAGGAGGTATTTTCAACACATTCTCAAGAGATACGTCATGATAGCAAATGTCAAAAATGTTTTTGTAGTAGATAATTTTAATAAATTTCTAATTTGGGCTTCAGTTTCTTGATTAAATGGTCTGCAACACATCAGTTGACGGTGAAAATTGTAATAACTCGGCTGCTTTTTATATTATATTTAAGTTTTTATTGCTTTATACAAAGACAATTCACTACAAACTACGAGTCTTTAATTCAGGGGTGCCCACGGCCTATGCGCTTGGTACTCAATTGTTTTTGTAAAAACACTTAGCTATAGGCTGTGTGTTTTAATACACATATAGAGCGCTCAGCACTAGCAATACGAAATACACAAACAACTTTGTCTTATTAGTTTTTTTGTCGTTCTTCACTTTATACACGCAAGCGCAAAGCAACAACACTTTCGTATGCTTTGCTGGTAAACATTGAAATATTTTTTTCTTTTTTCTTTGTATGGATTGGTTTTTACAACAAAAAATATTAAATAAAAATTAGTTTTTCTTTAAATGTATTGGTGTTTGCTCTTCCATAACGAACTTTTTAGCACTCCTGCTCTACGTATTTGAAAAATATAAGAAAATTTAAAAAAAAGTAGTTGTACATAATCCTCCATATCATCTTAACGGCTTGAGCTACAAGAGTCATTGATACCTCATTTCAAAGCTACTTAAATTGTGGTTTAACTGATACACATTATTCACTTCTTGACGTGAAAATCCATTGTTTTCAAAAACAGCGGTACAAAAACAAAAAATAATATATAAGTTAACACCCGGATGTTTAATGTTGAACACCCCATATAGTTAACATCCGGATATTTAATGTTGAATACCCCATATGACACGCTTAATGTTATATGATACTTACGTTGCATTTCTTATATTATTTAGGTTTATTAAGAATTTATTTCATGAAAAGTGCTGACACTATGTCTACCCTTTTGGTGTTGATTAAAATACGATATTCTTTTTAAGTAACAATAATTTTATTTAAAAGAACAGTAGTAGTTTAGTACTCAAAAGAAAAACAATAAAAAATGAATTAAGTGAAACAAAAAAATATAAATAAAAAATCAATAGTTTTATTTAGTAACTAATAATAAAGAACATAAAAGTTCAACTAATAATGGACTAAAAGTTCAACTGGCGCCCAACGAAAAAAAAATCCGTGCTTAAAATTCGGTTGAAAAAAAAGCACAACGCGCGTTTATGTGTACTTAAGAGAACCCGAGTAACTCAGGTAAAAGGACGAATTCTCACTTACCGGCGCGGTTTAATAGTAAGAAAATTTAAAAAATTTTTAGTGAACATTTTAAGTAAAATTTAAACAATAAAACATAATTAGTAAGAAAAATTAAAAAATTTTTAGTGAACATTTTAAGTAAAATTTAAACAATAAAAATATAATTAGTAAGAAAAATTAAAAAAATTTTTAGTGAACATTGTAAGTAAAATTTAAACAATAAAAATATAATTAGTGAAAAACATTAAAAAAAAATTTTTTAGTGAACATTTTAAGTAAAATTTAAACAATAAAAATATAATTAGTGAAAAACATTAGAAAAATTTTTTTAGTGAACATTCTTAAATAAAACTTAAACAACAAGGAATATAATAAATGGAAAACATTAAAAAAATTCTAAAATTTGTCAATGAACATTTTTAAACAACAAAGAATATAATAAATTAATAGAAAACATTAAAGAAAAAAATTTTCTAAAGCAAAATTTAAACAACAATAGACAACAATAGCCACTGTAACAAACAACTCTAACGACAACGATAACAACAGACATCTGTAACAACTGTAACAACAATAAGCAACAACAGGCAACTTTAACAACAACGATAACAACAGACATCTGTAACAACTGTAACAACAATAAGCAACAACAGGCAACCTTAACAACAACGATAACAACAGACATCTGTAACAACTGTAACAACAATAAGCAACAACAGGCAACTTTAACAACAACGGTAACCAACAACTGTAACAACAATGGAAATTTTGCTGCTAATGTAAGAATAGTATAAGATATTTTTAAATTTAACTTTTATAATAGAAAAATAGTGTTAAAGCTTTTTAGGGAAGTAGAAAAAAAATAAGAAAGCAAAATAAATAAAATTAAAGTTTAATTGTAATTCTAGAAATTTCTTTTTCAATATGGCAAATCAAAATAATTTAATCAGACCCGCAATTATAAATAACATACCCGCACCACCCCCACAACCATTTCAGTTAAATCCACAACAGGAATTGGCCGTAGCCGATTTAGTCCGTAGAATTTTGCAAGAGCAATTACATGCAGAACCCCAACAAGTAGTAGACCAGGACATAAATATAGTAAATGGGGATTTGTCTGGTCTAGATAAAGTACCAGATGTGGTACGAGGATTAAGGGAATTTTCCGGAAGCCAAACCGAGTTTGCATCCTGGAAAAAGAGCGTAGAGAGAATTTTGAGAATCTACGACTCAATTAAGGGAACTCCAAAATATTTTGGGATCCTTAATGTTGTAAGAAATAAAATAACAGGCGATGCAGACATCGCACTGGAATCATACAACACTCCCTTAAACTGGGACAGCATAATAAAGTGTCTAACAACACATTATGCTGATAAAAGGGACTTGGGTACTCTGGAATACCAGATGTCTACCATGCTTCAGGGCACTAATTCAGTACAAGAATTTTACAAACAAATTTATGCTCATTTATCCCTAATTTTGAATAAGATCTCATGCATGGATGAGAGTGAAGCCTCCATCCAGGTACTAACTAGAACTTATAGGAATAGGGCATTAGATACTTTCATCAGAGGTTTAAGAGGCGACTTACCCAGACTTCTGGGAATGCGGGAGCCCACAGACCTTCATGAAGCATTACACTTGTGTTTGAAGTTGGAAAACCAACAATTTCGAACACAATATGCTAATAACAATAGAAATTCACCTCATGTCCCACAGAAGAAATCTAATGGAAATCAGAATCAAAATTTTTACCCTCAATTTTCATACCTTCCTCAAATCTCAAATAATTATCAAAGACCGGCATATGTTCCTCAAACAATTCCATGGTCACAGGGCATACGGGATAATCGGCATAGACCACTTAATGGACAATACAATACGTATGTTCAGCAACCCCAGAATCAACAAATACCTTCAAATTTTCCACCACCGAGACAGTATTATAACCCAAACGGGAGAAATTATAATATGTACCCACAATCACCCAATCCGCCACCAAGACCTATAGCACCAAAACCCCAAAAACCCGAACCAATGGACATCGATAATTCTATTCAATCCAGAAATATTAATTACCTAAATAGACCTCGGCAAGCGAACCAATTTTTTGGCAAAAGACCCATACCTCCATCTTTACAAACCCCAATGCCACATAATAAATTACAAAGAAATTTTCATATAGGAACCAATGAAGAACTTCCTTCTTATGATGGTTTTTACGACCAAAGTGACAACACTAATAGTCACGAAAGTAATTATCAACAGGCGATTCAGGAAGAAGGTCTTCAAGATTATATACAGAGTTATTATCAACAGGGAAACGAAGGGGAAAATACTGAAACAGAAGATTTGTCCGATATTAATTTTTTAGATTAGCGCATTCTTCGCTACCATACTTTCAATGCAAAGCGAGGAATGGTCAAATATTGAAAATACTACTTGACACAGGCTCTAATAAAAATTATATTCAGCCTTCCCTTGTAACCAACCAAATTCAAAATGAAAAAACCGTTTTTTGTGAATTCTATATCGGGTGACATAAAAATTACTCACCACACTCTAGTGAATCTTTTCAACTTACCAAATCACAAAATGAAATTTTATGTTCTGCCGTCGTTAAAATCTTTCCATGGCATTCTTGGTCATGATAGCTTGAAGGAACTCAATGCAATAATCCATATAAAGGAACAATATATGTTAATAAATAATATAAAGAAGATAAAAATTTATCACCACATTTCCCAATCTGTGAATAATATTGAGCTTAGAACCAACCATTTGAACAGAACCCAAATATCAAAGCTTGAGGAAATAATTCACTCATATCCGAACTTGTTTAAAGAACCAAATCACAAATTAACCTACACTTCTCGTGTTCAAGGAGAGATTAGGACAACCACTGATTTACCAGTTTATTCAAAGTCCTATCCATATCCTATGGCACTAAAAAGTGAAATAGAGAAACAAGTTACTGAGCTTTTGAATGATGGAATAATTAGGCCATCAAAATCACCATATAATGCACCTGTTTGGATCGTTCCAAAGAAAATGGATGCATCAGGAGAAAAAAAATATAGAATGGTTATAGATTACAGAAAGTTAAATTCGGTTACTATACCCGATCGTTATCCCATTTCGGAGATAAACGAAGTTTTATCAAACCTCGGAGAAAATAAATGCTTTTCCGTCATAGACTTAAAAAGCGGTTTTCACCAGATTCCTCTTAAGAATGCGATGTCGAAAAGACTGCATTTTCTATTAATAACGGGAAATTTGAATTTGTTCGACTCCCTTTTGGATTAAAGAATTCTCCTTCAATTTTTCAACGCACTCTGGATGATGTTTTAAGAGATCATATAGGCAAAATATGCTATGTCTATATAGATGATATAATTATATTCGGAAAAAATGAAAACGACCACTTTCAAAATTTAAATAAAGTTTTCCAAACATTAGAGTCCGCAAACTTTAAAGTTCAACTCGATAAATGCGAATTTGCAAAACAGCAAATAGAATTTTTAGGATTTATCGTAGGTATTAATGGTATTAAAACCAACCCTGAAAAAGTAAGGGCAATAGATAAAATACCTCCACCCAGGACCTTGAAAGATTTGAGAAGCTTCCTTGGTATGTCAGGGTATTACCGTCGTTTTATACGGGATTATGCCAAACTGGCTAAACCCCTGACATCCCTTTTAAGAGGGGAGGATGGACGCGTCTCAAAGAACGCATCCAAAAATAAAAAAATAATTTTAAATCAAGCTGCAATAGAATCCTTCCAAAAAAAAAAAAATTCACTGACCTCAGAAGACATTATCCTTTCACATCCGAACTTCGAAAAGGACTTTGATCTGACAACAGATGCTTCTGAGTACGCAATTGGAGCAGTTTTGTCACAAAATGGCAAACCGATAACATTTCTTTCAAGAACATTGAATAAGGCGGAAGAACATTACGCCACCAACGAGAAAGAAATGTTGGCGATAATTTGGGCACTTACCACTTTAAGAAACTATTTGTATGGGTCAAGAAAAATAAATATTTTTACAGACCATCAACCCCTTAGTTTTGCACTTAGCAACAAAAATACAAATAGTAAAATGAAGAGGTGGAAAGCCATCCTGGAAGAGTATAATTATGAACTGAAATACCAACCAGGCAAAACCAATATAGTCGCAGATGCATTGTCTAGACCTCCACAAACTTCTGAGTTAAACTCAATGACGGTTACTCAACACAGTGCCGAAACTTCATCTCAGAAGCTTATTCCTTTCACGGATGCACCAATCAACGTCTTCAAAAACCAATTGATACTATCGACTGGTAAATCTCCTTCTTATAAATTCGAGATCATATTCCCGAAATATCATAGACACATAATAACGGAAACCAATTTTACTATAGAGACACTGACGTCAATATTGAAAAAATATTTGAGTCCGTCGGTGACAAACGCTATTAAAACCGAGGACAGAATTTTGGGTATGATACAAGAAATCTATCCATCTAAGTTCAGCGAATACAGAACTAGGTACACGAGGACTATGGTAAAGGACTTAACATCAGACATAGAACAAGAAACGGAAATTGTGAATGAACACAGACGAGCACATAGAAACGCTAAAGAGAATAAAATCCAACTTCTTAGAAAATTTTATTTTCCTCAAATGCAGGCGAAGATAACAAAGGTGGTAAAACAATGTAGAATCTGCATTGAGAATAAATATGAACGTCATCCGGACAAATTGATTCTAAAGAATACACCCATACCCCAGTACCCTGGACAATATGTCCATATAGATATCTATCATACAAATAACAGAGTTATTTTGACTGCTATAGATAAATTTTCAAAGTACGCCCAGGTTAGAATAGTAAAGTCTAGAGCCGTGGAAGATATAAAATGCCCTTTACGTGATTTACTTACCTCTTTTGGAATTCCCGAAAACATTGTCATGGATAATGAAAAATCTTTTAATTCATCTTCCATTAGATTCATGTTAGAAGATCAGATGGGAATAAAGATTCATGTAACACCACCATATACGAGTACCGTAAATGGCCAGGTGGAGCGATTCCATTCTACTCTAACCGAGATAATGAGGTGCATGAACGCCGAGAAAATGCACAACTCTTTTGAAGATCTTCTCAATAATTCATTGATTAAATATAATCACACGGTTCACTCCACAACTAATGCGAAACCTATTGAAGCATTTTTTGGCAGGATTATGGGAACCGAAGAGGAAAGACGACAGACTATACGAAGAATAACAGAAAAACAAGAAAAAGACTTAGAGTACCATAACAGGAATAGAACTGGTTATAAAACTTACAAGGCGGGAGATGACATTTTTGTGAAAACAAATAAGAGACTGGGAAACAAATTGACACCACGATATAGAAAGGAAGTGGTGTTGGAGGACAAAGGGGGAACAGTTTTGACAGAGTCTAAACGAATAGTTCATAAAAACCTAATAAAAAACTGATACTTTCATTTCAGATCATTGCTCGTTCTAGTCAGGACAGAGACACAAATACTAGACTACACGAACGCACAAATTGTGACAGTGGAAACAGGTGTTGCGAAACTGACAATGGGTAACTTCAAATTGATTCATGTTATCGACTTGAAACAGTACGAAACGATATTAGACCAACTACACGAGACTATAAAACGCGACATAACAAAGAGAGATAACAATTATCAATTCCTCATCCATGAGGTACAGACTCTGTATGATACTCTGAGAGAATTGGGACCCAGACGGAAAATTAGATCCATAGACATTTTGGGGACCACCTGGAAATGGATAGCGGGATCTCCTGATCACGAGGATTTCCAGTTGATTTCGGATAGAGTTAGTGGTCTGTTGGAGAATAATCATAAACAGATCATCATAAATAGAGCTTTGGACTTGAGGGTACAGGAAATTACGAAAATGACCAATTTAATATTGAATAATATAAGCTCGAGCGATGCTTTGAAAGTTGAGATCATTAAAGATATCGAGAGAAAACTAAAAATAATAAAGGAGGAATTGACTAACATTGGATACTCAATCCAATGGGCGAAATCAGGGATAGTTAACTCCTTTATATTCTCTGGATTTGAAATGAACATTACAAGGGGATTTTTTGAGAGCCAAAATATGCCTTACTTGAATTTAATAGAGGCCCTTGAATTTGGTGAGGTGAAAATTGGTATAAATCAGACTACACTTATTTATGTTGTAAATTTGCCACAAACTGAAAAGGAAGTTTGTAGAAACTTGCTTGTAAAACCTGTGAAAAATAAAGAAATGTCAATAAAGTTGAGTAGTGAGTATTTTATGATATGCAAGAATTCTGTTCTAGAAATTAAGTCTTCGTGTAGGGTGATCAACGATGTTGCTATTTGCGGAAACGAAAACTTCGAAAATATAACCTCAACCAGCTGTTTACCTAATTTGTTAAAGGGTCTACCATCGACGTGCCCAACTTCTAATAACCAACACTTGCCTACAATTACCGAATTGTCTCCTGGTTTAATCCTATTAAACGGATACAATGGCTCTGTGGAAATGGACAACAAGAATCTTTGGCTAAATGGAACCTACCTTATTAAATACCATAATGCCACTGTCAGACTTAAAAATCGATCGTATTCTAATAACGAGATAACCGTGATGCAACCCTTGCCGGCTGTACTACAAACTACAAATTTTGTTGCTAACTACGAGGAGATGTTGTCTTTGGAAATGCTAAAAGATCTTCACATTAATAATGCGGCAGAAATTAAACAACTAGCTTACAACTACAAAACTACACTGGCGACTAGTATTGGAATCCCAGGTTTGGGTGGCATAATATTGTTATGGATATTATTTAAAAACTGTATGAAAAAAAAGAAAACATTTGAGGTGAAAGTAAACACAAATCAGGATAAACCCACTGAAGTTATTACTGGTTGCAATACTTACCTATCCAACGAGGACGCTGGATTTTAAGAGGGGAAGAGTTAACACCCGGATGTTTAATGTTGAACACCCCATATAGTTAACATCCGGATATTTAATGTTGAATACCCCATATGACACGCTTAATGTTATATGATACTTACGTTGCATTTCTTATATTATTTAGGTTTATTAAGAATTTATTTCATGAAAAGTGCTGACACTATGTCTACCCTTTTGGTGTTGATTAAAATACGATATTCTTTTTAAGTAACAATAATTTTATTTAAAAGAACAGTAGTAGTTTAGTACTCAAAAGAAAAACAATAAAAAATGAATTAAGTGAAACAAAAAAATATAAATAAAAAATCAATAGTTTTATTTAGTAACTAATAATAAAGAACATAAAAGTTCAACTAATAATGGACTAAAAGTTCAACTTATATGTTATTTATAAATAAACTTCACTATGCCGTGTCCAAATCTCTATGTGGAACTCTTACCGTATCCTGAGTTATGAATAAAATGTGAAAAAATTTAACTAAAAAGCCGATAACCAGGGAAGATGTAGGAGTACCACATAGGGATTTGGTAACGGTATAGAAGAATAATTTATAATTAACATATATATTTTTTTTTTAAATTTCAGAACACCAGGTTTTTACAATGCAGATGTTTTAATAACGGATTTTGAAAAATATACATTTTGCAGTCAAGAAGTAAATTATTATTGTAAAAAGTAAAACCAAGTAGCTTTAAAATAAGGTGTCAATGACTCTCGTAGCTTAAGCCGTTAAAAAAAAAATTATGTGCAAATACTTTTGTAAAATTTTTATTTGTAATTTTTTAAATTTTTTCATAATTAACATATATTTTTTTGAAAATTTAAAAACTTTTTTTTTGCAATACAGCTTTATTAGGCCTATGCAATTTTTAATAAATAGAATTAAATTTTTCATAACATTTTATGAAAAACTGCATTAATTTAATAAAACGTTTTAATGGCCGAATCCCAGTCACACTTCAGAGATCTAATGTAAAAATTCATTGATATCATGATGATAATTCTCTTAGTGAAACTTTAATTAATCAAATTAGTGGAATTAACCTTAATGTAATTTTTTCTGTTAATTTTCTATTGTATATTTTACATGGTTGGCAAGCGATAATGTTTTTAATTCAAAACGTTTTCAACATACTGTGGTGTTCAAAAATATCAAAGCGAAATAAGTTAAAATTCCGTTACCCTTACAATATTCTAACGAATTAAATTGAAATACGGTTATTTGTAAAGAATTGACATGGATTTTAAAATTTTTAATGTTGTCACTTGTAACGACTTTAGTTATTTTTTATGAAAAACACAAACTCAAACTTTATTTCAAAGTAAACACTAGGGTATTGAAATTACTCGGATTTAGTTTTGTTCGAGTAAACGAGTAACTCGATTTTAATGTTTTTAACTTAATCGATTAATAGAGTAAGATTTTAAAATTATTTGAGTAACTCGAATAATTTCAATAGTTTTATTGCATTAAAACACAAAATAAATACAAAATCAGGAGTTCCGAAATGTATTTTATCAAAATTAAAAGAAAAAAAGTTCTGCAATTAATGAAAATGAAAAATATTCAAGTTCGAGTATCTATATTTCTTTATTAGCATATTGTCCTAACAAATAATCTATCGAGTTTTTTTGTTTTCAAATTTATTATTTGACTCTTTCAGGAATGTGTTGATAGATCTATTTCGGAAATTTTCTAGGTTGCCATCATCAGAACACGTTTTAAAAGCGGCAACAATCCCATGCCAAACATCAAACATTCATATAAACTAGTTCACTCACTACATGAGAACTAATATATGAGCTCGAAGTTAAAGATTATCACCATTGATCAAAAAATAAATTGAAAACTTGTTTGTTATGTGTTCTGCAATTAATTTAAAATTAAAAAAAAAAATATTCTAAACTAATATAATAATAATATGGGTGGCTTGCCAACCCTGATATTTTTTAAAAATAAATTCTAATAAGTTAATATCTTTTTGTATGGTTTACTGTTTTTTGTCCAAACTGACGTAATACATTTTCATTGACAAAAGCCATTAATCAACGTTTTTAAACACTTGTTGTGATGCTTCAAGAGTTTTTCAATTAAAATTTTAGTAAATAAAAAGATTTAAAGAGGATTCTAAAAATAAACATAATTTCTATTTTTTTCTTATTAAATAAAAACAAATTAGAAAATAATACACAATTTAATTAGCTGGTAGTTATTACTTACAAAGGAGGTATCCAGGCCCGAATTCGGAAATTTTAATGAACTTTTGATATGTTGTAGAGGATCAAAACACTTGAAAGCCTTTATGCATAATTTATACGTCCGTGAATGTGTCTTTAAAAAAGCTTTAATTCATTTCATGATATCAAATTTGTCTATATGTCCTTTAAAATGGAAAAAAATACGTGTCTCTTATATTTGCATACTCTGCAACATATTTATGATTCATTAAGATCTACGGTTTCGGGTTGGGATATCTCTATTGTTAGTATTTTTACTTCACTGAGAGATTTAAAGGGTGGAAACGAAAAAAATTACCATTTTGCAATCTTAATATTATTAACACAAAAACCAATAGAAACAAATCTGATATCACAAACTAAGAACAACATTCTAAAGTTTTTGCCCATACAGTTTTTTACATTTCTTTGCGAAATGTGGCGATTTTTTTCTTTTTCGCTTTAAAACTCAATGCTTCGTTTTGAACACTTATAATTAAAATTTTGCGGATATATTTAAGTTTGATATAGTTTTTATTAAAAATAAAAATTATGTTTTTTTGACCTTTAATTGTGCAATGAAAATGAAAATTATTCAAGTTCGAGGCCATACTCTATATTTCTTTATTAGGATATTGCCCTAACAAATAATCTATAGAGTTTTTGTTTTCAAATTTATTAATTGACCTCTTTCAGAAATGTGTTGATAGATCTATTTCGGGAATTTTCTAGGTTCCCATCATCAGAACACGTTTTTGAAAGAAGTAACAATCCCATGCAAAACATCTTTAACTTCGAACTCATATATTAATTAGTTCTCATGTAGTGAGAAAACTTGTTTATATAAATGTTTGATGTTTTGCATGGGATTGTTACTTCTTTCAAAACGTGCTCTGATGATGGGAACCTAGAAAATTCCCGAAAAAGATCTATCAACACATTCCTGAAAGTGGTCGATTAATAAATTTGAAAACAAAAACTCTATAGATTATTTGTTAGGACAATATCCTAATAAAAAAATAAAGAGTATGGCTTCGAACTTGAATAATTTTCATTTTCATTGGCTATATTTAATTTTAAAAATAATAGGGTTTCGGTCACTTTTAGAAAATTCAGACGCTTTCTAAATAATTTGAGCTATTTGTTCTACAAATTTTGCATTATTGGTATTTCATGACATTTTGATGAATATTTATAGTTTTCAACATGTCGCCATTACACAATTCTATTTCTGTAAAGTCAGTTAAATTTTTGCTGGGAGGATCCTTGCAGAAAATTGCTAATAACAGCAAAAAGATTTGTAAAATTAGCAAACATTTTGATGAATTTAGCAAATTCCATAAAAATCAAAGCAAAATACTTCTTCATTTAATTAATTTTTTTTTATAAAACTACCATGTACCCGAAATATAGTTTATAAAACTTTATTTTTATTTTATTCATTCACCTTCCTCCTTTCATAAATCTATTAAAAATATCATATTTCAACCCAAAAACTGTCCAAATACAATTGTCTCCATTTTTATGTTTTTGCTGCCAAAAATATGATATTTTGAGGCCTAAAAGGTTTATATTGTAATCAATACTACACGTCAGAGAATCTAAGGAAATTTAAATTTCATCCCTAGCGATTAAAGCTTTTACACAACCCTTTATCTGCATGATATCAAAAAGTTTTTGCATTAGATCTATGAATTGTCACTGGAATTCGTCCATTGAAACTTTTCATTAAATCAATGCAGTTACGTCGTTTGAGGGCTATTACTACACAAAATTTGCAAATTTAACAACCGTCGTGACGGCCTAATTGTCATTGACTTTTTGATAAGCACACGTCAGGTTCAACTAAAAAAATCTTGCACAAAAAAAAAAAACTTAAATGAAAACATAGTATTATTGTTTTTAACATTTATAGATAACAAAAGAATTTCAAGATGTTTTCAATGTCATTTTAGCTCTGAATAAAAATTTGTTTAATTTTTTCCCCTGAATTTTAAAAATTTTAAATACAAGAGTTTACATTGAAGAAATTTACTGTATTTATGGTGTAAATTAGCATACATCGTAAATTTAAAAAAAATTCTAATGGTTACATGGAACATTAGCACGTAAACTGTGAATTTCTTCCCTATTTTTTAACAGAGCAGCGACTTTCATGCAACTACATGTTTGCAGTTAGTAGCCCAAAATCAATTTTAACCAAATACTGTTAGGTTACATGGGTTAATTGGGAATAATTATGTTTTGTTATTTTATTAAAAAAATATTTAGTTTATTTCCAGATTTTTTATTTAATTGCATTATGTTTCCAATGTGGAAGACCTGCACTGAAAATAGTTTGTAGTTTAAACTAACTGAAAATGTAATTTAACATAAATGATAAATCACTTCAAATCCGGTCTACTTAAATTTCATTTAAATCAAATGTTTCTTGTTATTTATTTTTTAATATCGTTTAAATAACAAACAAATCCGTAAGAACAAAAAAATAATTTCTTTGTAATTTCTTGTAATTTGAATTGAAATAATACTTTCTTAATGTTACAATGTTTTACTATTATCACTTAAAAGTGTCCTAAATTTATAATTGCGAAAGAAAAAAATAATTACAAAAAAGTTATATTATGATTTTTTATGATTTTAAAATTGGGTCATTTTGACCCACCAAACACAACAGATGGGGTATAATTTTAAACAGGACAGAAGTGTTAAATAAATATTTTTTTTTAACACAAACATATGGTCGCAAAACAGACATATCAAAATATTAATAAGAATATGTATAAACAAATTATTTAAGGAAATGCTCCCTATAGTGGTCTATTGTCTAAAGTGGACCTTTCGTTTTTTCGTGTTGTTGCATAAATATGTAAAAACAGTCAACTGCCATCTAAAAAAGTTTCGTTTTGAATGCACTCGTTTTTATTGGCTTATTTTATTATTTTTATTGGTAATTTTTCGTAAAGATAATTCCAAATCGGTCTTCCAACTATATATACTTTTTTTTTTGATATTATTAATATAAATATGTAGAGATTTTCTTATTAACAATTTAAATTCAAAATTTTAAAAAAAAATTTAAAGTTTAATTTTTATTAAAAATAATCTCTACATAACCTATGCCAACTAAGTAAATGAACAAAATCCAAATAATAATTACTGCTAAGTAGGCATGATTTTTTTCTCAAAATACATGTCATTAAAATCTTAAATTATAAACATTATTGTAAATATTCAAGAGTGAAAAAATTCAAAATAAAAGTGGTTGAACAAAATAGTTTATGATGGAAAATTTCCTCCCCCAAAAGTAATATTTGTCAAAACAAAAATGTAAAAAAGATTAAGAAATTAATTAAAAATAATCTATCAGAAATAGACACTCTGAAGATGACATATTATTTTGACCAGATTTAGCAAGTTGTCATTATGCCAAAAAGAAGTTAGAATGGCTTAATGTAAAAGAACATACCTTATGTACCAAAATACGCAAATCCTCCAAAAGTCCAAAAATCAAGTTCAATTGAGGACTTTTGGGGTCTTTTATGCCAAAAAGGTGTATGAAAATGGTTGGTAAGCCAACCTGCGGGAAATGGACCAGTCACTGGTATGGTCACGTGACTAGAACTTTGTGTGTATGTACCAGTCCTAGTTACGGTTCTGTTATATGAAAGTGACCGGTACTTTTAACATGGGCTTGTCATAGGTGGTAACAATTGGTACCTGTAGAGCACTGTGTGACGTGGCGAATCACTTAACCAAGGTAACCTATCACCGTACCGACCGTACCGAAATGAATATGCTACGGGACAAGTAGGTAGTGTCAAAGTATGACCATTTAAGGATTTATGTGATATGCAACCGAACCAGTGGGGAAAAAATTATCACGTGACTAGTGTAGATGTACGTATCGTAGAACTGGAGAAAAATTGTTGAAGGAAAACTGGTCACATATTAAGCGCAATGTGTTCTGTTATAGAGGTAGTTTGAGTGGAATAGTTTTGTAAAATACCACTGCACTGGTCTACGGGGTACATGTCGCCGGGCATGCGAAAATTACTTAGCAAGTAACCTGTCAATTTTTATTCATCGTGTGTCATATTATGTACGGGTTGCGAAATAGACCGTCCGGAACCAGTTACTGCACTTATCCAAAACAGTGTGTCATACCACCTGTTCAAAAAGCCTTTAAAAAGGCACAACAAAAATCAATTTTAAAATTAGTTTATTTTGTCTATGCCAACAAAAAGCTATATACATTAAATTCATTATAACAATTTAAATTTGGAAAAGTACGTAAACTAGACAATAAGTCCGAATGTTCAAAATAGAGATTTTTTTGCAAGTTTTTTCTTTATTTGCTAATATTCGTATTATCAAACAATATCTACAAGTTTTTATTTTCAAACACTAAAAAGCACTTCATGAACATTTTAATTTTGTATACTGCAATATAATTTTTATAAAAAGAAGGAGCTGCAACAATTCAGCACAACTTTAATGTATAACTTATAAAGCAGAGTAACAAAATATATACTCAATTTTGTTCCCAAAGAAATTCTTAAAAATCGCCAATTATTTACACATAAAAAATCATTACCAAAAATCTTGTAAACTATCTAAACAAGATATTTCGAAAGCATGCAGAAATTTTAATTTATATTTTTGTAAAATGTTTCAAGTTTTTGAATAAGCTGTGCAAAAAATCATATTCTGGTGATTGTTTTTTGGTAGCGATATTTTATGTGTAAAATCGCCATTCACTCGAAAAATCACCAGTCGGCATTTCGAAAAGTAATTTGCCAAACGAGTTTTAAGATCGCCACGTTTGGCGAAAAATCACCATATCTGACAAACTTGGTCACTGTCTAAATAGTTCCGTATTCAGTTATTTTAAACCAGTGAAGTGTTACGTCTTTATATCTACAGTCGCAAGGTCGGTACAAAATAAAATTACTTCAGTGTTGTGTCCACTTTGTAGCAGTCAACGAACTGCATCCTTTGGTACTAATTCCCATGTTTTCATCCACTGCTAGCAGTTTTGAACCAGTTCAATGACCAGTAGCAACTTCAACTGCAACGACCCTAGTTACTTCAGTACACTTTGATGTTACAGTGAATGTATTGTCACCATAGCTATAGTCATGTGATTGGACATTTCACCCAAATTAACACTTTTTGGTGCACCACAATATTGGTTTCACCAGTTACGGGACGTGCTCCCCAATCATACATCACAGAATTACCACTTTAGAT
Source organism: Delia radicum (assembly GCA_021234595.1). Taxonomy (NCBI): domain Eukaryota; kingdom Metazoa; phylum Arthropoda; class Insecta; order Diptera; family Anthomyiidae; genus Delia; species Delia radicum. Next base: position 78,986,858 of record CM037851.1, read on the forward strand.
CAATCGACCCTTTATTTTCCGCAGGGAAAATACACTTAAGAATTGAAGAAACAATTTAAAGCTTTAAAAAAAAATTGACATGAATGTCGTCCAAAGCCTGATTGGAGGTATTAAGCATAAAATAGGCCAAATAGAAGATCGCGGTCCGTTGGTTTAATAGATGAATTTAATAATTTATAAATAAAAATAAATAATTAGTTTTTTAATTACAAGCGTTTTAAAATTGTCCAACTACTAAATTGGCATAGGTTATTTATAAATAGTATAAAGAAAGTATATACATTTTTAAAGACCAGGTAATTTTCTTTTAAATACTTTAAATGTTTAAATATGCCAGTCGAATAAAATACCAAGTTTCTAACTTTACTCCATTTAAACTTAAACCATTGAAAATCTTTTATTTCTCAATAATACGAAAATTGCATTTGGAAAATCCTCGCAGTACTTAAATTTGGTCAAACATTAGGAAACATATAAAATTTATTTATACTCCACTTAAAGGCAATCTTTATTATATTTACGAAAAACTTGACAATATACTCAAGTAAATCCAAAAAATATCCATTCTGAACTACACTCACATAAAAGTTAGTTCAAAAGCCTGTAAAACAGGTTAACATTTAATTGAGCCAATTTTCTCTGTTGTTATCGTTTGTACTAGTTATTTTGCTAAATTTATTAACTATCTTATTTTACCTCAAGAACAACAACAGCCTTTCTTATACATGGCATTATGTTCTATGTTTTTTTTACAATTTTAAAATAGTTTCTATCTCGGAAACTAAGCGAGATAAAGCAAAATGGACCATAAATCGTTGCTCCGTATCTACGAGTATTAATTACACTTTTATTATCTATTTATTACCCGTAATAAAGGTGGATCTGCCTCTGGTCAGATCCAGAAAGATATTTTTAGCAGAAACTCTATTGATTTAGCTCAAAAATTCTGTTGATTTAGCTAAATTCTTACACAGAGAGAATTTTAGTGGACGAAAAATAAATAAAATAAAAATGAATGAAATTTATTCGTTGAGTGAGAGAAACTACTAATAAATAAAATAATATTTTTCACAAAATTTTATGGAAACTTGAATTATTTTAATGAAAAGTTTCAATGGAAAAGTACCAGTGCAACTTCATTGCTTCTATGCATAATTCTCTCAGTGCAACCTGTGATTTTAAACTGCATTCAATAATTCTGTTGGCGCATATTCAGGTACTATTTTCTGCTATCGTAGCTGAACTATTTGTACGGGTTTTTGTGAGTGTATATCTGTAAATATTTCAGATATTGAACATTTTAAAAATAAAAATTTTGATCACCATTGTTTTATCAAATAAAGAAAAAATTTTAAAACTTGTTTCATAATATTTTGCGAAAAGTTTCATGATATTTATGTAAGCTACATAAATATGACTATTCTCACAATTCATTAAGTAGATTCACTCACTAATAATTAATAAATATGTAAAATTTTTTAGAGTTTTTATAAAATTTATATTTACATTTTTATTATATATTTATGTATTTTATTTATATTATTTATATTTTTATATACATATATTTCATAACATCAATTTGATTTAGTTTTGTGCTTCAGAGTTATATTATGGAGGCCATAATACTTTGAAAATGATTATTTTGAGTCTCTTCTAAATCTTGTATTCGTGTGTATTCCAATAGTTTAATTCAATGAATTTATTCAGTTAAAAGCAAAAAATCGTGCTATGCAAAAAAGCTCTTATTTTCCCATAGACTTCTAATAAAACTTTTTTTTAGAAGAAATCAAAAATTTTAAGCAAAACAAATCAACCAAATCAATATTTGTTTTTCCCCAAGTGAAGCGTAAACCATTTAAAAAAGTCTAAAACTTAGAAAAAAATCAAAAAATTAACAAAATATATCAAAGTTTCACTTTAGGGAACATTATGAATATTTCATTTTTCACATTTTTGTTTTATTTATTATGTTTTTTTTTTTATAGAATCTATATATTTGGTTTTATTTAAGTTGTGAATAAAATTCTTACTGTTTGCAAAAATCCGACTTGGAAAATTCTTTAAAACTTGTTTATTATTCACTTTTTATGTTTACGAAAAATACCACTTTATATTGCGTGTTTTGCAACGGCACAATAAAACCATGAAAAACGTGTTCATTCAAGTTAAAACTTTTTTATATTAGTGATAGCGGAAATTAAACCTAATGATAGTTCATAATTTTTCAATATTCATGCAATAAACGGAACAAAACGAAATGTCTTCTTTAGGGAACATGCCACCTTAGAGAACATTCTCTTATGTTAACATTTCACTAAATATATATTTTTTAGAAAGCAAAAGATGTGCGTTGTAAAGGCGAATCTGTATTTTTTTTAAACGAAGGGATATAATGTTTTAAATACATATTTTAAGGCCATTGACATTATATGAACTTTTTTGTTTAACCCATACATGGATAAATATCTAAAAACGAAACTTAAGCATTTTGAGCCCTAGCCAAAAAGAGGTAAGTGGCAAAATCATAATTTTTTACTTATTTTTTTTTTAATTTTTCTTTTGGATATTTTTTTCTTTTTTTTACGTTGAACCAACACTCAGGGGATGCCCCTACTAATGCATTGTATTGTGTTGATATCAGGAAAATAGGTTACGGGGAGGAGGAAAGAGGGAGTAGTGTTTGTGGACATTTGACTTGAATTTTTCTAAATTGTAATTTGCAGGGAAGACTTCCGCAGGGAGACAATTCCACATACGGCTAGTGCGACTGAAAAACGAATTGTGCGTTGTGCGAAAAAGCGTTGTGCGATTTGCCGGGCTATAGACAACAAACGGATGAGATCTACTTGACAAGCGGGTAGTACGAACAGAAACCCGGTCCCTCGGGATGAGTCGGCTATCTTATCTATCTAATTGCTATGGAATTTAGACATATTCAGTAGACCATAGTATTCCAAATAAGTAAATAAGCATTCCCTGTTAAAATATGATATTGGCGGTTACGGCTCGATTTTTTGAATTGAACCTATACGTCCTTATAAGTTTTCTGTCCTACACTCAGGGAAAAAATATTCATCATATTTATGAAACAGTTTCATTGGACGAACATCAACGAAACATTGTAATATTTATGAAGTTTTCATAAATATGATGAAACTTTTTATAAATATTTTTTTAACATTCTTTATAACTTCTTCATCGTTTCATAAAAAAATGTCATCAATATTTTTTCTTATGATAAATATTTAGTATTATATTCAATTTCATAAATATTTAGGAAACTGTTTCAGTGGACGATAAATAATGAAGCTTTCATCATATTTATGAAGCTTTTCATAAATATGATGAAGCTTTTCCTTTGAGTATCTGTGAGCTCTGTTCTATAAAATTTTTAAAGTAATTTAAAAATTGTGCACTTAAAATAATTTGTGAACTACCAAAAAATGCCTTTGGTTTGGTATGAACGAATAGATAAAAAATTCAAAGACAAATTTGTCCCACATTTGTATTAGAGTGTTAACGACAAACATACACACATAATATAAATAAAAACAAAGTCATAAAATATTTAAAAATAAAATTGTGGGGTAAAGGCTTGCAGGTTGCCAGTGCTTGGATGTTACCACCCCCAGTATTTAGGCATTCCAGCGGTGTAATGCCATAAACTCTAACTGGAATCGACGTAGTTAACACTTTTACTCTACTTCTGGAGCGGATAAACGAAGTGTAAATTACTATTGCTTAAAAGTTAAAAATAAAAATTGTTTTATTTTTACTGTACTGAAAAGCTTAAAGTTTTTAGCGAAAATTTAAGGTGAACATTTCAGCTGTGTTTATTTTTCATTAAATTTACATAATCCAAGCAGAATTCCAAACATATCTTTACTTTGCCCATTTGTTTTATTAATTCCAAAACTCCATCAGAATGCAGGCTGCCACCATTGGAGGCTTGCAGGTTGCCATCCCCCTCTTTTTCGCTTGTTTATACTGATATCAACTATTTTTCAACAAACATTGCTTGATTAGACTCTAAACCGCAGAAAAACCACTACATTTATAAACCTATTTTTTTTGCTAGATTAACAAAAAATGTTATAAAGCAATTTTTACAAGGTGTTTTTTTTTTTCTCAAAAACATATTTAAAATGTTAATAAAAGGAATACTCAACCTTTATATAATTAAAAAAATTTACTATTTACCTTTATATTACACTACTCGACAAGGTTTTTACGCAAACCTTCCAAAAATATTGATTTGAAAATAAATAGTGTATATAATTTTTAAAGTAAAACGCTAGTTCTTCTTCTTAACCTCAACCTTTCTAAAATAATAGAAAACAAAATGAATTTCATTGAATTAATTTCTGATTGTGTGATATTTCAATTGCCTTTGAGTCAAAAAAGATATTTTCAGTGTTTTTTAAAGCATTTTCTATACATTTTTATTATTGCAGAGCACCCCAAGAACAACCGATTTATTAAAGGCGATAATAAATAGAAAAGGCGCACTGACTTTTTCTAATTTTGTTTTTTGCATTTTCTCTGGGTTTTTAATGAAGAACAAGAGAAGGAGCTGGTCAAATACGTGGTGTAGTTAGTGCTGCCTAACACTGTTATGGTTTGAGCATCATTGAATTACAGCAATTGGCATATTACTTTGCTCTACAACTTGATGTCAAAAATCCATGAAGCCACGAATGCAAAAAAAAAAACAGCAGTTCCCGCGAAATGTGCCAATATGCGCTTTAATGTTTACATATGCCTGAACTGTGATTCCGATGTTGACTTGGAATGAATGCATACCATTTTACAAATTAAAATTTTTATGATGATTTTCACAAATTTTGTTATTAAGCAGCCACCGAATTCAAATAAAATTTAATAATTTTTCTTAAATTTTCCGAATCATTTGTTTTACTAGCAATTTTTAACATTTTCAGCATTTTTTTTTGCAGATGCCCTGCAAGCGTTTTTAAGCGGTCGATTTTAGGTATTTTCCCAGTAAAAAACGCGGCTTACATGCAAGCAGGTTTATAATCCCTTACAAACATGCTTACATATGCCATGGTTTTTATATGGCGAATTCCCACTTGGAAGCATTACTTTTTCGCAAAATAACCGCGGATTTCAGGGCTTATAAAATGCAGTGATTTCATGGGTTTCAGAAAAATCACATTTAATGTCTACATTTTTACGATTAAAAGTAATAATATGAATACATAATTTAATCTAAATAAAATACTACATATATTAGTTTTTTGTTGTTAAAATTTTTGACGTATAATTAATTATTTTTTTTTACCGCTCCACGTGCTAGCTCTTCAGAAACAGTTAAATGACTAATTATTTTTATTTCATACTCGAAAACACAATCGGAAATCAACCGGGAAAATTTTTACAGATCGTTTATAATCCACGATATGGAACTTTCTACATTACAACCTGCATCCTTGTAAGGGATTAGGGTAAGCTGCTTACAACCTGCATCCTTGTAATGGAAAACATTAAGCTCAAAATTTTTGTTCGTTTATTTTTATACGAAAATTATTCGTTTCTTTTGCTGCTTCTCAATATTATGTAATAGTAAGCACTTTATAATTTTTTTGATATTTTCTCTTGCCAACCTATGAATATGACAACAATACGTTAATGTTATGATCAGTTATGGAAAAAACAGCTAAGGGGTGGCAATCTGCAAGCCTTTCCCCTAATATTTGTTTTCTTTTATTTTTTGTTTAAAAAAACTGTTTTGTTGATGTATAAGACGCCCAAAAATCTTCAAATATTTTCAATGCATATTTGAGTAGGTAGTTTTGTATTTTAGTGTTGTATAAATTGTCCGGAGTGGGTTTAAAAAATGCCAAATGAAGTTTACAATGTAATGCTTCTCTGGATATGTAATTGATGTATACAAAGATATTAAAACGAAAACATGAAAATGTGCGCAGAAGGAAAAAAATTCAAAAAGATTTTTTAGTTATATCCACAATTTGTTTCACAAATATTTTGGAAATAATAAATAACTTGTTGTCAATATTACCAACAATTTTCAAAGCAATCAGACATGATTTGCCTTTTACATTGAAAAAGAACGGGACCAGGTTATTGCAAAAATGCAAAATTTTTATTTTCAAATGCGGATAACCTCTGTACTTTAAGAGATAACCCACATGAGTAAGCACACACAGAAAAAAATTAAGCTGTTTGACAACTGAAATTCGGTTGCTTCGGCTCATATTCGGTTATTACGAATGTCAGTCGGTTGGAACAACTCAACATTAATTTTCACAATAAATTTCGATTAATTCAACTGAATTTTAGTTGCGACTCCCAAAACATTCAGAAATCTAATGTAATTATCATTGTATTAACTGAATTTATAAGTTGTTACCATTAAAATACACTTTTTAATTCGGTTGGCAATTTATTTCTCTGTGTGCATATTTATTGTAGGTCAGATTACAGAAATGTTACGTTTTTGAAAATCGGTTGATAAATATAAAATTGGCAAGCTCTCAAAATATTTGAATACATCGTGTGTCCCACTCTGGAGTCTAATCGGCCAGCGCGTGATGGGCTCTTCTTTGAAATATAATCTTGAAATTACGTTGACAATACTTTGTGAAGTTTCACGGCAACTAGATCAGCCAGTAAGAAATGGCTACATTTTTTCCAAAATATTTGTGTGAAGGGTTTAAAAACTAAAATACGAGGGCGGATCAATAAGTCCGTGACTTGTCGAACTTCCCTCGTAGTTATATGAAATGCAACGCTGCTCCCATCAATTACTACCTGTTAATAGACTACTGTCAAATTTTGAGCAAGTTCCGTCAGTTACCTTGCGTTTAACAGCTGTTCAAAACATATTAACTCGTGGATTTTTTTAAAAATTCAAAAAGTGAATTTTGAGTGCTCATTAAACATTATTTTTTGGATAAAAAAAAAACAGTCAATCAAACCAAGGAAAAGCTTGATAAATACTATTGGAGCTCTGCACCATCGATTTCAATGGTAAAAAAGTGGTTTATTGACTTTCGTTGTGGTCGCACAAGTACAAATGACGCTGAACGTTCTGGACATCCAATTGAGGTCAATACACCCGAAAATGTCGAAAAAATCCACGATATGGTGTTGGCCGATCGAAGAGTTAAAGTGCGTGAGATTTTTGATGCCATAGGCATTTCATATGGCAGTGTGGTTTCACTTTTAAATGATCAGTTGGGTTTAAGAAAGATGTCTGCAAGATGAGCGTTTGCTCTCAATTGACCATAAACGTAATCGTGTGACAACTTTAAAGGATTGTTTGGAATTCTCACAGGAATTCGTCCATTGAAACATTTCATTGAATTAATGCAGTATAGCATTTAATGAACAAATTCATATTTTTAATTAAACATTTCCTACACCTAATGAAAAAGTTTAATAAAAAATAGTTTCATTAAATCTATGCAGGTTTTCCATAAAGTTAAAGAAATTTTTCATTCACATTGTGAAGAAAACTTCAAGAAATTTTCTCTGTGTATTTACAAGTGTGATGATACGTTCTTTTACTTTATGCAAATTATGCACTTTATGAGACGTTATTTTAAATTTTGGTTATAACATCGTTATTTTTGAACCTACATACGTTACAGTCGTACATTTCAAACATGTGTAAAAAAAGGAAACACATATTTTTTCTGGCTTCTTTATATTTTTGTGTTGAACGTAATAAGCTCTAAATTTTGTAAAAAACTAGAAGACAATCGAACTGCATGGTCCCAAAATATAAGCAATTAAAGATGGTGACGTAATGCGACAAAAACGTTTTTGGTAAAACATTTTTTATCTGATTTGGAATGTATTAAGTTTGTTTTACAGTTTACTGAATTAATAAAACATTTTTTGATTTTCTTTTACAACTTATAGTGTTAAATGTTAGCAATTATAAAAAAATATAATTGTATTAGTTATAAAATTTAAAAATATTATAGTTTTTATGTGGCGACTTTATTTTTGCGATTTACAATGCACACTGAAATAAAACACTCTGCTGGAAATATAAGTACTGGTAATATACATTTCCGTTTCCCATGTTTCTAATATACATTGTTTGTTTGCAAATATAATTATGTTTTCCAGTTAACATATATATGTTTGGAACTTGTGAAAAACGCCTATCGGCAAACATATATATGTTTGGCTGCAAATATGTATATATGTTTATTATAAGTATGTTTGCATGTTCCAAACATAATATCTACAATTTTTCAAATTGCACATATATCTTTATTTAGCTTTGAAAATTTGAATTGTTGTAACCATATATATAATTGCCTGCAATCACCAAACTTACTTTTTTAGCCGAAGCTGTAGCCGAACTTCGGCCAGATTTTCAACGTTCGGCTGAAGCCGCAGCCGTAGCCGAACTTTTAAATTTACTTTTTAATTTGAATAAAACGTGAAATTCAGTTAATTCTGACAACGAAATTTGTTTAAAGTAAAACAAAAAATATTTAAACATGAATAAATCTCAAAAAAATCTAATTTACAATTTTCTTTCAAAAATATGTAATAATGAGTTCAATTATTTTAATGTTGTCTTTTGAAAAAAATGGGTATGCTTGAACTTTGTTATTTTTAATAAAATTATATCGAATTTAATACAAATTCTTGGGTTTGCAATCGAAATTACAAATAAATACGAAATAAATTTGAATTTAAAAATAAGGGTGTTTGAATTTACAAATTCAATAGTTTGTGCCTACTGTTTTTTCTGTGTATATACATTTACTGACATGACAATAAAGATTTAAAAAGTTGATTCACTTTAATCACGGTTCTAAAAACGTGAATTATTATTATTTAAATCGAAGGTGTTCTGAAAAGCGAATGTAGTTTATTATTCGTTTTTATACAAAATTATGTGTTGATGTACAAAAACGAACAATTTATGTGCATTCGTTTTTTGGGACACCACGAATATTTCGTTTCATTTTTAAAATTATTTTATAATAATTTTTGTATAAAAGCCTTGAAATTTTAACAACAAGTTCATTATCACACGAAAACTATTATTTTTAAACCATATTATTGTATACACAGAGAAAAAAACTTGTGGAATATATATAATTATACAAATGCATAAGTTTTATGTTAGTTTTACAATTTTCTAGTCTAATTTGTGTATTTTTTAGAAATGTACACAGAAATAAATTACAAAATTATGTTTGTAATAATAAACAAGTGCCTTTTTTAACAAGTGGCGATTTCAATAAGAATTATGTAATTATAAAATAGAATGGACTCAACATCACACAGCCTATACTACTGGAGCTAAAAACTTGAAATTTGGCGTAGATATTCCACTGCTCCTGAAACGGAAGTTTTTGGAAAAAGGCTCCCTATTGACGGCCTCTTTAAGCCACTTTGACTAGAATCCTGAAATTTTGACCTGAAATCTAAACCAACGTGGAAATAATGGGGGATCAAAAGATAAACATTCTTACACTTGAAATTTGTTATGTATGTTCCTTTTCCCGCCATCAATTAAAACGGAGTTTCTGAAATTCCTAAGGGCGAAGCAGAAAAAGAAAGCGAAAGAACTGCCAAAATTCCTTTGGGTAGAAGCTCAAAGTATGAGTTCCTTGGGATTGGCCTAACTCCTTTTTAAGGTACATTTTGGAAATTTCACCAAGAACGGGGTAAAAATGGGAGTTCAATTAAAGAAAAGTCTGTCCCTTAACGTCTTAGCCATAAAGGTGAAATAAGAAATTAAAATTTGTCATGTAATGAAAATGTAAAGTATTCAAGTTCGAGGTCATACTCTATATTTCTTTATTGGATATTATCCTAACAAATAATCTATAGAGTTTTTGTTTTCAAATTTTTAATTGACCACTTTCAGGAATGTGTTGATATACGAGTTCGGATCAATTCGGATCAAGTCCGTGACTTTTTGAATGAAACAAAATTTTTTTTGCAACAAAAAAACATATTTTTCAACATAATCTCCTTTTAGCTCAATACACTCCAACGTTTCTCCAATTTTTGTATCCCTTCCAAAAAATAAGAATTTTCGAGATCCATAAAATAGGCATTTCTTGGCCATATGGGGTCGTTTTTTTTTGAAATCCTCGTTAAATCGGTCCAATAAGTTGGCACAATATTCGGCGTTTATTGGTTTTCCCTCTTGAATTTAATCGATGTTTATTATCCCGCGTGCTGTAAAAAACTGTTGCCATAACCTTATTGGCAACGATTACGTTTATGGTCAATTGAGAGCAAACCCGGCACCCATCTTGCAGACAGCTTTCTTAAACCCAACTGATCATTTAAAAGCGAAACCACAATGCCATACGAAATGCCTATGGTATCAACAATCTCACGCACTTTTACTCTTCGTTCGGCCAACACCATATCGTGGATTTTTTCGACAATTGGCCGCCCAGAACCTTTAGTGTCATTAGTACTTGTGCGACCACAACGAAAGTCAGTAAACCACTTTTTTTACCATTGAAATCGATGGTGCAGAGTCCCCATAGTATTTATCAAGCTTTTCCTTGGTTTGATTAGCGGTTTTTTTTCGCAAAAAATAATGTTTAATGAGCACTCGAAATTTACTTTTTTCTATTTTTAAAAAAATCCACGAGGTTGTATGTTTTGAACAGCTTTTAAATGCAAAGTAAATGACGGAACTTGCTCAAAATTTGACAGTAGTCTATTAATAGGTGGTACTTGATGGGAACCTTGTTGCATTTCATATAACTACGAGGGAAGTTCGAAAGTCACGGACTTATTGATACGCCCTCGTATATATTTCGTGAATTTTCCAGGTTCCCATTTTTTTAACGTATTCTGAAAATAAACCACATGAACAAAAAGTCTGAAACTAAACATATGCGATTCCCCTAATTTATTTTTCTTTTAAATATATTCCGGTATTTAAAACTACCGGTAACTAATGGTTGAGCTTTCAAGCTAATATTAATTATGAGAACGGGAACACGTTCCTTTAAAGGATCCATATGATCTTACAGAAAGTCGGTTGCGATTTAAAACTACGCTATCCTAACACCCATATCTTAGGTTCCAGATACTATTCAATGCACTTCATATCTATGGACATTCACATAGTTTGGGTTTTACGATGATTTTCACTGCAGATTTTGCCACTAGGCAACATGTAATTTTGGTCTCAACAACATAAAAGTAATTTAGAAATGTTGAGGTTAAGAAGAATAATAAACGGTTTTCTCTAAATATTATAAACACTATTAATTTTTAAATCAGACTAGACTTGTATCTGCCTTTTTATGGACAGGCGTCATCAGTGATTTTCTATTTAAATTGTATTGTTATTATTATTATTTGTGTCTGATAATTGACAGATTGTTTCTATAAGATAAATTTTTCAACAACCTGCGCCTGTAAGAATCAAACCTGCTCTCATCTTACATTACAAACGTAGCAACACCATGACCATGACCAAACATGACCGTTTAGCGATCACACCCAAGTATGGCCTCGAATGTAATGCAGTTAAATTGCGGTTTTCTTTCCTATTAGCTCTTCTGTTATTGTATATTATACTCAGAAGTGACAACACTAATAAACACAAATATCCTTTTTTTAGATTTTTGTTTATTTTTCTAATCTCCTCCATCTCTATTTCACAACGTTAGCAGATTGACGTATGGTTTTTACGTTCAGTGTTTACAACTTTGCGTTTTAAGTTGAGACATCGCCACAGGGAAAATGTTATAATGTATTTTAGTACAGTGTTATTTAAACGTCATATAGACAGTCGCAATTATTTATTTGATCATTTCTAGGGCTTGACCGAAAACTTCGGCCAGAAAATGCTTTTTGTCAGCATTCGGTGTTATAAAGCATTATGGTCAAATTTGACAAATTTGGTCCTATTAGATGCGATTTTGAGTGTTAAATTTAAATAAATGTCAGTAGTTATGCCATCGGAAAAATCGGAAAAACTTCGGCGGCCGATTATTTAACTTTACAGCTAAACTTCCGCTTTTTTCATACATTTTTTACATAAAACCGAATTAAAATGGATCAACAAATATGTTTTCATTATCAAAATTTGTCAACATTGTCTCCAAATATCAAAAACCCTACACAAATATCCTTTTTGGCCGAAGTTGACCGAGTTTGACATCTATAACATGAGAGAATAGTACATCATATTTAGTACGTGATGTAAGGTTACGTTCTGCAATATTTACAAACGCTAAATATGGATTCCATTAAAGAAATGTTGTTGGTATTTTGTAAGAATCATTTGTTTAAAACAAAAAGTTTTATATTGTAAAGCTAACCACCATGTTCAAGCCAACCATAAAATATCAGGGAATAAATGATGACTATTATATTTTGATGCACTTATCTTTGGCCTTTTATATCCTCATTTTTTTGTGTGTATTATTGACCATCAATATAGTCATTTGTTTTTTTAAAAGCCTTCTCGTTCGTTTTTATAAACTCAAATATTTATGGTTGCATATGGATTTGTAAATATATTTACAATAACTAAATTCACTTTAAGCCCATATTTTGATGTGCTTATCAGAACAATTTTGGTAGCAAAATAAATTAGTAGAACATTAGTAACTGAAAAATATTATACTTGATTTACAAGACGTTTAACTAATTTTTCTACTAAATTATTTTTTGTGTGTTGTTGTGTAATTACATATCACTTCGATAATATTCATCCAGTTTTTTTTTGCGTGTACATGTTGCATGCTCTTATTGAAATTGTTAAAATTAATACATTTTTAATCTACAATATTACCCACAAAAAATTTTTCAGTTTTTAAAGTTTTTTTCTTTTATTTCCCTTTTAGTTGCAAAGACTTTTACGCATACATTTTTATACCAATTTTTATTAATGTTTTTCGTAGTGAAAGTTTGTTTTATTTTCTTTCAGTTTAATCGTCTTGTGTGATTTAAATGATTCATAATTTGTATTGACTACTGTTTGATACAAGCTTAATAACTAATTTTCTCTTAATTTTACTTTTGTAAATATTATTTGGGTGTAGTAAGGTGAATATTTGAACAGCCGCCACCTTTGGGACAGGTGTTAGAATAGTTACTTTATAACAATAAATTTACGGGATTGGCATAAGTTTAAACTAAAAAATACTAAGGCCGAGTTTTTAAGATGTAGATTATCTTTAAACTTAGATTAACGAAGTATTTAAATGAATTAGTGCTTCTGAAATGTGGTTTATTTTGTTTTATTATAATAAAAACCAAAATTCTAAACAATATGAATGAAGTGGTTCCGACAGTTTTTTGTTAATTAACATGGAAATGTCAGACAAAATTCGTTATCGGTTTAAGTGAACCAAGTTTAAGTGACATCCCAGAAACTCGGCCTAAACCGCTGAATAAAAAATTATAAAATAATCAACAGTTTAAAAAAAAGTAGTCGAATGATTTAGTTGTAGCAACCGAATTTATTTATTTTTTTTATTTTTATTTATTTGAATTGCTCCATACACAAGACTAAGAGTCTTATTTTGCAGTATGGAACTGATGATTTGAAAAATTATAAGATCATTAATTAATAACTTAATAACTAATTACAATTTTTATATGGAAAACAAAAAACAATTTAAATTAAACAAGATGAACAAAACAAAAAAAAAACTAAATAAAAAATTTAAATAAATTTAAATAATTTAATTTATCAAATAATTATGTTTGATTTTCTTATGCCGAAAACAGTTTAAATTTTCGTGCGTTACTTAAAAGTTGAGAGCTGTGGGGTATAGAATTCCAGAGAGATACTGCGAATATGTAGAAATGCCACTCCGAAATTAAACTTTTGTATCTAAATGATCTAAGTCCTTTTCCCCTGCTTATATCTGAAATAACAAGTTTGCTATACAGATGATCAGGTATGTGGGTATATATTATTTTATGTAAAAAAACTAAAACTCTAATGTTTAGTAGATTATTTAAAGAAAGGCCATATAGCTGAGATGAAAAGAAAGATACACTAGAACGCCTATTAAGTCCATACACGTATCGGATTATACTGTTAAATGCAACGTTCAATTTCCCTTTACTAGTTGCATCACATTTAGCAAAAAGCTCACAACCATATAGTAAAACAGGCATCAGATAAGTTTTGGCAAGTAGCATTCTTATTCTCATAGGTGTACAATGCTGGGTTCGCCAAAGAGTTCTAGTCATAGAGAAAGTGCGACCACAAGCATAGTTAATGTGGTTCGACCACGTAAGAGTGTCATTAAAAAATATTCCGAGATTCTTAGCAGATTTTACTATTTCAATTTTTTCATTATTTATAAATATATTCGGTATAATACTTAGTTTGACAAGTCGCTTTTGAATTACTATGCATTTAGATTTTTTTGGATTTATTCCTAGACCATTTGCGGTTGCCCACGTATAAATACGATGTAGTTGCTGATTAATAGAGATAATACACTGGTCGATTAAGGCATTAGTACAACTGGTATAAAGTTGAACGTCATCCGCGTACATTCTTACATTACAATTTATTAAAATGCCTGGAAGGTCATTAGAGTACAGTGAGAATAAAAGTGGCCCAACAATGGACCCCTGAGGTACCCCTCTGGTTACAGGCAGTGCCTTGGATTTTTGGATTGCAGTTTCAACAGACTGATATCTGTTACGTAGGTATGTTGACAATAACTGAGTAGCGGTCGAAGAGAAATTGAAAAAGTTATTAAGTTTGTAACAAAGAATGTTATGATCTACGGTATCAAACGCTTTTGAATGATCTAAAAGTATTAAAAATGTAGTCTTGCCATCATCAAGTTTTTCCCTAATCTCCTCTGTAACATCATTCGGTTGTTTTCATAAAAATAGGGTAATTTTGATCGACATTTGTAGCCCTTAAACGTGCGTTTGTTTTTTAGAAAAATGCAAAATTGAGCTAAAACGCTCCTTAACTTAAATCTATATTGATCAAACTTAAAGGCTTCGCTACTAGTACTAAATATAATTTTTCATAAAAATCTGTGCATATGTTTTCAAGTATCCCATTTGATTCCTATATGTCCTGGACGAAAAAGAATTTTTTTAAAAGCTTAAGCTTCAATCTTACTTTGTGTTTACAATCAACGGTTTTTAGTCAACATAAATATGTTTTTAAGATTTTTAAAACTTGTCTTCATTTTACAATATTTATTTTTTGAAATTTTACAAATTTTTAACTTGAAATTTTCACTCTTCCAAACCATGCACTGCACAAACAAAATAACTTTACAAAATATTTTCTAAATTTGGTTTTCTATCGAAATAGCTTTATTTCTTGTTTTAAAGCACTCTTTTTGGGCATTCATGGACAATTTAAAATACACCGCCTGGAGGCCCTCAGTCGATTTAAATAAAATTTGCGTGTTACTCCAATCTTAAAGCGAAAAAAATCGATGTCGCGCTTTTTTTGCGGTCAATTAAAATTATCTAATATTGGCATTTCTTTAGTTTAGAGGAACATCACCGATTTTGATAACAAAAAATTATATACGATTTAGATACTATTGTTGGTATCATGTCTTCTCTGGTATACAATATAACTGACCAAATACAGTTTTTGTTTTTTTTCGGTCATTTTTAATTTTAAAGTGGAATAACACGCTCCCATCACTGGAAAATGAAAATGTATACATATCATATGAAAGAATATTTTATAAGCTTTCCAGTGACATAATTTGTCCCGAACAGATAAATAACTTTTGAGAAATTTAAACTTAAAAAATGTAACTCTTTAGCCTGCAAAGGGGGTGTGTCTGACAAAAAAATATTTATTTCAGACTCTGCTCAAGTATCTGAATCATTCCTAATAGTGCTCCTAATTGTGCTTCTAAACTAAGGATAGGTTAAATTTTGAAAATTTTGATTAGTCGCGAAAAAAGCGCCACCTAGATTTTTTCGTTTTCGTTAGAAAATGGGTTTTAGACCATCTAGAAACGGAATCCGTTTTCAGATTGGAGTAACACGCAAATTTTATTTAATTTCACTCAGACGCACCGTGCGGTTAAACGGTTAAAGACAGAAATTTGGCAGAAATGATTTGGAAAAATAGCGTGCATAGTAAATATTTCAAGTTATATATTATGTATTTACATATACTTCTCTGTTCTGGAATTAGTGGTGAATTGAAAACGTAAAATTTTTAAAATTCGTTAAATTGAAAAATTGGTGTTCTTGAATTCGTACGTTTAGTGCGGTTTTCAAAGTTTTTGTTAAAAAAAAATATTTCAGCCGTCAAAACCTCCAGATTGTTTGCATATACAAAATTTAAGTTGTCAAATTGCAAAAATAGATGCGAATTTAGGGAAATTTTGTGATTTGGTATAAATAGTTTTTTTTTTTTTTTTTTAAAGATAGAACTAAAGAAATATATAAAGAAAAATTAGCCATAACCAAATAAAAGTATGTTTTTTAAACATCAGAAAGGTTATTATTTGAAAAAAAGGGAAATTTTAAATAACTGTCAGTAATTTATGTGTAATTTCCAAAAAAATATATATTTTAGATGTTTTCTAAAACACATTTTTTATTGTTGAAAAATGTTAAAATTTTAAATTTTTTCTTGAAATCAATAAAAATAATTGTAAATTGTATGAACCAAGTGTTTTTTTTAACAATTTATATGTAATAACAAAAAAGTACATACTAATTAATTTCGCCCCCTAACACGGCGAATTCAAATCCTGTAAAAAATAGTGAAAGTGAATTCAAGAACACCAAGACAGTTCAATTAGTTTTATTTTTAGCATAATGGGATTCCAGAACAGAGACGACAGTTTTACAACAGTGTGTTTATTAAATAATAAAATCAGATTAAAAATATTTTTAAACTAATTTCATTTGTATTAATATTAATAATGGGCAATTCCAGATCAAACCGCACAACATTCGGATTTTTAATCTCCGATTTCAATGAAATTCGCGAAAAATAGTGTAAATAGGTAGTGCTTATCAAATCATTAACCTTTCAACCCCAAACCCTTTCGGTTTTCGAAATATGACGTCATGAAAATGTGCAAAAACGTCCAAATTTCTAAACTATACAACCTACAATTTTCCTATTGGTACCATTTTAAAACTGCGTCCTTAATTTTTTTTGTATTAAAAGGTCAAAGGTAATTTTTTTAAGTTTAATCTTCAAAAACCCATATCTCCAAATAAAATTTTTTTAAAATTCTAAAAAAATATATGTTATAAACTAAGGCCTCTCTACATTTGTGGTAAAATTTAAAAGTAGGAGACTCATTTGGTTCCGCAGTTATGGAGGAAAACGTGGTCGGAAGCAAATTTTCGTCGACGTAATGTTCTCACATATAAAATGGCACTAATAGGAAAATTGCAAAGTTGTATAGTTTTGAAGTTATGAGCTACTTTGTATGTGCAATTTATTAAAATTTTGATGTTTTTGCCAATTTCCTCTTCAGGACGCTATTTTGAAGGTAATGTTCTCACCTATAAAATGGTACCAATAGAAAAATTGTAAGTTGTATAGTTTTAAAGTTATAAGCGACTTTGTATGGGCACTTTATTCAAATTTTGACGTTTTTGCCAATTTTCATGACGTCATATTTCGAAAACCGAAAGGGTTTGGGGTGGAAAGGTTAATGATTTGATAAAACCTACACATTTACAATATGTGTTTCGAATTTCATTAAAGTCGGAGATGACAAGTCCAAAAATTACAGTTTTCTGTGCGGTTTGACATAGAATTTCCCTAATGTAGTTTAACTGCCCTTGTAGTTGTTTTTACTACATTCGATGGTTAATTTTTAACAGTTAAAAATAACAACACATTGCAGTTGATTGAAATGCAAATGTAGTATACACCTTTTTCAACTGCAAATGTAGTTATTTAAACTGCCCTTCGCAGTTGATTCTACCTAAACACAGAGAAAAGTTTAACTATTTGTCAACTGAAATTCGGTTATTATGACTCAGATTCGGTTATTAATAATTTAAGACGGTTGGCACAACTAAACATTTGTTGTCACAACAAAGTTCAGTTAATGCAACTAAATTCTAGTCGCAATATCCAAAATATTCAGAAATCGAATGTAAATATTGTTGTGCTAACTGAATTCATAGGTTGTTATCATTAATATACACTTTTCAATTCGGTTGGCACTTTATTTCTCTGTGTGTACATATTTATCGTATTTGTTGACATTTGCATATGGTATTACAATTTAAATCAGGGAACAAATATGTTATAGTCTCGACATTTAACTGATCACGTCAGGCTTGAGTGGCATAAATGTAATTTGCCACAAATATTGTATTCATTTTAATTACAAATGCTGCACAGTTCTGACCGGAAATAATATAAACCTTTTTGAAATTTAAACATTTTGTTTAAAATAAATAAAAAAGCAAAACTAAATAAAACTTGATATTTTTAGCAATAAATTTAGAAACAAATGTATAAATATTAATTTATTTTTGTTTGCGTATTTAAAATCTGTAAATAAATACTTTAGCTTTAAAAAAAAATTGCTCGTGTCATATAAATTATTATGAAATGTTTGCGAATACATAGTATCTATAATGAAAATAAAAACTATCACTTTTATTTTTTAAGTACCTGTCACTCAGTCAATTGATTCATACACTTAAAAATTGCACAGAAACTATTAAAAAATATGCAAATTTATCATAAATATACCCAAAATATGTTTGGGATTAAAATATTATTTGTTTAAAACACGGACCGAAAGTAACAGTTATTTTTAAATAAAAAAGCATACACTGAGAACATTTTTGAAAATACAAAATAACAGAGACGGAGGGACCCCATTAGCGGTGCTTCCTTGCAAGTTTGACTTCAAATCTGTTTCAATAAATATTTTTATATAAATAGAACATTATTATTTTTATATAAATAGAACATTTTTGGTCTTCAAAGTTTAGTAACCGCATGATGTTTGTTAGAAAAAGACCCTAACCACTTGCTTGGTTACTAAGAAGACAAGAATGGAGCAAAATTTATGATTAATAGGTTTTTTTGTTAAAGTTCTGTCTATTATGGAGGCTCTGGCTTTTCTAAAACTTCGGGTTCTGATGAGATCTTTAGCTATATCGAAATACTAGTATCAACCTAGCTAATATGTTTGATTTTCTTTATTTTTGTAAATATACGAAGGTTGAAAGCTCGTTATAAATTGAAAATAACAAAAAAATTATCTCGATGTATATAAAAACAAAAAACTCATATAACTGTTATTCGATTAATCAATGAACTTTAATTAAATAATTTTTCGAGTAATTTAAAATGCACAATTTCGTGTAAGTTGGGTAAATCCAAATAAATCGAGTAAATCCAAAATATGCTTTATTTCGCACTTATGTTTCTTAATGTTTTTGAAAAATATAAAGTAATGTGGGGTATAACTTTTTTAGGAAAAATTACATGTCACCATTACAATACATTTCTCATAAAAAAATATATATTTCTTGGGTCATTGTGGAGAAAAAACGTTACTCACCGAGATCAATTTCTAATTATTCACATTTGTAGCAAATCATTATTATATTTTTAACATAAAATATCCTTGAACAATTACAGATAATACCAGAAAATTGTACTGGCAAACCACAGCTATTTGTGTAAATCCCACTGTGTTAACAAATACCAAAAGTGCAACGAATATTGTACTAGGAAAACACTACTTTGTTCACAAAAGCATGTGTTTTGCCAGTATCACAAGCAAAATTCTTTGCCAATGTCGTATTTATCATTATTACAAGCAATTAGAAATATTCTTTTTTTAATATGTTATTCTATATCACACATTTAAATATGACGTATAAGATTAATACCGAACTGTATTGCTAAACGTTCATATATAATTTAAGCTATTTTGAAAGCACCAACTTTTTTTAATTACCAGCATTTTGCTAACGGGTGCAAGTGTGCAGGACAATACAGTCAATATTGTTAATCCCCCGTTCTGCCAGCTGACCTCCGCCGACGTTCGAGTTATTCAAGAAACCGGTAATTCGACTTTTTTAATATTCTCCAATATAAAATTTCAACGAAATATGATTTTTTTGAATAATTTGCAAGGGTTCTTTTAATTTTAAATGCAAGCAAATATAAAATCCTTTAAAGACAACTTAGCTTTGCTACCGTTTTTGTTTACCCTTTTACACTTTTACACTTTTACACTTTTGTGCTTTTGTTTTTTTTCCGATTTTTGTCTTAAATTCTCAATTTAGTTTTTAATTTTTAATTTGATTTTCTGCAAATAAGAAACCCTAAACCTAACTAAATATGATTAAACCCCGCTTTTCAAAATAATCGCGGGTTTCTTTTTAAGTTCTATAACACAAAATTTTTTTTCAGTGTATATTTATAGTTTTGGTGGTGCAATATATATTATAAAATGTGATAAATGCAATGAGATCTAAAAGTTTATGTAGCTTTTATTTAATCTAAGCAGAAACTGTTTTTTTACTTTTATTCCCGTGTCAAAAAGATATACAATTATATATGAGGATATATTTTTCTCACATACAATGTGGTATAATTTGATCCGAAAAATGGTTATATTAAATTGTATCACTTTGGATAGAATTAGATTTAATTACATACAATTTAATAAAAATGTGTCCAATTTTATCCTAGCTTTGTCCCGATCTGATTACATCTAATTATACTTCATTTTATATAATTAGATACAAATAGATACATAATAATCCAAATATCTGTAAAATAAATTATATTAAGTAATATTACATTAGATCTCCATAAATTGGGTTTAAAATAAAAAAAATATGTTTTTAATTTGTAAATAACTTAACTTTATAAATTACGAAAAGATAGAAATTGACAATTACTTTTAACATAAATACGAGTAGGATTCATATATGTTCATTAGGGGGTCCTTATTTTTCAACTTGCGATTTTTGGGGCTGCCCCCCTCTTAAAATATTTGTTTGGGTACAAAAATTCACCATGCAAAAAGTTAGAGTTCTAGCATAACGGGAAGATGCCCTTGAAAATCGGGCCCCTTGGAAAAATGGGCATAATTTAAAAAAAAATTACAAATTTTTTTTCTTCAAAATTAAAAAAAATATAAAATAATTTTTGTGTTTTGTTTAATCATAACTACTCAAATAAAAAATATTACTTTCCCGCTAACTTACCCTAACTTTGTGTAAAAAAAATTAATAAATATTTTGGGTGTACCTCAAAGTGACTTTTTTGCATTTTTGAAAATTTTATTCAACAAAAATCAAAAACCTAGTGTTTGCTGTCAGGTATTTTATTAAACACATCTCAAGTATTAAATAAGCCAAGTATTACGGATATCCGTTGGCAAAAACTTTTGTTAGAGCATTTTGATTCTAGCGGATTTTAACGTTTTTTTTTAAATTTGTATAGACTTTTTTTAACAAGATTTTTGTAATACTTCATGAATGTTATTGTGTATACTATTTTATATAATTGTAATAACTTTATTATAAAGTATAATTTTTCGTGTTCATAGTTACCCTGTGTTTTCATGGGGTCACAATTGACCCTCGTATTTTAAAGAGTCAAAAATCACAAAGATGACATAAAATTAATTTTTGTTTATGTTTATAATTGTAATTTAATTACATTTTAAAATTAATTAAAATTAATTATTTAGTATAAATTCAGATATTTGTATTCATATTTAAATTGATTTTTTTGTACATATTCAGGAGTATTTTTGAAAAACGTATTTTTAATTTAATAGTGTAATGTTTTTTGCATCACGGTAGTGCTTCCGATAATCGGCTACAATTTGCATTATTACTTGTTTTTCCTCCTCGTTTCGTGACAATACTTTATTGTAGTCCTCCATAAACTTCATTGCCCGTTCTGCAGTGTCATTAACAATCTTTAATTTGTTAACGTGGGTCATATTTGACCCCAGGTTAACATGGGTTAACTATCAACAGAAAAAATATTATTTTATAATAAAGTTATTAGAATCATATAATAGTGCATATACAATAATATTGATGAAATATTATTAAAACCTTGTTTTAAAGTAAAAATGTATAAAAATAAAAAAAAATAAAAAAACCTTGAAAACGCCGAGAATCAAAATGCTCTAAAAAAAAAAAATTGTCAACGGATATCCACAGTACTTGGCTTATTTAATACTTGAGATGTGTTTAATGAAATACTTGACAGCAAACACTAGGTTTTTGATTTTTGTTGAATAAAATTTTCAAAAATGCAAAAAATGTCACTTTGAGGTACACCCAAAATATTTATTAATTTTTTTGACACAAAGTTAGGGTAAGTTAGCGATTTTCTGGGAAAGTAATATTTTTTTATCTGAGTAGTTATGATTAAACCCAACACAAAAATTATTTTATATTTATTTAATTTTGAAGAAAAAAAAATTGTAATTTTTTTTTAAATTATGGCCATTTTTCCAAGGGGCCCGATTTTCAAGGGCGATGCGGGACATCTTCTCGTTATGCTAGAACTCTTATTTTTTGCGTGGCGAATTTTGACACCCTAACAAATATTTTAAGGGGGCGGGGGGTACAGTCAAAATCTCATTTTTTTTTTTTGCCCATACAACGAAAGACAACCCTAATGTTCATAAGAGTTCAAGTTCAGATTTTTTTTTTTTTTTTTTTTTTAATTTAACCAATACTCAGGGGATGCCCCCTACTCATGCAGTGCATTGTATTGATCAGGAAAATAAGGTATGGGAAGGAGGAAAGAGGGAGTAGTGTTTGTGGATATTTGATTTAAATTTTTCTAAATTGTAAGTAACAGGGAAGACTTCTGCGGGAAGTTTGTTCCACATACGAATCGTTCGACTAAAAAACGAATTTTCTCTGTAATGCGTTGTGCGAAACACAGGACAATCAACTACAAACGGATGTGCTCTACGAGATAAGCGAGTATTACGAATAAAAACTCGTGCTCGTGGAATAAGTTCACTTATCTCAGATGAGCATCTCCCATGGTAATATCGATAGAAAAGTGTCACACAACCCACATTCCGACGATGCTCCAATGAATCAATAGAGTTGGATACACTACTGTCATTGATAAGCTTCACCGCCCTCCCCTGAACACGGTCCAGAAGCTTCAGAATAGACAATGGAGCCCCTGCCCATATATGAGAGTTGTATTCCATTTTTGGCCGGATATAGCTGGTATAAATAGTAAGGAGATCGGATGGAGTGAAGTAAGTCTTGCACCGTTTTAGAAAACCGAGACACTTGAATGCCTCTTTCGACACTTGAAATACGTGCTTATTCCAACGGACATCACACTGTATTCTCATGCCCAGAACATCAAGAGTATCCGATTCCTCAATACCTATACCATCCATAGTTACAGATGACAATGTCAATTCCACAGCCCGTCTGTGGGTTAACATACAACATTGGGTCTTGCGTGCATTAAAATCGACCTTATTCGCGCGACCCCACTCGGAGATTGTAGAAAGGTCTTGATTGAGTGTGTCATTCATGTTCTGCCGCATGCCCTCTATCTCCAAAGAGTTTGGCCTGTGATCGAATGAAAATGAATGACAAATGTTGCTGTCATCTGCAAAAGAGTAGATAGGGTTGATGGTCTGACCAAGAAGGTGATTAATAAAAATAAGAAAAAGGGTAGGAGAAAGAACAATTTTCTCCCTGAGAAAATATTTTCGATGGGTTTCAAAAAAAAAAATAATAATTTTTACAAATCATTTATTTTTAAAGTTTTATTAGTTTTTTTTTGTTTTATATACATACATCGAGATTATTATTATGTTATTTTTAATTTATAACGAGCTTCCAACCTCCATATATTTACAAAAATAAAGCAAATCAAACTTGTTAGCTCTAGGTTGATAGTAGTAAAGATCTGGCTAAAGATCTCATCAGAACGCGAAGTTTTAGAAAAGCTAGAGCCTCCAGAATAGGCAGAGCTTTAACAAAAAACCTATTAATTATCAATTTGCTCCATCCTTGTCTTCTTAGTAATCGAACACGTTTTTAGGGTCTTTTCCTAACAAGTATCATGACGTTTCCTAAACTTTGAAATTTTGTTTTATGAGATATACCTTTTGCATTCAATACAATTTATATAGAAAACGACACATTACAAAAAAAAAAAAAAAAAAAAAAATTAAACAAAATTGTGTTAAAATGTCAATAAAAAAAATAGAAAACTTTTGCTTTTATTTACAAAAAAATTAATATTTGTTTGTTTTTTATTTGCTAACATAGCCAAATATAAAATGACAGAATAACAAAATTTCAACAACTCAAAAATGACACAGAAAAATAATAATTTTTGAGGTTATTAGGTTTTAAGTAAAAAGAAGCTCTTTTGCGTGTACCACTTTAAGAAAAAATAGTTTTTTAAGAAAGTTTTTTTCAGAATATTCCGTTTTTAACAATGAATTTTGTAAATTTACGGTTTCTAATATATTGAAGCTAAAAAATAATAGTTAAGAAAAACCCGGTTATACGACAACAAAAACCCGGTTTTTTCGAATTTAGTTGTCGCAACCAATTCGGTTACAGCAACCGAATTTTGTTGTGATGAAGTTCTGTTGAGACAACCGAATTTGTTATGTGTGTACACGATCATGATTTATACAAAATATTAAAATTATAATATGTGAGATTATAAACGCAATGTACTGATCAATTTTTTTGAGTGTTTCAAATGTGAATGAACTTAAATGTACTATTTATTGAAATAAATACCCCCTTCAAATTACTTAAGTTTATACGTAATTTAATTTTATAATTTGGTTGACGTATAATGATTAATTAAGTGTAAAATTATCATATTCACACAGTTTTATTTGTATTATTGCATATTTATTTTGTTTTATTTTTTTTTTTGTTAATTGTTTATGATTTCAATTCTTTAAAGAATGTTGTTTTTTTGTTCACAAATACAGTGAAACACACCAAAAGCGGACCAAATTAAAATTCTAGATTAAAATTATTTTCCAATAGTGGAAATCCTTTGAGCGGACACTAAAATAAGCAATTTTTTGTCTTCATGGAATATTTTTGATTTCTTGTTATCGGACTATTTTAAGATTTTTTTTTTTTAAATTAAAAACTTAATATTCGTCATATCAATGTATGTATTGTTAAATAAAATATGTTTTTAATAAGGTAATGTTTGCTAATGTACACTCAAAAAAATAAGTTAGTAAACCGTCTTGTAAATCAAGTATACCATTTTTCAGCAATTTTTTTGCTGAAACTGTGTTTTCAACTAAAATTTTAGTTATACTTATTCAGCACTTAACTGTTTTGAAGTATTGTTTTACTAATATTTTACTAATTTATTTTGCTAAATAAATTATGCTGATAAGCACATTAAAAGTGTGGACGACACCCAGATTGAAAGATATACGCAGAATGAAGTATGCATGTATTGTTAAATAAAATATATTTTTAATAAGGTAATGTTTGTTAATGTACACTCAAAAAAACAAGTTAGTAAACCGTCTTGTAAATCAAGTATACTATTTTTCAGCAAATTTTTTGTTGAAATTGTGTTTTCAACTAAAATTTTAGTTATACTTATGAAGTATTGTTATACTAATATTCTTCTAATTTATTTTGCTAAATAAATTAAAAGTGTGGGCGACAACCAGATTGAAAGATATACGCAGAATGAAGCAGATGCCGCGGTATGTCAAGATGTAGTAGAGACGAGGAAAATTATACTAAAAAGTACAACTCTTGTAAGACATATAAAAAAATCAACTATTAAAGATTTTTGTATTTGTTTTTCATACATAATAAAACAAAAGGACGCCAACGATGTGTACATATAAATTGCGGACTAAAAAACTTAGACTTTGTGTTGTTACCTGCAAAGTAATTTTCGATTAAATTAATGAAATACTAAGTAAAATATTTAAATTTAATTGATATTAAATGTGTATTTGTAAACTAAATGATTATAGTGAATATTAATGTAGTGTGGTTAGATTGCAAACAGGTAGACCTTATGTAAATTTTGTATGTTTTATTTTTCTTATTGCAAAAAGGGTTGTATATTTCATTTTTTGTTATTTCGTTTTGTCTCGTTTCTAGAGAGATGCCATCACTTAGACAACCATTGATGTCAGTTGTTGAAAGATAATTTGTTTATGTTGTACATAATTATTTCTATATATTTTCAGATATTAAATTAATTCGTGTCGTCAATCTGGGATTATGAAAATTTTTATATTTCGTAATTATTTTTAAAAGAATAACAAAATAAATTTTATTTTTTTTTAAGATAAACAAATAAATTAACTAAATTATAAATTTTCTACAAATTTTTTGAGTTTTGTTCAGTCTACTACACTCAAAAAAAAAAAAGTTTGTAAAGTCAGCAAAAAATTTAGCTGAGTCAGCAAAATTTTAGTCAGGAGGATGCTTGCAAAAAATTTCCTAATGTCAGCAAAATCTTTTGCTGAAAATCAGCGAGCTGATTTTTAGCAACAAAATTTGTAGATTCAGCAAAAGTTTTGCTAACACTTAGTAGATTAGAAATACAAAAGCCTTGCTAAAAATTAATAATTTTTTTGCTGAATTTTAGTAGACTGAAAAAAACGCAAAAAATTTGTAGAAAAATTGTAATTTAGTTAATTTATTTGCTGAAAATCATAAACCATATTTTTGTGATTCTTTTAAAAATAATTTACTATAATAACGAAATATAAAAATTTTCATTTTTCCACATTGACGAAATGAATTAATTTAATATCTGAAAATATATAGAAATAAATATATATAACATAACAAAAATTGTCTTTCAATTACTTACATCAATGGTTGTCTAAATGATGCTATCGCAACTGCCGAATATAATTATAGAAACGAAAAAATAAACAAAAACAAACGAAACGAAAAAAACAAGCCTTTTTGCAATAAGAAAAAGGAACCATAAAAATCTACCTAAGATGTGTGTCTTTGTCTTTCACTTTACTCTGTCTACATTTCTGTATATGTTTGTTTGCAATTTGACCACACATATAAACATTTAGTTTAAATAAATAAATATTTTATTTTGTCTTTTATTTAATTAATAGACAATTATTTTCACAATCCGGTGACAACGCAAAATTTAAGTTATTTTAATCCTCAATTTTGTTTTATGTATGAAAAAGAGATACAAAAACTTCCATGGTTGATTTTTTTATATGTCTTATTACAGTTGTACTTTTTAGTATCATTTTACTCTTCTCTACTACATCTTGACTTGCCGCGACATCTACTTCATTCTGCGTATATCTTTCAATCTGGTTGTCGTCCACACTATTAATGTGCTTATCAGCACAATTTTTTTTAGCAAAATTAATTAGTAAAACATTAGTATATTAGTAAAGCATTAGTATAAAACAGTTAAGTGCTGAATAAGTATAACAAAAATTTTAGCTGAAAATATGATTTTAGCAAAAAATTTTGCTAAAAAATAGTATACCTGATTTACAAGACGTTTTACTAACTTTTCTACTAACTTATTTTTTTGGGTGTAATACTCAGCAATGCTTTTATTATCTTTTAGCAAGGATTTTTTAATTTTGAATCTACTTTATCTGAATCTACTAATTTTGTTGCTTAAAATCAGCTCGCTAATTTTCAGCTAAAGATTTTTCTGACATTAGCAATTTTTTTGCAAGCACCCTCCTGACTAACTTTTTTTTTCGAGTGTAGGCCTAAACCTGGTTTTTAAGCTATATATAAAAGTGAAATATTTCGAATCCAAAAACACCTGCATATAGGAGAAATCTTTCAAAAATTTTTTTTGTTTGCTATATATCATTATTTTGTCACAACCCATATAAAAGATTTTTAAATTTTTTTTCAATTTTGGTGATGTTCCAAATTTAAAAGTGTATTTTTTTCAAAAAAAATATTGACTTTAAAAATTCATAAAAAATCGAAAAAAAAATTTATAAAAAAGCTCGTGTCATACGATAGCGAACCAAGTTTAAAATAATACAAAAAAAAAATCGTCAAAAAATTAACCCGCTAGTGAAGCAACCAGTACGAAAAACATGGTTTTAATATAAACGCGTTCAAAGTTTGTGATCAAAGAAAAAAAGGTTACCTTCAATCTGCCATGCCTGCTTCGTATGCCTTCGTTATCTTGCGTTGTGCTGTTTCTTACAGTTTTTTTCAATCGTTTAGCAATTCGGGCTTCTTTTGAAGCTCAATATGCCTTCACTCTGGCGCATTTCAAACGATTTGCATCATTTCCACCAAAAGTCAGGTAGCAAGTAAAACAAGTATATACCAGCTGCCGTACGTAGGTAGCACGAACATTAAAAATGCGCTGTCACTAATCCGGCTGTAACTTTTGAACCCGTAGGAATTTTTCCATGAAATTTTTTTTCTTAGAATCTTAAGAATATTTACTAAAATACAAAATTATAAAAAAGTCGATTTCAAAAAACGGCCAATGTCATGTCCCCCTTAACTATATATTGGCACATATGGTGTTTTATGGTTTCATATATGAACATTATTAGCCCCGAAGCTAAATTAAACCTTAAAAACTTTAGATTTAAATGTCTTTGAATGCAATATTTAATAAATTTTGACAACAAAATAAAATATTACATTTCAAGACAATAAATTTTGAATCCAAAGTTATTAAAATAAAAGGGGTAAAAGTCTATGTTCATACGTTCTAAATGCGTTCTAAGTGCGTTCTAGAATTCTTTCATATAGGATTTTAATTTGGAACAGTTTTTTTCAACTACTTTCATTTTGAATTTTTTCACTTTTGCATTTTTACAATAACACTTATAATATAAGATTTTATTAACATGCATTTGGAAAAAAAAACTTTCCTACTTTGTAATTTATATTTAAATTTTATCCATTTACTAAGTTGGCATAGGTTAGTACGATTTTGTCTATCTAATAAAACTAAAATTTTGTTTTCTTTGATTATTTTAATTACGATTTTACACACAGAGAAATAAAGTGCCAATCGAATTGCAAAGTGTATTTTAATGGTAACAACTTATAAATTCAGTTTATACAACTACATTTACATTAGATTTCTGAATATTTTGAGTGTAGCAGTTGAAATTCGGTTGAATTAACCGAACTTTGCTGTGAAAACTAATGTTCAGTTGTACTAAATGACAGAAACTCGTAATACCTAATTTTGAGTAGTAGTAGTCGAGATGCAGTTGGTAAATAGCTAAATTTTTCTTTATGTGTATGCCTTAAACGATAACGGTAAAAAGAACTTGCTATTCTCAAAAACTAAGTTTTTATACCATCTTTGCTTAACAAATGAGATAAATAAAAATTCAAACCGGTTAACAGACAGAAAAAAACGGTTTGTCAAAAACCTAAATTTGACCCAAAAAGCGGGTTTTCGGTTAATCGTTTAAACCGTTTTTGAAAACACTACCTCATTCGTATGTGTTTTTCTGAATGACAGAAATTTTAATCATAACAACATGAAAATGTACATTCATAAATACGAGGGCGGTTCCAAAATTAGCCGACCTAACATATAAAAAACAACATATTTGGGAAAAATTTTCTTTATTTCTCAACATAATTTCCTTTTAGCTCGATACACTTTTCCCAGCGATATTCAATAGCTTCGATAACCTGTTTATAATAAGAACTGTCTAGCTCCTTAAAATTTCCATCTACCGCAAACTCCACCTATTCATTGTTGGCAGATATTTTTCCACCGAACAATTTTTTCAAGTTTGGAAATAGAAAATAATCCGTGGTAGCGAAATTCGAACTTTAATTAATTGATTTTGGCCATCGCGAAAGTGGATGTGTGAGCTGGTGCATTATCTTGACGAAACAACACTTAGTTTTTCGCAAAATGCGGGCTTTTTTCCTTAATTTCATCATTAAAACGCTGCAATAAGTTAGCATAATACTCGCCGTTGGTTGTTTTTCCTTTTTGAAGATAATCAATAAAACATATCCCACGCGTATCTCAAAAACAGATGCCATGACCTTGCCTGCAAAAGGAACTGCCTTTGCCTTCTTTGTACACGATTCTCCCATTCCAGTCCACTGTTTTGACTGTACCTTTGTCTCAGGTGTGAAGTGGTGTACGCATGTCTCATCCATGGTTACGAATCGACGCAAAAACTAGGCTTTATTTTGGTGAAACATTATTGAAACATCTTCACGAATCTGGTTTTGTTCTATTGTTAGAAAACGTGGCACCCATCTTGCGCACAACTTTCTCATCTCTAAATTTTCGATCAATAACCGATGTATAGCACTTTTTGAAATGCCTATCATTTCAGCCAGCTCACGCACCTTCAGCTGTCATCCAATAGAGCCCCAGAGCAGAATCTTGCTCGGCTTTAATATTGATTTTACTGAGACCTTTCAAATGAAAGTATTTAATTATACGTATATCGGCGACCAATTATTTCTATGTTTACAAATTCACTGAGATCGTTTATTTTTGTTGACTCCAAAAAAATACTAAACAACGTGGCGCATTAAAACTTAAAACATGTGTATTAAAAGGTTGTCAGTTTTCACCAAAATAATTTCTTCAAACTACTGCCGCCATCTATACGTCAGGTCGGCTAATTTTGGGACCGCCCTCGTACAAAGCCAATTGAAAAATAGCTTAATTTAATTTTGCGTTTGTTTTTAAAATAATAATTAAATGCAACAACCAGTTTGTTAAAATTGGCGCTAACCAAATATTTATTTTCATTAATTTTTATTTATTTTCTTCTGTGGGTTTTAAATAAAAAAAAAAACAACTTTTCATTTCAATTACTTGCAACAAGTGTTTTCTTTATTTCATTTTATTTTAAGTTGTCTGTCCACATTTTTATTGTTTTTATTTTTCGAAGTCAATTCAATATTTTCCCATTACAAAGTCCATTTGGCTTTAGACATTTACTACAACATTTATTTTTTACTGATAACGATTTATATTTGCCGTTGACTTTTGTTTGGTTAAAAATAGATTTATTATTAACTTTTTCTAATGATAATGAATAAAAAATGTGAGAAACCTTTTTGTGGGAATTATTTTTTTCCGTAGAAAAAACCATTGATTAAATCGGTGTTGGCATTATGTTCGAAAATGTTTCGGACATAATCCCCAAAATGGAACTACGGTCATAATGTACAGAAAAGACAGGATATAAAAAAAACCAAAACTTGTTCCAATTATGACCATTTTCAAAACGGTCATAATCCCCATTGTGGGGACTATATCAATTGTGTTTGCGAACATAAAACCAATTAAAGGCATTATATACGCTATGGAAGTGTCCATAATTATTACAAATAAATTATAATATTTCTTTCATTTAGAAAACCTTTCATGTTCTTGAACATAACATATAAAATACCTTTTATTTTATCCCAAATCCCGTTTTTAAATAAATTTATTTCTAATTATTTACTTTGGTCATTGCTGATTTTTGAAAATATATCAAAAAATAGATTTTAAATAATAAAGCGCTGCAAAAATTATTTATTAAATACACACAGACAAAAATTTAGCTTTTTGTCAACTGAAATTTGGTTACAACGACTCAAATGGTTTTTTTTTTTTTTTTTTTTAAAGAGAAGCAACACTCAGGAAATTCTTCCTATTTTATTAATGTGTTGCTTTCTTTGGAAAGGGGATAGAGGAGAGATTAAAGGTGGGAAATATGAAGACACGGCAACGCTGTAATTGTAATCGAAGAATTGTTACAATTAAAAAAAATATGTGCATGCTATTATTGAAGTTTTGCATTAAATCAATGAAGTTGCACTGGAATTCGTTCATTTAAACTTTTCATTAAGTGAATGCAAATTTTCATAAAATTGTAAGAAAAATATCACATTATTAATCAAAACTTTCAGACACTCAATGAAGAAGTTTAATTATAAAACTGGTTTCATAAAAAGAATGAATCTTTTCATTAGATTAGATTAGATCAGAAGGCACTATGCACCGCGACCAATGTAGGTCTTTTGTGCTGCCTAAAGTTACCTACATATTCAAGCTACCTATAAAGCCAATTATCCTATTAGGCAAAATGTTCGCGATGTCGGAAGGCGAAATGAAGCGATCACCTAGAAACCTTAGTCTCCTATCACAAAGCCTGGGACATTCGCAGAGAACATGCTCCGTATCCGAATGACCCTTCTTGTGCAGATGGTATCTGAGATTACAGTGTCCAGTTAAGTACGACGTCAGGGTCCTCAAACCCCCCCTTTCAAGCGACAAGAGTCGCCTTGACCCCCCTACTGGAAAAAGAGATCAATCTTTTAGCCTGGCGCTAACCAGGAGAGTTTTTCTAGTAACCAGAGAATTCAGACTCTCTCCATGCCCTGAGCCTTTCCCTAACATAACCCGCAGGTATTCCACAGAATGGTTCAAGACCAATAAAGGGCCTTCGGGCCCCGCGGTTGGCAAGACAATCTGCCCTCTCGTTGCCCTCATGCCCCTCATAACCAGGAATCCACCCCAAGGTTAGAGAGTTGCCCCTACCGAGCCTATTGAGAGTCTGAACGCATTCCATGACCAACCCAGACGACACCTTATAAGCCATTAAAGCCCTTAGTGCAGCTTGACTGTCAGAAAGAATGTAGATGCGAGATCTGCGAGTTCCCCTTCGCAGGCATTCCCCTGCACAGACACAGATGGCCCAAATCTCCGCCTGAAAAATGGAGATTTGGGCCTGGATTCACGCGATCCTCATGTGACCCCTAGGTCGCCCCTCCTCATGCCACCGAATTCACTAAGTCTAGAGGAACCCATACTGGCAACCTCCATTACCCCCAAGGCATCCGTCGGGCAAGTTCTGCCGGCCCCTGTAATACCAACACACGCAAGACGGTAGATTCTCTTAAGAGCATCCCTTGATCTCAATTAAGTCCATCCCTCTGTAAGCGACAAGGATAGATCCCATCTGGACCCGGAGATTTAAATGAAGAAAATTTATATATCGCCCACTTTACCCGGTTCTCCTGAAAGATGGCACTCGCCAGGCGTACGTACCTACCTGTCAGGTTCGGGATTCTCTGAATCATAGCGGACCCGCAGTTGTCAACGCATCCTGGGAAGTGAGTACCGAGCAAGTGTTTACAAGTTTCAGTGGGAGATTCCGTGTATGAGCCATCCGGCCTCCTAAGAGTGCAGAGACCATCCTGTGACAGGGCCTTTTGTAGTCGCACCCCCTCTTTAAGATCAGAGATCTTCTCACAGTAGTTGCTCCACGTGGTCCTTTTGGATCTGCGTAGTTCTCTATTATACTCAGTATGTGCGGTCCTATAGGTGATCCAGACACCTGTTTTCTTTGCCCTGTTTAACAGTCTTCTGGCTTCCTTTTTAAGCTTCTCCAGACCATCGGTCCACCATGGAACGTCCCTCTTCGTCCTCCTGGTCTTTTGGGGTCAGCTCAAAAAGAATGCAGAAATTAAATTCGAATCTTTTCATAACTTTAAGAAAGTTTTTGTTTATTTTGTGAAAAAAGTCTCATTGATTTACTGAAAAAATTTCATTATTTTTTGTCCAACAAAATTCTCTCTGTGTACTACTTTCAAGTAACAGCCTATTTTCACGAACGGTCACCGATTCGATGGTGGTATAGGTAAGGGTCACTCTATTTTCTTTTAATTCGGTAACGGTATTTTAAGGGTAACATTATTTTGGTTATTTCGGTAACATTATTTTAAGCATAACGGGTTTTCAGTTTTACGGTAACGATATTTTAAGGGTTACGTTATTTTATTTATTTATGTAAAGTCACTGCACTTTCATATTTGTAGCCCCATTATGCCCGAATTCCAATGACTGTCTAGTTTATGATCTAGTTATGATCGAAATTTGATAAAATATTTCTATTTACAGTGATTATTTTTTCTGATATTCTCAGATTATTTCGGTAACGGTATTTTAAGGATAGCGCTATTTCCATTATTTCGGTAACGGTGCTTTAGCGATAACGGTGTTTTATTTATTTCGGTAACGGTATTTTAAAGGTATTGGTATTTTAGTTATTTGGTAACGGTACTTTACGGATAACGATATTTCAATTATTTCGGTAACGGTATTGTAGGGATGACGATATTCAGTTGAAAGGGTTTTGAATCGATAACGGTATTATATCGGTATTGCCTGCCATGCCTGTTTAAAATTGAATAATATTCACTTAAAATTATAATAATTTTTTTAACGTTTTTATATTTTTTCCAATTATATGAAATTACAATTAATTAATTTCAAGTTTGATATAATTTTTATTTAAAATAATCATTATGTTTTTTCGGCCTTTAATTATGTAATGAAAATGAAAATTATTCAAGTTCGAAACCATATTCTATATTTCTCTATTAGGATATTGTCCTAACAATTAATCTATAGAGTTTTTGTTTTGAAATTTATTAATTGACCACTTTCAGGAATGTGTTGATAGATCTATTTGGGGAATTTTCTAGGTTCCTATCTTCAGAACACGTTTTGAAAGAAGTGACAACACCATGCAAACCTCAAACATTCATATAACCTAGTTAATCCACTACATGAGAACTAATATATAAGCTTGAAGTTAACGATTATCACCATTGATCAAGAAATATATTGAACACTTGTTCGTTTTGTGCAAGCTCTACCTTTGGTAGATATACAATACACGGTTTTTGTTTTCATTCTCCTTTTTATTTTTACACTTGTTTTGTTTAATTTAATTTCTTTCTCTTCTTATTTCAGATTTTTCTATTACTATTAATAATGTTATATTTTGCTTCGTATGTGTTAATATCACGATTTCGACGCAAAGATCGTGATGATTTATTTTCCAATGATGAAGATGAGTTATTAGTGTATCGCATCAGGTAAGCACAGAAAAAATTTCCAATATTGCACTCAACCACAAACCATAATCGATAATTATAAACAAGAAATTTGCATTGTGCTTGAATTTATTTTATTTTTTCTGTTATCTTTATACAATTACAATTTTTTTTAAAAATATTTTTCTTTACAGTTCATGGCTTTGTACATTTTCAATGGCAGTAGCAGTTGGTGCAGCACTGTTATTACCCGTATCTATAGCCAGCAATGAAGTTTTATTACTCTATCCGAATAGTTATTACGTTAAATGGCTAAATAGTTCATTGATCCAAGGTAAGTTAGATAGATCGTTATTGTTTTTACATGAATATGGAAAAAAGTTTTCACACTAAAAAAAGTTTTACAGTTTAATCTACTGAAAATGACAGTTAAAACAATTGTAAATTCAGTTAAAAAGGCGACAAATATAATTACTGTTAAAATAACTAAAAATGTAGTTATTTTTAACTGCTGAAATACAACTAACAAATGCAGTTAAAATAACTAACAAATGCAGTAAAAATAACTAACAATGTCGTAATAATAACTAACAATGTCGTAAAAATAACTGACGATTTTTTACTACAAACATTTTGAAACAATTGTAAAAATTGGTAACAACTACTGCTTTTAAAGTTATTTTTTCGGCATTTTAAAAATATATTTTAGTTACAAATTTTTTTTCTTTTAATTGCAATAAAAATTAGTATTTCCTACGTCAAATTTGAAGTCAAAATTCCAAACGGTACTCAAGTTTTGACGTTTCGATGCATTGGATTTACAATAGAATTTTCTAATTATTATTCACAAACTATGATCAAAGCGTTGGTGTTTTTTGCACTTTTAGGTTAGAATATCTGGAAAACCTGACGTAATAGAGCTATTATGAGGTCAGATTTGTATTCAGAACGTCTAAAACCTTGGGAAAAGTATAGTCTGATAATTGGTTACCTTGATGGTTATCTGATTCTTGGTAAAACATTGTGGGCCTGTTTAATTTCATTGGTCAACAGACAAATCATTGTCAAAGAATTGTCTGAGACCGAGATGTCAACGTCGGGAAAACGTGTTTTCCCAATGCCAGTCAGAAATTACCAACGGCTCATAAGTCTTAACACTGGTAAAGTATTTATTTTATTAAAAATGATGATGCTTTGTTTAAAAAAATTTGTACTCGGAAGGTTCCGAGTTCGAGCTCGGTTTCAGGCAAACATTTTTTTGTGATTTTTTTTATATTTTTTAAAATATTTAATATATATCATTTAATGTATTTAATATATATCATATAAACTAAATATTTTTGTTTCTGGAAAAGCTGCTTTAAGACCAACTTTTTTTTGTTTTGCCAACGTTGTCAAGTTGTATTCATCAAACCTTATTCCAGTGGTGACATACGAGTATTTAAGCAGCCAACGGTTACACAGCAGTTATCATTTACTTACGTTTTAAGCTATCAAGTATTATATCGCACACCCAGTTCAAAAGTGACTCAACTAAAAATTTTAATTTTTCGAGTTTATATGCTTAAAGTATGCACAATATACTTCTTTATCTATAAAATAAATATCAGTGTATTTTGTTGTTGTTAACTGTTGCTAAAAAACTGTTATGTTCAACATTAATAAATGAGTTTAATAATGACTCACGTTTCCTTCAACCAACTAATCACGCGCACAATACAAGACAGCGAGCACAAGGACGTTTTAAAGTTGAACGTCATTCTAACAATTATGGCAAAAGATCATTACACGTCACTTTACCAACGATCCTAAATCAAATACCCGTCAACATATTAAATATTACTAACTTTAATAAAAGAAAAAATGAAATTAGAAAATTCTTAATAGATTCACAATGAATTAAAAATATGAAAAATGAATAATCTTAAAAATTTTTAAAAAGCAATTGTCAATTATCTAAAATTAAAACTAGTTTATAACTCCGCAGACAAGCCAAAAGGCTTCGCGGAAAAGTAATTTACGTAAAATGTCAATTAAATTGTCAAATAAAATTTGAAAAAAAAAAAAAAAAAAAAAAATGTCTTCCTTTATATTTCAATTTCTATAAAGATGCAAAGATTTTTTTTTCGATTTCTGAAAAATTAAAAATTTTGAGTTGAGTCACTTTTGAACTAGGTGTGCGATATGTCTCGTTAGCTCAGTGCTTAGAGTTCCGGAGTTCAATTCCCGGCGGAACCAACAAAATTATACATAAACTTTAGTTAATTTTATTTTGGAAAACAAATTTGTACACCAACTATTTCATGGTTTTACCAACATTTTTCCAATGTTGGAAATTTTGTTTCCCCAATGCTTGTCCGACACTTTTTAAACAGACGGACCTCTTGTCTAATGATGTTATCATTTTGGAATTGGGAAAGCATTTGTTGCCAGCACTTGGTACAGTGCCTTACCAGCGGTGGTCCGTTTGTTTTTTTCTGACTGGGTGGATTTAAAACGTTAACTTTTGGAATGCAAAAGTTTCCAAACAACCAGCCAATTTACTTAACAGCAAACTACTTCTGCATTTAATTCTCATTTTTTATAACACTATAATGTACCGGCTACATTGTACCCCAAATATTATTTATAACACTTTTACTTATTTAATCGATTTACCTTCTCGCTTTCATAAATCTGTTAAAAATATCCCATTTTAACCAAAAAACAGCTCAAATCCAATTTTCTCCGTTTTTATGGTTTTTGCTGCCAAATAAGATTAATATTTTAAGACTTCAATAGATTTTTCACAATCCACAATCTAAACTAAATTTTTATAAACTAGACTTAATCTTAAGTAACTAACAAAAATTAACTGTTTTCTGCAAAATTAATGTTTTGGTAGTTGCTTATTAAAATACTAAAATAACAGTTTTTTTTTAAATAACTACCATAATAGTTGTTTTGTATTATTTCATAGAAAAACAACTGTAATTGCAGTTAAACTCAACTACTACTGATTACTACACAAACAACTGTCATATAGTAACTGTAAAACATTTTTGGGTGTATATTTGTTTGTTTGTTTGTTTGATTGCTAAATTGTAATTATTTTGTGTGTGTTTGTTTTTTTTATATAAATTTCCATTTATAGGTCTTTGGAATCACGTATTTTTATTCTCCAATCTCTCCCTGTTTGTTTTTCTACCATTTGCTTATTTATTTACCGAATCGACTGGTTTTTCCGGTCATAAAAAAGGCATCATACCAAGAGTATATGAAACATTTACAGTATTCAGCCTGTTGGCATTCGTTGTTTTGGGTCTTACTTACGTTTTATCTGCTGTTATGGATCCCGAAAAGATTGGATTTTTATCATTGTTCAGTAAGTATTAATTCATTATGTTAACGTCACGAATTTGAGCAGTTTGCTTGATAAAAATAAATTGCACCGGAAATGTATTGTATGCACATTTTGCGCTATCAATTTTATTTGCCTCTTTTTGTATCTAGTTAGGTGCAGTGTACCTTATCTGCTATTGCAATTAATTGTGCTTCTTTCATTATTTATTTATAGATTTGGGAAGTGTTCATTTACCATTTTTGTATTCATGTGTATCATTTTTGGGTGTGTTACTGCTACTTGGTAAGTTAAATTGTTATTTTTTTTTTCAATACTAATTAATAGAAATTTTATAACTGTTTATACACAGATTATACAGGGTTATTATATTTGGATACAAAATTTCTTCACCATTGTTCACGAAAAAAGTTATTTCTATTATAAAATTTGTTATAACTTTGGCAGAAAGAAAAACTAATTTAAATTTCCTAAAATATTCAAATTGTGCATTTTACGCATGAGCAATATTAAATTAAAAATATTAATCATACGCTCCTAATAAAAAAGTCTTGTAGGGCCATAATCGCCAAAAAAGTGTTGGGTGGACTGGAGCACATTCGCTACTTGTTTGTTTAAAGTGATGTCGTTTCCAATTCGTTTTAATCGTAATACTTACACGCCTTATATTTAATTTGAATGCTTAAAATTCCAATTATTCCTACGCCTTATATTATATTTTTAATGTTTTTCCAAGTAACCCAAAACGATTGGGTGAATGAATCCATAGTAACACTGGTCCTAGGCAGGATTGTTAAGACAGCTAAAAAGATGTGAAATATAGTGTGGTCCATGTCCGCAGTTTGGTCATACATTTGCAATAGTTTCTTTAATACGTGATTTGAAGTTGTTTAACAGTCAGCACCAGCCAGAGCGAAGCTGTGCTAGCATGTATCTACCATTTCTGGAGAATTGGTTTTCGGAGTTAGGGAAGCCACATTTAAATGGAAAAAATCAGTACATCAAAAACAGTACAATGTAAATAAAACAGTACATTTTTTTTGCTAATGAATAACCTTCAGTTCAATACATCAAAAGTTTATTACTTACTAAATACGGATTATAAGACAATGGCTGATTTTTATGAGAGTATGGAGGATAAAGGTTTAAAAAGTATGCTAGATGGTTTAGACTGCTGCTGAAATCGGCATTTAATAATTCAAAATGGTGGATCCAATACGGCGGATCCACTAAGATTTGTTTTTTTTTTTTTTTGCAAAATTAGGCAAACAGTTTTTATAATTTAAAGCCGAATATAGAAAAAATATTTAAAAAAAAAATCGATTTACTAAATTCAATATTATACTTTATTATAGTCGTGTACTAAAATCTATTTAAAGTTGTTTTTAAATATTTTTCCCAAAGTACAATTTGAGTATGTACTATTACTTCACAAAATTCTCGAATTCACAAAAAACGGACATTCGAACTAACCAAAAACAAAATTGCAATATATATTTTCCAATAAATTTCTCACTTTAAGCAAAAATCTGAGAGCTTTTGAAATTTATGGTATATCAGGTCCTAAGCAGTCGAAAATAGTGCTTCACTTCTATACGTATTACCCCAATTCATAAAATTTGCTGGTTTATAATCAAAAGTTAAGTTCTAGCTACAGTTTTCATTAGTAGTTAAGCTGCAAATTTAAAAAATAATTTATGAAATTTATGAAAAACAATAGAAATCATAAAAAAAAATCTTGTCTTGTTGAATTGGTTAAAAAACATAATTCTTTTTATAAATATGCATCTACAAAGCGCAGATAAAAATGAAAAATATTCACAAAAACATAAAAATATGCAGTTAAAACAATAATTTTTTTTGCAGAAATCGCACACATTTTAACATAGAAATTCAAAAACAAACACATACATATAAATAATGGAAGTTTTTATATCTATTGGAAAGCAATCTAATAGTTTTTAAAAACTATTAGTTTTTGTTTACAAATTTGCATAGAATTTGACAATTAAACAAAAGCAGTTTTGAAAAACTACTAGTTTTTGGTTGTAGTATTATTGGGGTACAACGATTTTCTTCAGCACAGTAAGATATTAAAAAAAAAAAACTTTTTCCTAAATCAAAATATAGAAATGAATTCATTAAATAAATATTTGGTCCATATCAGTTTCAGACAATCGATAAAAAACATGTATTTGAATTACTTTGATTAAAGTGATATAATGATTTAGGGTAATTTAATAACTCTTTTTTGGTTGAAATTATTTGTTAAAGAATCAAGAAAATTTAAATAGACTATTTTAAAAAATATTTATTTTTTTTCCATTCGAAAATCGAATCAGATTTAAAAATGGAACTATTTTTTAAAGGTCTTTCTATATTTTTTTTTATCTCTGGATACAGTGCTCCAAAATTTAGATATAATTTTCCATCAAAAAAAAAACGTGCCAAAATTTAATTTTTTAAAAATATTAATTGTCTTTGAAAACTAAAAAAAAAAGTACAAAAATCAGTACACAACCAAAAAAAAAAAAAACAGTACTTTTGCGTACTGTTTTAGGTGCTATGCATAAAACAGCACTTTTTATAAAAAAAACATGTACTACGAAAAACAGTACGTCTGGCAACATTATTCGGAGTCCACAATGGGAGGAGGACGGCCGCCAAGTGCAATGAGATATTTTTTAATGTCATGTTGTTTTTAATTTTAACATTTTTCAAAATTTGCCTTAATACAAGTATTTTGTTAGTTTTTTTTTATATTTTTTATATTTATAATTTTGTTTAATTTCTTAATACTTATTATTTTATTTGTATTATTTTTACTATTTTTAAAATTTTTAAATTTTTTATTTTTATTAAATCAATTACATTATAATAACAAACTACTAATGTTAATCAATTTAAATTATATGCTGCAATTATAAGATTTAATCTTGTAGCATAGAAATTCAAATAAATGCAAATACAAATCCAATGTTAGATTTGCGATTACTGCATGCGTCGAGCACAACCTGTTGGTGGCTGGTGATAACATTCAGTATGAATTTGTAAGCTTTTTGATGTAAAAGCGCAGATCTTTTTAACTCTCCTTGGAGGAATATCCAAATTAAGTAGTTGATGATTTGAATGGCGAGGTTGGTTTCAAGACAAAAGATATTGTGTAAACTGTATTTACATTTACCATATAAATCCGGTTTAAACTGGATTTCGAGCATAATGTATACCCCACATTAGTTAGAATTTCATTGTGGTCTTTTACCAGAAACGTATTTACTTCATCATACTCATAGACATAGGTGGCTCCTAGTGACAGTACGTAAGGCAGCATTCTGAGATGTTTATAGAGTAAGCCATTGTGAATTGCTGAGAAACGGCGTCCAAACTTGTGCTGCATGATTTAAGATGGAGCGGCCTATGGTTTTATATGTACTTCCCGATGGGGCCTTCAAAACTTGATCATGTTCCCTTACATTATTGCGAACAGTAGAGGAATGGGTTGACTCCTAAAATTTTAGGATTATTTATTGTCGGTGGTTTTACTTCCTTTGTCGAAGTTGTGAACAAGGTAGCTATAGATTTCTCGGCAAAGAGAGTAAGGCTTAGATTTTTAGAAAATGATTTAAGCGTTTCCAAGTATTCGTTGATGTTATTACAAAGCTCATTGTAAATGAACCTTTAAAAAGATTAAAAGTTAATTTACAATACTGGATTACTCTTCGCTACAGATTGTATTAAAAAATGTAGTAGAATTACACAGATTAGTACAGATTGGATTAAAAACAAAAAAGTAGTAGTATTACGCAACAAATATGTAAGTGCAAAAGAGAAAGGGACAAGCAACAATATGTTACATATAGTGCTACAGTATTGTTATTTGACCTTTATTTTTAAAACTGATTTCATTAAATTTTAGTTCTAACATAAGTTCTTTTTGACCATACTTTTTTTTAGAGTGTCCCTTATTTGATGGCCACACATTATAATGATCAACAGTTATAACAGTTTGTGTCATATTCTTTTTCAATAATCATTGCCTTGTAACAATTTTGTACAGTACATTTAAAATAAATCTAGTTTTGCTTTGGAAACAGTAAAGTTAATTTGAAACAGTGACGTGTGAATTGCGACCCAAAATAATTCTTTTGAAATTAAATTTATTTGACCCCTTTTTTAAAAACTTGTATTAATTTTAAAAAACTAAAAATTCTAAACATTAACGCGAATTTCTTAATTTAAAATTGAAAATTAACGTGTATATTTTTTAAATAAAATATAAAGGCCAAAGTTTCCCAATAAACACATATAATAAATGAATTGATAAAATTAGGGGGTTTTATTGCGTTAGAAATCAACAAAAACGACAATATTTAATCAATTATAAAAAAATAAATAAATGGTTTATTAAAAAAAATTCTTTTTGCGATAGCAAAACACAATATAAAATATTATTCTAAAAATTATAATTTAGAATTCGGGCTATAATGTCAACACTGGATACAATTTCATTACAGACCTTTTTTTTACAGGCAAAATCTGGTGCCATCTGGTGCTTTGGGTAGTCATCTGAAAAAAATTTTAATTTTGTTTTACAAGCAAATAAA
The DNA here is from genome assembly GCA_021234595.1 of Delia radicum. Taxonomy (NCBI): domain Eukaryota; kingdom Metazoa; phylum Arthropoda; class Insecta; order Diptera; family Anthomyiidae; genus Delia; species Delia radicum. The sequence goes on from CM037851.1 coordinate 79,029,602, forward strand.
TTCTTTAGTACCTAACGTAGCCGGATTTTAAAATTTTTGATTTGCATAAAAATGGTACGAGGGTATACTCAAAAATTAAAAAAAAAACACCCAGAAAAATCGTTGTTTTTTTATTTTTCAAAAAAATACTAGCTAAATTTTAAAAATGTCTCTACGTTAGGGATTCATTTTTTAGTCCTCTACAAAACAAAAAAAAAATCTATTGAAAATCGGTCCACCCATTATTTCGTTAAAAATTTCATATTTTTTTTATTTTTAATTTCACATAGATTTTATTTTTATCTAAATCTAACACTCGCTATTCTAACGTGGAAGAAAAAATTTAGATTTTGCAAAAATGCAATTAGTGGAATTAAATAAAGTTGAATCCAAAATGGATTAAAAAAATAAGTCATTGATTTAGCTTAATTTAATTCCTGTATTTGCATAAGTGTTAGATTCAGATACAAATATTTTTTATTGCAAATTTTTGAACGAAACAAAATAAATCCAAACATAATTCCGGTTATTAAAAAACAGACATAAAGTGTAATTTTTTAGCAAACTTTCTTTGTTGCAACACTGTTTTTGGCAGCTCAGGTGTTTTCGTGTAACGTGTTACTGTTAAACATGTTCAGTTTGGTCTATAATTTAATAATGAATGGTTTTATAAACGAACAACGCTTGCAGATTATTGAATTTTATTATCAAAATTCATGCTCTGTTAAGAAAGTGCAAATTGTGTTCAGCGACGAAGCTCATTTCTGGTTGAATAGATACGTGAACAAATAAAATTGGCGTATTTGGTGTAAAAAGCAGCCAGAAGCATTGATAGAACGGCCAATGCATAACGAAAAGTGAACTGTTTGGTATGGATTATAGGCTGGTGGCACAATTGGACCATACTTTTTTAAAGACGATGAAGGCAGGAACGTTACTGTGAATGGCGAGCGCTACCGTGCGATGATTACAATTTGTTTTTTTTAGCCTAAAATGGAAGAGCTGGTCTTGGGTGGCATGTGATTTCAACGAAACAATGGCCCAATTGATTGAGCGCCTAGATCTTGGGCCCGGTTAATTGAGCGCCTAGATCGTGCGATTTAACGCCTTTAGACTATTTTTTGTGGGGCTATGTTAAGGCTCATGGTTATAGGGACAAGCCCCCGCAACGGTTGACACACTTGAAGCCAATATTGAAGAATTTATTGAAATACCAGCCGATTGTTGCCAAAATTGTAACCAGCGTATGAACCATTTGAGGCGAAGCCAAAGTCAACATTTACATGAAATCTTTAAACATTGAATTATATAGATCGTTCTATCGACTCAAATAAAGATTTTATACATATTTCTAAATTTTATGTGTTTATTTTTTAAATCAAATCCGAAAGCTCTTAAAACATCACCCTTCATTATCTAAAATAGTTATTCAGCATAAATTTTAAAAAGATTCTCTTGAAAATTTCTCTATAAATTCATCAATGTATTCAGTTTTTTTGGGATTATTTTTACGAGCCAATTTAATACTATTTTCATAATTTTTTTCGTCGCCACAACGTTTGTAAGCAGCAGCACGATATAACCAGCTACGAAGATTTTTTTCTTCCAATTTATTTAAAACATAATCACAGTCCATAATGCCACGTTTATAGTTTTTTAATCTGAAATCAAGAAAATTAATAACTTTAACAAATAACCAAGAGCGTGTGTTTCCAACTTACTTCATATACGACAAAGCTCGATTATTATATAAGATTGGACTATCCTTAACATGATCTATAGCTTTGGTATACATATTAATAGCCTTTTCATAGTTTTGCTTACGAAACGCTGCATTACCTAAACTGTTGAGCAAAACTTTAATTTGTCAATTACAAATGTATGAATAATTTTCTTACGTTCTAAAATTTTGAGCTATTCTTTCCCGTTCTCTTTTGGTTTTTGCCCGTTCTTCGGCATCTTGTTCCAACTGCTGCATAAAAGTAAATTTATCCATTTCATTATCATCCTTTTTAGATTCTTCTTTAGTTTTTAACGACTGATTTTTATTTATTGATGTCCGATCATCTTTAACCGTTATTATAAAATTTTCTTCATCAATTTCATCTATAATATTTTTTGCTCTAAAATGAGAAGTTTTATTAACAATTAAAAAAAAAAATTATTTTGTATCAACTTACGGAGCTTTTTTGGATGAACTATCTTCTCCTTCTTTTGTATTCGAAGTGCTTATATCTTCTAACAATTTCATTACTTGATTAACTTTAGATTCAAAATCTAGAAAGTCTTCATCCAGTCCAGGAGTATTCATCATTTTTAAAAATTCTCAGTTTTTTTGTTTAAATATTTCTGGCAGAATTTGAAAATAATTTTAGTTTAAATATTTGATAAAACTATGATAAATAATCAACAATGTTACCATAGTTACCATATCTAATGACACATTAACCCTCAAACTGGCTTACGATTTTTTGCAATGAAATTTATTTATTCTGCCCGATTAATAAACAATATGTTCTATCAATTTTTTTTCTTTTCCTACTTTTGGCTATATGGGGCAAAATAGGTTTAGTGCGAACGTCAAAAAATAATAAGTTTAAGCATAAATTATTTCTCTTACCAATATTTAACTACCCAGGAAACATTTTCACCGACTCTACGACTAGTACGAGTCATGAATCCGGAGTATACTGCACATTAACGGGCCGTAAACACGCATCCTTTAAAATTGTACGTAGACGGAACACTAACGGACCGCATTATCGGATTTTCGAAAACAATCCGTTTTGACTCCGTTTTAGTGTATCCGTGCCGTTATATACGGACTACACAAATTTTTCAAAATAAAATGATAACATTTTTTTTTAAAATTTCATCTATAACTTTTACGGGTCGCTCGGTATAAACAAAACTAAAAAAAAAAAAAAAAATAAGTTTGCAGAAAAGTTAGTAAAACGTCATGTAAAGCAGGTATACTATTTTTCAGCAAATTTTTTGCTAAAATTATGTTTTCAGCTAAAATTTTAGTTATACTTATTCAGCACCTAACTCTTTTGAGCTAATGTTTTACTAATATTTTACTAATGTTTTACTAGTTTTACTAAAAAAAAAAATTGATGATTAGCACATTAATAGTGTGAACGATAACCAGATTGAAAGATATAAGCAGAATGAATTAGTAGTGCATTAGATGTAGTAGTAGGTCAATATGTAGGTGTGACGAGGAAAATGATACTAAAAAGTACAACTCTAGTAAGACATATAAAAAATCAACCATGGAAGATTTTTGTAATTTTCGATAATTATTGCATAGAATATTTTAAAATTAGTTGTTTCGTAATGCTAATGACATCTTATAATCTTTAAGAACATTTGCAATTAAAACTTAATGTTTGTGTTTGCTTAATCTTCAGAAATTTCAACTTTTGATGAGGATATTGGCCATAAAACGTTTTCTAACATTATTTTGTTAGATTTTCAATTTACAAAAAAAAGCAAATCGAAACATATTAGCTAGGTTGATACTAGTATTTCGATCTGGCTATAGATCTCATCAGAACCCGAAATTTTAGAAAAGCTAGAGCCTCCATAATAGGCAGAACTTTAACAAAAAACATATTAATAATCAATTTTGCTCCATTCTTGTCTTCTTAGTAATCAAGCACGTGGTTAGGTCTTTTCCTAACAAGCATCATGACGTTACTAAACTTTGAAGACCAAAAATGTTCTATTTATATAAAAAATTTTTAGTGTGTACTCTGGCTCAAGTAATACTCAAGTTACTTTCCAAAAACTTAAGAAGTGTGATTTTAAAATTTTTGCGAATTTCAACTTTCAACACGAATATTGGTAGTCGTATTAACCATCGTGACAGTATTGTCCTATTACACGATTGATAACAGAGGCCAACCGTTGGATTGAGCGAACTTGTCACCGTTGGCATAACGGTGTAATATGTATAGTAAAATAGATTTCAAAAGCTGCACCACAGTTCGGTCTTAGTCTTATACATCATATTTAAATGTGATCAATAAAATTCAAAAATACTTGTAGTTGGTTGTAATATTGGTAAAACAATGTTGGAAAAGAATTTTGCGGGTGGTACTGGCAAAGCACATGCTTCGCAAACAAAATAGTGTTTTCCTAGTACAATATTATTTGTACCTTTGGTAATTTATAACATGTTGGATTTTACAAAAATAGCAGTGGTTTGCCAGTACTATACAGGACGTTTGACAATTTATACCTATGCAGTTAGCATACAAAATTTTAACCTTTGACTTGCTTGTATAAAAAACTAGCTGACCCGACAAACGTTGTTTTGCCTTCAAATTTTATTTTCATTGAAAGTCTGGTTTCGTTACAAAGTTGTGGTGGATTGATATTTCGAAGAAGAATGATAGTTGGACTGCACCGACAAACCAAAATTTGTTCAAATACCTTCAAAAGGAGCAGCATTAATGGATTTTTGATATTCACTCAATTTATATGAAAATGACTAATGTTCAGAAAAATCACCACATCTCGACCAAACGAAAATATTTTTAAACAATTTTTTTTTTAAAAGCATCCTCATTGCATGTATTCAGCCATTTTTTATTTTATGCATCCGTTCTCGAGTTATGGAGTGACAATCAAAATGTACACTTCTTTTTATATATATAGATAGAAGATAGATAGATTTGTTAATGCAATAAAACTAGACATTTTTGTTTAAATATGTTCATTAGGATAATGGATATTAAAAAAATCATTATACGCATAAACAGTTCATCAAGGCAATATAGTAGCAATATTTGTTATCAAAGCCCTATTTCGACCAGCCTTTATCTCCGAAAAAAGGGGGTTTTGTGTATCTCCAAAACTAGCATCGCTAGAATCTCAAAATTTGGCACGTAGCTTCATCTTGTGACCAGAACAAAATCAAAGAAATCATTTTTAGTCATTCGAATTTTTTCGTGTTAAAAATGGGCTGAGAATTTTCAAAAATACGATTTTCGGACTCAGTGTTTGTGTGAAGGGGGATGAGGGTGAATATATTTAAACCGGGTTCTTTCTAATTTAAGGACCCCTAACAATAAACTGAAGTCAAAATGGAAATATATGCAAAAACTAAAAGTAGGTAGTGAAAGGCTTAACAAATATATATTGAGTACCTTTGCTCTTCTTTAGTCTATATGTTCGATGTTTATATTCTAATTATTAACGGTACTAAAAAATTATGTAAAAGTGATAGAATTTTTTTTCATTAAATTTTACTATATATATATTTATGTTTATACATATATAGTGATATGTTTTGCCATATATAATTATATATAAAAGTGATAGAATTAATTTTGATTAATTGTACCATATACACTTACATATGATCATATATGGTAGAATATATGGTCATATATAGATCTGTATCTATTTCATATGATCAGATATACAAGATATGATAATATATAACATACGATACAATGATAACGATATTAACATTTATCGTAATATATTGCATATTGCCACACATATAATCATATATTATGATTTCAAGTTGTATATGAGTATATAAAGGGTGTTTTTTTATACAGGTATAGCACTTTAAGTTGGCAACACTTTTTTAACTGGCGGCCATTTTGTCAGCTGTCAAGTGATTTATATTTAGTTTGGTATGGCATTTCAACATGAATAGACTCCCGCCTGAACAAAGCTTCCAAATTGTGCAAATTTTTGTTGAAAATCATGGTTCTGATCGAAATACGTACCGCGCACTACGTCCATTCAACGGTCAACATAATCTTTCATCAGAGAAATTAATTTGATTAACTATTTAACGTTTTCGCGTATTTGGAGTGATGATAATCCTCAAGTGTATGTTGGTACACCGTTTCATCCAGAAAAACTGACTGTTTGGTGTGCTGGTGGAGTCATTGGTGCGTACTTCTTTAAAAACGATGCTGGTCAGAACGTTACAGTCAATAGTGACCGCTATAGAGCTATGATTACTGACTTTTTCGTTCATCAATTTAACAACCATGCTGTGCAGGAGCTGTGGTAACAAGACGGCGCAACATGTCACACAGCTAGTGCCACAATTGATTTATTGAAGGAAACGTTTGGTAACCGCATAGTTTCGCGTTTCGAATCCGTGTATTGGTCTCCAAGATCGTGAGATCTAGACTACGTCCGAGCCAGCCGTGGCGGTCATATGCTAGAAGTCGTATTTAAATTATAATGCCAGAAGATTATCTTTCGCATATAGTAAATTTCATGTCAATTTAAAAAATTCATCTTTGTTTTATTCCATTTCAAAGTTCTACACCTCTATAAAAAACACCCTTTATAAACTTTTTTCATCGGAATTCCACAGAAATATATTCATGCAAAAAATAAATTTTCACAGCAGTAAATATATGAAATTTTTTTTACCGAAGTTGGCCACTTTTTTGTATGACATTTTAAAATTTCCCGAAATCTGCGACTTCGATTTTAATTTGGATATCATATTCGTAATGTACTCCCAAAATTATATTAGATTTGATGTGATCACATATCTAATATTTTTAATTTTTTTATATTTGTTATTTAAATAAAATAATAGAGCAACTTTGAAACTTAAATTTTGATCTGTGACCTCTAAACAGACCTTTTTTTGATATTTTTGTTTTTTTTGGCATACCATAATTATTTTGATAATGGCATATTTTAAGGGTTGTGGAGCTCGTGAATTCCATCTTTTTTCAATGGGTGGTATTGATTACACCAATTCCTATTACATTTTTAAAATTCATAAACAGACTTTTCATTAGTTTTATATATTAAAAAAATGTTTTTCCATTTCTTACAGTTTGCACACCATTTGGATTTGTTCGACTCTTTGGCGTGGTTGGTCAAGTTCTGGTTAAACCTCATCTACTGCGTGATGTCAACGAAGAATATACAGCTTTTCATATGGAAGAGGCCAGTGTTAAGCGTAAATTGGCTAATTTGGAGTTACAAAATATTAGCATAAATGAATCTCTTAATGGTACAATATCATCCAATAATACCACCTATGATACACCTAATGGCAGTTACATCTTACACAACATTTTAAATGGTCATTCACCACAACATAATCATCAACAATTTAGAAATAATTTCAGCAACTATTACAATTATGCATCCAGTCGAACATCATTATCGCATTTAATACAAAGAAAACCCATTAATGGTGATATCAATGATCATCAAGCTAAATTAAACGAAAGACTGAGAGAACTAGAAACTGAACGTAAAGAGTTGGAAAAACTTAAAAAATCGTCAGCATTTCAAAGAAATTTTGTATATCCTTTGGCAATGTTGTTATTGTTATTCTTTACCGGTATCACTATATTGTTGGTGGTACAAAATACTTTGGAGTTATTGATTGGTATCAAGGCACTGCCTTTAAGTACTAGGGTAAATTTAAAATAAATGTCTAAAGAAAATAACTGATAATTAGTTTTTTAAATGTTTCTTTTTTTTGTAGCAATTCACTTTGGGTATAACATCTTTATCAAAGTTAGGACCTTTTGGTGCTGGCCTTGAAGTGTGTCTTATATTTTATTTGGGAGCCACTTCAGCGGTGGGTTTTTACACCATGCCCTTTATGCGTAATGTAAGGCCACAACGGCGTAAAACATCACTATCACAATTGATAGTCAATTGTGCATTAGTGTTGATTTTAAGTTCAGCATTGCCCTTACTAAGCCGTATAATAGGTAAGTTTTGCATAAATATCTTTTATAAGCAGGCATATAACACAATTCTTCTATTTTCTCCGTTTTTAGGCATCACCAATTTTGATTTATTAGGCGATTTTGGTGCCATTGAATGGTTGGGTAATTTTCAAATAGTTCTCTTATACAATTTAGTCTTTGGCTCTACTACAGCCTTAGTGGTGGCCAATAAATTTACCGCTACCGTACGTCAGGAATTATGCGCGCGGTTAGTAGAAAATTATGTAATTTTCACTAATTACATGTCATTCATCAACTGATATTTACTAAAACGACGTCTTAAAACCATTTGTCATCTTCCAAATCATGCTACAACAAAACCCTCATTGCAGCAAGCTATTGTTCCTATAACTATATTAAAATCATCATCATCATCATCTACTACAACTTCTTCATATTCGGCTTTAATCATGTGGCGTAGTATGGTTGATCATTTAAATGATAATGGTTTTTACAGTGTCGTTTATAAGAATTTTTGCCAATTTTTATACTAGAAATTCAAAAATTTAATTCACTAAAAAAAAGTAATTTTAACTAAAATCTCATTTAATATTTTATTGATGGTTATAAGTTGAAAACTCGTTTCTGACCATGAAATTGCCACTTGAGATAAACATGTCATATGACTTTAATATAATGAAAAAGTTATTTGTTATGCTTAACTAAAGTTGAAATTGAACTTTCATTATCGGGTTGTCAATTTTTGATCATCAATATATTTTTTTAAGAAATTGTCTGTCGCTGCCCTGACAAAATAGACTATGTGTAAAAGATTTTATTTAAAGATATCTGCTTAAATAATATTTCGGCCATTAAACGAAAGATCGGCAAAAATAAACGCATTTTTTGTCCTTTTCCATTTTGAATTGTATTTTGCATCGGCCAACATTTTTTTCGAAGATCGTCCAAAATCTAACTTTGTGTCTTTCGATATGAATTATATTTTTTCACGCAGAAACTCTATGGCTGCTTAGATAGATTCGACGTACATTGTACGAAATATTTCGTTGTTTCGCACCACGAAATGTTAATGTAAAATATAGGAATACGTGTTAAAGTATTTTGTATAATGTATAGTACATTATACAAAATACTTTGGTATAATATGAATGATTATTGTTTAAAATTTTACAATTAATGAACTAATGATAGGGATATCGCTGCAAATTGAATGAATATTTGCATTAAATATAGTTATTCAGTACAATGAAAATACTGTCAATAGCCAAATCTCAAAATGTTCCACATATTTATTTTAAATTATTTATTTCGCAAAGCTAAATAAAAATTCTTATATTCTAAGATCGAATAACTATGATACGAAAATTTTTCTTTAGTTTCGTAAAATACTCAAAAGGTTTAATAATATTTGTTTCGTAAAATAAAGGAAACTTTCACATATATTACGAAAAAGATCAATTCTTTAGTTTCTTAAAATTTTAAAAGGCTGCACTAATTTTATTTTCGTAAAATAAAATAAAGTTTCTTATATGATGAATTTCATATCAAAACCTATAAAAAAGGCACATTTTAACCCGACCCTCTCGAATTTTGATAAAATTTTGCATACAGCTACATTTTACCTATACAAATACAACCTTATTTTTAAAAATTGCATTTTCGAAAAATTGTGGGCGTGGCAAGGTATCGAAATATTTGAAAAATGACGGTAATAGGTCAACCGATTTCAAAGATCTTTGTGCCATTAGAAAGGTATATAAGTAAGCTTTCGAAGACATCATACACTGTAAAAATTTTCTTTACACTGAAATTTTTTTTGCCAAAAATAAAACTTTAAACTGGGAAAACACTTCAAAGGCTAAGTGTTTTTTCCAAAAAAAAAATTGTTTAGAAAGGTCTATTTAATATATATAACATATCTAAAAACTAAAATGGCTTTTTTTTTCTTTTTTTTTTAATTTTTTTTAAGTAAATGCATCTCTTGTTAACTTCCTTATATTTTGATATCATTGTGTGACAAAAAAAGAATAAAGTAGCTATACTTTGAAAGTTATACAGACTTTTTTGTAATTCTAATGGATTAGAAGAAGAATCGAATTATCAAATTTTTCAGACACCCCCAAAATATGGACTTACCCTTGGTAAATTTTTTTTTTTATTTTTTTAGATTTAATATATAATTATATTATTATATTTATATAATTATATATTATATATTATATTTATATAATTATATATTATATAACCGTTGACTTTCGGAATATTTGCTAACTTTTAGTGAAGTTTCATCTAAAGGTATAAAAGAATGGAAGCTTTGAGTTCCTGTAATATTTTAGCCCGTGTAATATAAAGTTTTTACAGTGTATGTTTTCGAAAGCTGATTTAAATATCTTTCTAATGGTACCAAGATCTTTGAAATCGGTTCAGCCATGTAATCACAGCTTGAAAGTACATATTATCGTCATTTTTCAAAAACTTCGATACCTTGCCACGCCCACATATATTCAAAAAATGCAATTTCTAAAAATGAGGTTGTGTTTGTATAGGTAAAATGTAGCTGTATGCAAAATTTCATCAAAATCTGAGAGGGTCGGGTTCAATGCATATCGGTTTTGATATGAAATTCTTCATATATTGCTTGCAAAGTAGCTACGAAAGCAAAAACTTTTACTAAATATTTGTATACTAAGAACAGCAAACAAAAACTGTAATATCAATAAAATTGTTGCTATAATTATCTTAAATTTGGTAGAATACAAATAACAGTATATTTAGCTTAAATCAACTGAAATTTTTGCTAAAAAAATGTGGATTGATAATTTCAGAAGTGCCGAGTTTTTATTCGCATTATAAAAAAAATCTAAAAAAATCTTCACATTTTTTATGATTTTGTTTTATTTAGCAAATTTATTTTGCTGATTTTAGCAGATTAATTTGTTACTTTCAACTAACTTAAACTTAGCTCAATATAATCAAAAATCCGTAGATTCCACATATTTTTTTTTGCTTTTCTTATCTTAGTAAAAAAAAAATCTGCTAATTTTAGCAATTTTTTCTAAAACGTTATTTTTCAAATTTTTTTTTTAGTAATTTGAGCCAAAATGTTGACTAATTTTTTTCTATCAGTGTAAGTATTTTACGTTATGCTAAAATTATAATGTACATTTTTTTTTTTGTTCTTAGTTTATGCAAAAAAAAAAAGATTCTTTTGTTTTAACTATCCAAAAAAACTCTTAATGGGGAAAAACACATTTAGTTTTGTTGGTGTACTTTTATATTGTTTAATAAATTTATTTTTCAGCGTCAAAAATAAATGCATATTTGCATAATAAGGAATTGTTGACAAAAAAAAAAAAACTAAACATTGTATTTTTTGGGTCCCGGGGTATTACAATTTTTAAATATTGAAATCATAAAAAAGTGTTAAATCCCGGGCTGGACCCAAAAATGAAAAGTTTATCTTTATGGTAAACATTACATATTTTGCTAATAAGTATTCTTTTTTTAAGTCGAGAGTGGCCAAACTTTAGAAAACAGCATTTATAAAAAAAAAATTTCATAAAAAATTTTATTTCATTTTGAGGCTGAAAAATTTTTACTCCACAATACAAAACTCATACTATACGTGTACCATTTCAACGCAATTTTAATTGTAATGATCCTATAAATATTAAATAAACTACGAATGTCGAAACATACACTTTCTGTATATACTTATTATTTCGTTATAACCGGTTTCTTTATATCAGTAATCGCTGGTTTTTATTTGTCTTAACAAGTTTTTGAATTGCTTCCGAAAAAAAGCTTAACATTTTTTGAGCTGGTAATCGAGTTACCGGCTACCAAATACTTGGTAAACTTTTTATAAAAAAAAACAGTTTTTAAGCCGCTTTAGAAAGTTTTCTAACATTTTTGAAATGGTTTCTAATTTATCAATATAACTGGTTACTTTTATGTAAAAAATTTGCATTCAATTGGTATCGTTGGTATATTAAATAAACTACTAATGTTGAAACTTACACACTTTCCGCATATATTTATTATATCTTTATAACTGATTTCTTAAAAAAAAATAACATGTTTTATCTCAGTATTTATTTGCATTAACATGTTTTTTTAAAAATGTTTTTGTATTTTCTTAATGAGTACCCGAGCAGCTGGCTATTAAATACTATAGCAACCGTTTCTGAAAAACCTAGTTTTTTACACGTTTTAAACATTTGCCAAGCTTTTTTTCAAACGGCTACGTATTTTTCTTAAACACCGGTTTCGTTTAGGAAAAAAATTTTTCTTTATATTCAGTAATCGTTGGTATTTATTTGAATAACAAATATATTTTGCATACAATTTTGTAATAATAATTTTTTAAATGTTTCAGAAAAAATGTATAACTTTTGCACGGGTTTCCGAACAACCGGTTTCCAAATACCCGAGTAACCGTTTTTGCAAAAACTAGTATTTAACGCGTTTCAAAGTATTTTTCGAAAAAATCCGTTAATTTTGCGAAAAAAATCGTTTCTTTCCAAATACCCGAGTAACCGTTTTTGCAAAAACTAGTATTTAACACATTTCGAATGATTTTTCGAAAAAACCCGTTATTTTTGCGAAAAAATCGATTCTTTCGATTTATAGTTTTAACTTAAAGTATAAAACGTTGAAATGAGCCTAACTTTTTTTATTTTTTTTTGTTTTTAATTGACTTTTCCTGCACAAATTATGCGTTATTTGTAGTCAAAAGAAAGTTAAATATATAATTTTTTAGTAGTTTCAATTACTGTTTTCTTAAACTTCTGACATGATAGAAAATTTTTTAAACCAAATTCGGAGTAAAGGAATTGAAAGCAGAGTTCGAATTTAAACACTATCAAACGTTTTTCTATCGTTCTGTTTTGCTTTTTGCTGAAACTCATCATTTTATTTTGCACAGTAAACATAAACACAAAATTTCTTTTTTTTCATTTTGATTTGTAAACAGAACACAAACACTTTCACAAACTAGTTTTCGATGAGAGACCGAACTAAGCGATTTTGTTCTGTTTGTTCAATATTTCAAACAGTTTGATTTTGTTGTGTTTATGGAATGGAACAAAACTATTTGTCAACCGTTCTTAGTGTTTATGTCATATTACAAGTGAAAAAAATAGAGTTGGGATTAATCGTTCATTTTTATGACTCGGTCAGTATCGTTCAATTCGAGTCAGTGAACTAGTTCGTTCAAATCGTTCAATCGTTCTTTTTTCCTTTGACTTGTGTCTGAACTGCGTGTTGTGAACTGTGTCGTTCGTTTGACAATTATTACACACTATTCATGTTTTACGAGTTTTTTTTCACAAATGTTACTGTACATAGACAAAAAGAGTTATAAAATTGCAACTTTTCTAACAAAAATTTATTTATTTTGTGTAAAAAACATTTTATTTGTATGACTATAATTGCTTTTCTTAATTTGAAACAATATTACTACTATTTTTTTACTATTATTTTTTAATAATTGCTCTTACAAGCAGTTTTAATTGAATAGAGATGCAATTGTTCTGTGAATAAAAAGAACGAAATGAACGATTGAACGAAATTAACGATTGAACGAGAAGATCGAATATTGGTGAACGAGTCATATCGTTCAATTGAGTGAGTCGTTCAATTGCACTAGTTCGTTCATGAACGACACAACTCTAGAAAAAAATTTTCATTGAATTTTATGAATATTTGCATTAGTTTCATAAATAGTTTCAACGGAGGAGTTCCAGTGAAATTTCATAAAACTAATGCAAAAAAAAAAAATGATAACATGCAGAAAAATCATTTCTTTATTCTGCCAACCACAACGTAAAAAACGCGTTTTAATGTTTAAGTTGAATGAACACTAAAAAATAACCACTACGAAATAATAATGTTTGACGAAAGAAACATTTTCGTTTTGTTAAGTTTGTTATACTACGAACAACGATTTGAGCACTTGTGTTGTGTTTATAAATACGAACGAAACAATAGAGATCGTTGTATTGGTTTTTTTGAAAGCAACGTTATGTTAGTGGTACATAAATTTTTGAACTCTGATTGAAAGCCGTTATAAATCACCTCTTCATCTATCCTTCTCAAGTATCTTTCTGGATATTTTTTTTTATCAAATCTGAAGATCCAAGGTCAGATTTTAGCCGAAGGCCTATAAAATATGTTTAATAATACAAAACGAATTTTGTAATTTTGTTCTGTGGAGCAAAAAAAAAAAAAAAAATGTTTTTAGTTTTATTGCAACTATTTAACAACGAAAAAAATGTTTTGTTTTTTGGTCTCATATAGTTTGTTTTGCCAGGTTAGCGGCTTATGCCATTATTTATCATAAAAAACACTTTGTATGTCCTTTATGTTAGTAATTTAATTGTTTGCATGTATATAAAATATAATATTATGATCTTAAAAATATTTGTTTTTAGCTGCTTTTAAAAAAAAGGAGTTTTTTTTTAATATTTTATAATTATATCAGTGGACTTTTGACAAAACGACTCTAACCTACTGAAGTTAAGACAAACAAATTTTTAATGTATTTTTATTAAAGTGTTTGTAATTTACATTATTATTTGTTGGAACTCTCTAAAAAGCCAATGAATTTTTTTTTTTTCAATTTTATAAGTTTTTCGAAAAATGTTGTGAAGAATTTTGGGTAAAAAATAAATTTTTCTGTCGAAATTCCGCTGATATAAATTTAGTAGAAAAATTAAAAAAAATATACTTTATATATAAAAACTTTTTTATTTATGTTAAAAAAACTAAAACAATTTTAAAAATAATTGAGAAAATTTGTAACGAAACGAAAATATATTAGTAATTTTTAAAATTATAACCACAGTAATTTTTTAAATTGAATGCCTCGCTCGAATAAGGTACATTTTCGAAAATTTTCCAAAGAACAAAGTCTTATAAAATTAAATTTTTTGTATTTTTTTTTTGATCACAGTTCGATAATTAAAGTCTAATTGTATCCGTGTAGAAATTTTGATTCAGATATTATACGGCAAGTGATTGAATTTTGCAAGTAAATGTGACAAATGTTTATGTAAATGTTTTCCATAATTTTCTTTTTAATGATTTTTAGATATTTGAATGAATTATTTGTGATTTTAAAGCGTATTAGTTAAACTGTTTTAATAACACACGTGCAATGTAAAAACAACATTAATATATTTAAATTCATTAAGGTTTGTCGAGCCGCAAAATTGCACTTTTTAAAAAAATCGCGGTCAAAAATTAATTTTTTTCAATATTTCTTTACAGGATGATGTATTTATGGCTAAAATGTATTATGCAAAAAGTTGTCGCTTATACTAGTGCTGGTAAAATAATGAGTAGTGGGTATCGAGTATCGGGTATTTGTCTTTCATTTGTGCCTTTTCTTTGGGCACTCTCTAACTACTCGATAACAATAAAAATGCGACTTCGCTAACATAATAAGCATTAAGCTCTGATGGAAGAAAAAATCAAATTAGACAAGTTTAAAGAAAAAAAAAAAAAATATGAAAAACTATAAAAAAACATTGAATAGTTTCTAAAAAAGTCTAAAAATATATTTTTAAAATTTTAATTTTCAATAAAAGTAAAAATTTTTATAAACATTTTGTAAAACTTAAAATGAATTTAAACTCGAGTATTCAATTTCTAAATATCGAGTAGTACCGAGTATTGAAAATTATCGAATTTACCAGCACTAGCTTATACCCTTAATCCAGCGAGGCATTTAAATGTGAAATTGGGTTACTTTTTGGAAAGTTATTTTTCTAGGAGTCGAGAATCGATCAAATAAATAGAATCATAAAGACACAAACATTTGAGGAAAATTATTGAATCTTAAAATGGTTCTGACTCAGAAATGTAATTGAATTTGAATATTTTATGAGCAATTCAAAAAAAGGATCCAAAAAAAGATTAATTTTATGCCTACATAATTTTTTTAAATATCTCTTTTGAGTAATTTTTGTATCAAAACGGAAAGCTCTTTTGTATGAGCTACTTTAATACAATTTTAATATATTTTGAGCCCATTTCTACATACAGTTTAATTACATTTGAAGAGTGGATTCGAATAAGTGTATACAGACCATATTTTGGGAATCGAGTTTTTTTTTTACTTAATGTAATAGTACATTTCCATATACTTGGGTAAACATTTTGCTATTTTCCTGCGTTTTTATCTTAAAGAAATTACTTTAAAAGTTAAATTTTCGATAATATTTTTATTTTTTTCAATATTTTTTAAATTAATTGCATGGAACTTTTTCTTTGTTAGCACAATTTTAAAAATACAATAGAGATACCCGATTTGCATATCTTTTTTTGGAACCACCATGAATAAAACGCAAAAAATCAATATTGGGGTCACTTTTAATCATACCTTTTAACCGCTAAATATAAGATTGTGCAACAAAAAAATATATAGGTGTTACAACATACCCAAATATCATTGCGATCTGAGGGCCCGCGTCGGGATACCTCCCTTGTTAGTTTTTTTATACAACATTTTTCATATTGATATATGTGTACTAGATCCATAGATATTAAAAAAAAAAAAATAAGTTTGCAATAATTTTTATATAAAATAGATATATTAATACAATCTTTTTGTTTTTTTCTTCTTTTTATTTTCACGCTTCTTTTGTTCTGTTCAAAAACAAGATGTAAAGGGGTAGTAAACAAGACCGTACTTTGTCTTTTATACAAGTTTGATGTAATTTTTATTAAAAATAAAAATTATGTTTTTTCGATCTTGAATTGTGCAATGAAAATGAAAATTATTTAAGTTCGAGGCCATATTCTATATTTCTTTATTAGGATATTGTCCTTACAAATATCCTACATAACAAACAAGTTTTCAATTTATTTTTGCTCAATGGTGATAATCTTTAATTTCGAGCTCATATATTAGTTCTCATTTAGTTGGAAAACTAGGTTATATGAATGTTTGATGTTTTGCATTGGATTGTCACTTCTTTCAAAACGTATTCTAATGATGGGAACCTAGAAAATTCCCGAAATAGATCTAACAACACATTCCTGAAAGTGGTCAATTAATAAATTTGAAAACAAAAACTCGGTAGATTATTTGTTAGGACAATATCCTAATGAAGAAATATAGAGTATGGCCTCGAACTTGAATAATTTCATTAAAAAAAAAACATTGTGTCATGTATCATGTGTTTTGGTCATTTTCTTAGTTTTTTCGTCTCCAAAACAATATACTTTAGGGTCTGTATCACCTTTTTCGTGTGCCCTCTTCATTTATTACATACTATTTTTAAGAAGTTCAATTTTACGTATTATTCCAACACATAACAACAGCTAAACTAATAAATTAATTTTATATAAATTATATTAACAATTAGTCATACATTTTAACAGAATTATGTGATAAATTACTTTAAATAAAAATAAATTAATATAAAAACGGCTTAAAGGAAAAGCTTAAAATAGAAAAGGACTTTAAAGTTTAATCATACCTATTGTGCGCCAACCATTCATTAAAAAACTTTGATCGCTTTACTATTTTAAAATTTTCCATCTTCTTTTCTTCACTCATTAATTTATTCTAATTTCATTTAATTGCATACATTTTATGTAAATCTTTTTATTTTATGTATAATTTTTCGTTGTTTTCTATTGTTTTCTTTGTTTAATTTCAGATTAAGTGCTATATTTATGTTGGGATGACTAAGGTCCTTTATGTTCATCTATATTTAACTATAACACACACGCATTTTTTAAAAATCACCAACGTAGTAAATTTTTTAATAAAAATTAGTTTAATAAATGTTTAAAATTAGTTCAATGTAAATAATTTTAAATATATAAAGAAAATGTATAAAAAGTCAACTGATTATTACTCAAAATTTTACGAGAATACTTTGATAACATCTAGGATTACTCTAGCATTGTAAATGAATATATTTCGACAAAACAAAATTACGGGTGGTGCAGTGTAAATAGGATATAAGTGTTCCTGTTTTTGCAGAACCCTTTAATACCCATAGCACACAGAAGTAGATTAACTGCTTAATTGAGCACAACTTAATAGAGTGGAGTATTTTTTTTTAAAGTGTTTTAATTGAAACGTATCGCTCCACAGTGAGGAAAATTGGACGTTTTTTTTGAGCAAAATTTGTCTACAGCCCTCAGTTTTAAATGAATATGAAAAATATCTGACTAAATTCCAGATCTATTTGAGATCGATTCCTTATGACCGATTTTTAAAAGTCATTTATTTTATTTCCTAAATAAATCACCAAAATCAGCGAAATTTCCATTTTTTTATTTCTGATATAAACTTTTTTAAAGTTATGGGATAAAAACAACATGTATCTTAACCCTCTAACTGGCAAGGGATGTTTTGCAACGAAATTCATACCATGTGCTCCACTCGAAACATAAATAATAAGTTCTTGAACAAAATTGTTTATCGTTGCCTAATTTAGGCGATATGAGCCAACATATTTTAGGGTGCATTTTGAAAACTAAAGCATATAAAAGAGAAGTTTTGGACAAAAAATATTTCTCTTACCAAAATATAACCATACTCCAAAAAATATTTTTTTTCCTGCACCTATTTAAGAAGATATCACGATTTTCGCTTTTTGGAAAAAGCGAAATTAGGCGAAAAAGTATCTAAACTTCAATTTATATTGTTTAAACTACAACGCTTTGCTATTAATACTTAATGTGTCTTTCTGCCAAATTTTATAAAAATCCGTCTATTACTTTATAAGTTAACATGATGTCCTTTAGAGGAATCCTGATAAAATCCTGTGAGTCCTTGGACTAAAGTAAGGACTTATCATTAAAGATAATGCTTTAATCTTACTTATATTTTATTAAAAAGAGTTTTTATTTAGTTAACTTAAATTTGTTTTTTAGGTTTTTGAAAACTATATTTTTTAAAACTAATTAGTTTCTGAAATTTTACGAAATTTTGATTTTAAAGCTTTCTCGCTTCCAAACCATGGACGGCACACTACAAATTTCTTTGCAAAATAGTTATCAAATTTAGTTCTCTAAACTAATTTCTAAGTATAAAACGCTCATTTGACGCATTTGTGGTAAATTTTATAAAGACTGCCCTGAGGCAGCCTTACCCGTTAGAGTGTTAAATTATGGGCTATTATATTCTCTATTGATATTTTTTGTTAAATCCGAGGTCACAATTTTAGTTTCTTGATAATCTTCTATCTTCTATCTATCTATCTTTCTATCTTTTCTTTCTTCTCTATCTTCTCTTCTCTATATAAATAGAAATCAATTGTCGTTCGTTGGTAACGGCATCAGTTGAGAATGGCTGGACCGATTTTGACCATTTTTTTTTTTAAATGTTCGTCATAGTCCAACTTAGATTTTTACGTAAAGAAAAATTGACCACGCCCACGTTTACGCCCACTTTTTCGATTTATCTAAAATCTGAAAACTGCTGCACCGATATGGCTAAATTTTTTGCTAAATGTTCGTAGTAATCAAATTTAAGGTTTTACTGAAAAAAAAAATGACCACGCCCACTTTTACGCACACTTTTTCGATTTATCTAAAATCGGAAACGGCTGCACCGATATGGCTATTTTTTTTGCTAAACATTCGTAGTAATACAAAATACTCGTCTCGAAACCCTCCCTACCATTGATCTCCGGAACGTTAATATTCAGTCAGAGATCCCTAAAGCAGATCCTTTACCTAAACCCTCACATCATGTAAGAAAACTTTTACAACAAATTAGAGTTCCATTGTAACAATTCCAATTTTATTCCATTTATCTTAAAATAAATTGTCCTAAGAACTATCTTAGCGATAAAACAAAATTATATATAATGAAACCTTTGCTAATACGAGTTTGCGTAACATATAATATGACGATACCATACTATAATATGTAGAAAAATGGCAATAGGTTTGTAACTAGTAAATCTAACTTTTTGAGGGACACTCCTCAAAATAGTATAAAAAAAACATCTAGTCCATTTTAAAATTCAATCTGGATAATAATAATACTAAGCGGCTATGTAATATAAACTATGACGGTACCGTTGTATATAAGCTTAATAGAAAATTTTTAAACACAAGATTATGTGAAACCCCGATATGACGTTAAGAGTTTTAAGAAGCAATAAAAAAAAGTAATATGTCCACGAACAAACACACGAGAATTTATTTTATCTACAAACATTTATTTGAGAACTGCATAGAAGAGATCATCCAGTTATGTACTCTTATATGAGGCAAAAGACAGTACATCACTAAAATTACTATTAAATGACAAAATCAAACGCAATAGTAAATTTTGGTGTCAGTTTATTTTTTTGTTGTTGTTGTTTGTTTCTTTTTGTTTTTTTTTTTGTTTTCTGGAATGAATATTCATTCATATATAACAATCAAACCAACAAAATCTAATTGATTTTTTCTTACTATATTTTGTAGTAAATTTGAAATTCCTATGAAATACGAGGGGTGGACTTTAAGTTAATTATTGCTTCTTTAACTTATTAATCTTCAAACACTTTAAATTATTGAAATATGCAAAACAAACGTAAAATTATTGGAACACAATTAGGCTGAATTTCAGTTTATGGGGGACACCCCTAGAGAAAAAATCTGAATATGCCATCCCCTTCAGAATGTTCCCAGGAGTACGAAAATCATAATGAATAAGGGGGCTCACGCCCCCTATGGGCGTGGCAGTCGAAAAACGACCCGGCCCACCTACGTAGACAATATGGGTATCAAATGAAAGCTAATGTCTTCACGATTCCAAAAATAGCCATAGTTGCCAGATCGGGCGGTTTTTGCAGCCGATACGGCCATTTTTGTTAAATAGGGGCGGGGGTGAAAAACGACCCATGTCACCTACTTAGGCAATATTGGTATCAAATGAAAGGAAATGTCTTCACGATTCCAAAAATACCCGTAGTTGCCAGATCGTCCAGAATTTGAGGAAGATATGTTAATTTTTATAAAATGGGGGAAGGACTTTTTTTTGTTTATTTCTTTTTAGCTCGGCCAGAGGCCGAGCACTCGAGATCCCCGCCGTCTAGAATTAAGACATACTGGAGTTAAAAACCCCTAAGCCCGGCCGTAGGCCGGTCACGCACCCCAAATTTTGCCAAAATGGCCATATCGGCTACAAAAATCGCCCGATCTGGCAACTACGGCTATTTTTGGAATCGTGAAGACATTAGCTTTCATTTGATACCCATATTGTCTACGTAGGTGGGCCGGGTCGTTTTTCGACTGCCACGCCCATAAGGGGCGTGAGCCCCCTTATTCATTATGATTTTCGCACTCCTGGGGTCATTTAAGGGGGCGTGGCATTTTTTTTTTTCCAGGGGTGTCCCCCATAAACTGAAATTTTGCCCACAATTATTGTTATGACTCACCCAATTAACTTTTGGCAACCGTCGAATGATGAGGCCTCGTCAAACTGCTGGATGGCTGTATTTAAAAAAAAGGCGCTAAGATGAAGGTGGAATTTTGTTTTGCATGTACAACTTCACTATATGAGGTATTCCACAAAAAAAAAACTAATAACTTAACACTAAAAAAATTGAAAAGTAAATTAAAATAAATGACCAATTAGCAATGTGCCCTAGTGAAAAGAAAAGAGGCACAAATTAAGACCCGACGTTTAATGATACTTAATTTTAATCACGTTACTTGATTTATAATTAATCGTTAAATTTCATGCGTTTACGTTAACCGACTTTATAAAAATAAGAGAAATTATCAAATTTTAACCATGAGCATGGTTTTACGGTAATTTTCGATTCTTTGCTAGGTATTTAAACCTTTTTAATTTTAGTGGTATTTAACGCGATTTTGATTAATTTAACTTATTTTCAAACTCTTTTTATTTGATTAAAAAATTTCAAACGTTATTTAACTTTTACTTTAGACAAAAGAAAACTATGATCGATTGGTTACTTAATTCTCAGCAATTTACAACTTTCCTCTTTGAAACCACGTTGAAAAAGAATTTCTAGATCGTCTATTAGTTTTGAAATCAGTTCGGTTTATTAAGAAAATGAGAGATCAAGATTCGATATTTTATCGAATTGATATCAATATGTATATGCGTTCATATGCGATTATATACGTTTATATGCGATTTTGGCCAATGCGTCGAATGTTAACACAGCAAACAATTTGAAATTGAATACCTTAAATGACATTAAAAAGGGATGTTTTCTAATTACTCGAATTAAATTTAAGCTTCTTTTCATTTTAACATAGGTGAAATAAGGGTTTTGATAAGATCCACACAGAAATAAATAAAATCCCACTTCAATTACGAAAACCAACATATTCAATCAAATAATTGTTACAGTTGCACCAGCAACGAAACTTCAATTAAGGATTGATATCTATTACGTTGAATATTTTCTTTGTTTGCTAAATAAAATATTCATACATTTTTGATTAATACTTTAATTAAAATTGTGTCACTTTTTGATTAATATTTAAACAACAAAATAAAAAAAAATTGCATATGAGAAAAATTTTGAAAAAATATTGTAATTGCACCCAAAACTGGAAAATAAAAAAAAAAAAATCGAGACTGAATTAAAAAGTAATTGACGAATTTTTTTATTTTCAACAAAAATGATTTATTCAAATATTCAGCATTTTATTACCCTTACACTTTAACATTTTACACTGAAGAAAATATCCAATTGGTTTAAACGAAATTTAAAGTATCTAAAAAAATGAGTAACATAACATTATTTGAAATACCACCGCCATTACACGTAATAAGTTGAAGTGCAGTTTTTTTTAACATAATGATTTTTTAATAATTACTAAATTTCATTTGGGCCATTAAATAATTATTACTTAAAATTTATTATTGCTCCCCAGGTTTTGTGTTAATGCATTGACAAAACGTATAAATGTTAATTTTGACAAATTTCGCTCAACATTGTTGATGTGTCGGAGCAAAACTTGTTTTTAGTGCACAGTGGCTTTTGCAACAAATTTGTTTGTGCAAGTTATGGATTTTTTTTTTTAAATGTTTTTATGGTCCTCTGATTTTATGTTTGTAAAATAACGAAAGAAAAACTGAGTTCACGCAGTAAACTGGCATATTTACTACCAAACTGCGAATGCCCCATGCAAAAACTATGTGGGCGTTGTGGTGTAATGGTTAGCGCGTTGGACTGTTACACAGATGATCCCGGGTTCGATTCCCGGAGACGACAAGATCAATTTAGAAAAATAATATGTATGAGTTTTCTATCACTTATATGTATCGCTGCGCACACCTTCGGTGTTCCTATAGCACTTAACCCCACCGAAGTAAAGTAATGAATCAGGGCTATGAAACAAAAAGTTTCAATAAATTCGCCAACTCTACATCAGGTGGCGAGCAACAAATGTTCTAAGACTTATTATCTCCCGCAATTGCAGTGTTGCCATGTTTGAAGCCCTTCATCTTTCACCACATTTCAACCCTCCACTATACACTTTCCAAAGAAAGCAACACTTTAATCAATAGGAAGAATTTCCTGAGTGTTGCTTCTCTTTAAAAAAAAAAAACAAAAATAAAAATCAAAAACGAACAATTGTTTTCAAATTTTTATTCCATATGCCCGTGTACAAAAAAATACCAAACATTTTAAAATTAAAAAAGAATTTGATGTCAATCTTCGGCTATTTGTTGGGTGATGGAATCTATCCAGTGTTTTTCTGAAATAAAAAATTGCGAAAGTTATTAAAAAATAATATTAGCTTTGCAGATGCGATTCTTTTAATTTTAGTTTAACCGAGCCAGTATCCCGTTTCTGTATCTAATGCGAGAAGTTTTCGCATCGCAAAATGCAACTCTACCATAAAAAGGACAGGCTGAGTCACATAATATATCAAATTTACCAATAGGAAAATATTTTTTTTCCAATATGCAAAAAAATAAAATCGGCTTATGTGGCTCATCCTGTTCTAAATGTGGTTAAGTTGCATTTTCAAATACGAAAACTTCTCGCATTAGATACAGAAACGGGGTGCAGCAGGATCTTTTGTGTTCTTTATTACTAGAAAGTTAAAGACATTTTGCATATTTTATATTATAACATTTTAATAGCTTTATTTTATATTTATTTTAATTTTAGTCTTTTTTAATTATTTAACAATATTTGTATCAATATAAATATGTACGACATTTTAAGCTGTTGTTTTATTCATTTTCTATTTTATTATTTTCAAGCTTTTTTTGTTTTAAAAAATACGATGTATGTATGTTAAAATAACAAATTTTTCTATATTTTTTTTTACGTGTATTGGTAAATAACAATATACCTGTTCGTTTACATATTACCTAAAATTTACTACTTTTAGTACAAATGAAAAATTTAAAAACAAAAGATAACACTGTAACAACATATCGCACTTGATCAACAAGATGGTATTAACTCAAAATTTTAAAATTTTCAGTAGAGTCAAAAAACTGTTTATGGCCACATTTTAACAGAATTTAAAAATTCAAACATATCATAATAAGCAAATTCCATTTGAAAATATATATACATTGTTTTTGTTTTAAATTTTACCACTCATTGCAAAAAAAAAATCTATTTTTTGAGTTAATACAATTTTTTTTGAAATTTTATCGATTTTTTTTTGGTATTATTTTGAATATTTTATCAACAAAACAGTATCAACTCAAAATACAACCAAATATAAATAAAACAGTTTGATTATTTTCAATATAAATAAAGGCTCAAATCAAAATAATACCTTTTTAATGAAAATATACGATTCATTTCTATTTGAACTTTTGTATTTACTCGAAATAATACCTTTTTGTTGAAATAAAGGTAATCACTACATTATCATGAAAATGGTCTCAAAAGTGGTTTTCGAGATGAAAGAGTAATCGGAATACGTTGATATTTTTACAATAGATAGATATTGATGTTGTTAGTTGATTTCTTGAAAAAAGTGATATTTTAAAAATTTTGAGTTAATACCCTCTTGTTGATCAAGTGCTATATATTTTGTGGGTGAATAATTCCTAGGCCAAATTAATGTAGTAGGTACATTAGGTCCCAAAGCGTTTGGTCCTCTATGTGTACATTCAAATTTTATGGGCCGTTTAAAATTTTATTTTTTTTTCTCCAACTCTTTATTGAATAAGACTCAAAAAGTAGTGTAATAGTTCTTTTGGTGTAAATTCTGTGTTCGTATATCCCCAACAGAATTTTAATAGGATTTTTTTTTGTATAATATTTTAATACTATATCTGAAATTTTCATGGGTCATTTGTCCTTTTTTTTAAGAAAAACCAAAAAAGTATCCTAAAACGTGCGTTTAATGGGTTAAAATGTTCTGTGAATATGAAGACGAAAACGTCATCGGTCATGTTAAATCACTAAAAAGGTGAATCGTTATTGAGAACATTCCTAATTTGTTACGAAAACTAAAGGGTCCACCATCTAACGTTTTTTTTTCTTTCAACTAGTGCTTATTTCGTGAATGGTAACACTTAGCTCATGTCTGATTTGACAGATAATTAGTTTTATCCTTCCGCTGAACGAATATGGTTGTGTATACGCTTAAACAACGCTGGGAAATATTGCGATATTACATTGAAAATCATGGTAATGTTGCAGAATATGTGAGCAAGGAGTGGCCGTTGCAGTCAATGGCGATCGTTATCGGGCCATGTTGAACGAATTTTTGTTCACAAAAATTGAAGAGGAGGATATTGGCAACATTTGGTTTCAACAGGACGGCGCTACGTGCCACACAGCCGAAGCTACACTCGATGTTTTGCGCCCTGTTTTCGAAGATCGCATTATCAGCCGCAGAGCTGATGTCGTTTGGCCACCTCGGAGCTGCGATTTGACACCGTTGGACTATTATTTGTGGGCTGCCGTCAAAGATAAGTGTTACGCCAACAAGCCAGAGACAATTGACGCTTTTAAAGGACAATATTCCTGAAGCCATTGGTGAAATACAGCTGCACACAATCGATAATGTGCTTAAAAATTGGACCTTTATATAAAAATAAGTCTGTAATTAGTAATTAATAAAAAGCCAGAGGCTTTTTAATAAAAACCCCATTTTGTTGAATTTTGAATATTAAAAATTCAAAGTTTTTTATTTATTTAAAAAACACTCCCTAAAGTTGGCTTAAGGAAGATAAGCCACCTTTACAAACATTAAGGCCGAGTTTTTGGGATGTTAGTTAAACTTGGTTTAGTTAAACCAGTAACGAAATTTTGTCTTCCTTTTATAAGTTTAGTAACAAAAATTTATCGGAACCACTTCATTTTGTTTAGAATTTAGGTCTTTATTAAAATAAAATTAACTACATTTCAGAAGCAATATTCCATTTAAAAACTTCGTTAATCTAAGTTTAAAGATAATCTTTATCCTAAAAACTCGGTGACTAAGCTAGTTGCTTTTGGTGTCGGTAATGTCTTCTCTCGATTTATATCGAGTTTTCTCAGAGACCGCACTATACGTGTTGTTTTAGATGGGGTCTCATCAAACGAGTTTCAGCTACATTCAGGGGTACCGCAAGGCTCTGTTCTTTCTCCTACCCTTTTTCTTATTTTTAATAATGACCTTCTTGGTCAGACCATCAACCCTATCTACTCTTTTGCAGATGACAGCAACATTTGTCATTCATTTTCATTCGATCACAGGCCAAGCTCTTTGGAGATAGAGGACATGCGGCAGAACATGAATGACACACTCAATCAAGACATTTCTACAATCTCCGAGTGGGGTCGCGCGAATAAGGTCGATTTTAATGCACGCAAGACCCAATGTTGTATGTTAACCCACAGACGGAATTAACATTATCATCTGTAGCTATGGATGGTATAGGTATTGAGGAATCGGATACTCTTGATGTTCTGGGCATGAGAATACAGTGTGATGTCCGTTGGAATAAGCACGTATTTCAAGTGTCGAAAGAGGCATTCAAGTGTCGGTTTTCTAAAACGGTGCAAGACTTACTTCACTCCATCCGATCTCCTTACTATTTATACCAGCTATATCCGACCAAAAATGGAATACAACTCTCATATATGGGCAGGGGCTCCACTGTCTATTCTGAAGCTTCTGGACCGTGTTCAGGGGAGGGCGGTGAAGCTTATCAATAACAGTAGTGTATAAAACTCTATTGATTCATTGGAGCATAGTGGGAATGTGGGTTGTGTGACACTTTTCTACCGATATTACCATGGGAGATGCTCATCTGAGATAAGTGAACTTATTCCACGAGCCCGAGTTTTTATTCGTAATACTCGCTTATCTAGTAGAGCACATCCGTTTGTAGTTGATTGTCCTGTGTTTCGCACAACGCTTTACAGAGAAAATTCGTTTTTTAGTCGAACGATTCGTATGTGGAACAAACTACCCGCAGAAGTCTTCCCTGTTACTTACAATTTAGAAAAATTTAAATAAAATATCCACAAACACTACTCCCTCTTTCCTCCTTCCCATACCCTATTTTCCTGATCAATACAATGCACTGCATGAGTAGGGGCATCCCCTGAGTATTGGTTAAATTAAAAAAACAAAATGTTAAATTAAAATTCACCTTTCTACACTCAAAAAAATAAGTTAGTAGAAAAGTTAGTAAAACGTCTTGTAAATCAGGTATACTATTTTTAGCAAAATTTTTTGCTAAAATCGTGTTTTCAGCTAAAATTTTTGTTATACTTATTCAGCACTTAACTGTTTTATACTAATGCTTTACTAATATACTAATGTTTTACTAATTAATTTTGCTAAAAAAAAATTGTGCTGATAAGCACATTAATAGTGTGGACGACAACCAGATTGAAAGATATACGCAGAATGAAGTAGATGTCGCGGCATGTCAAGATGTAGTAGAGAAGAGGAAAATGAAATGTAGACAGAGTAAATTGAAAGACAAAGACACACAGACAGAGTAAATTGAAAGACAAAGACACACATCATAGGTAGATTTTTTATGGTTCCTTTTTCTTCTTGCAAAAAGGGTTGTTTTTTTTCGTTTCGTTTGTGTTTGTTTATTTTTTCATTTCGTTTCTATAATTATCTTCGGCAGTTGCGATAGCATCATTTAGACAACCATTGTTATGTTATATATATTTATTTCTATATATTTTCAGATATTAAATAAATTCATGTCGTCAATGTGGAAATGAAAATTTTTATATTTCGTTATTATAGTTAATTATTTTTAAAAGAATCACTAAAATATGTTTTATGATTTTCAGCAAATAAATTAACTAAATTACAATTTTTCTACAAATTTTTTGCGTTTTTTTTCAGTCTACTAAAATTCAGCAAAAAATTTATTAATTTTTAGCAAGGCTTTTGTATTTCTAATCTACTATGTGTTAACAAAACTTTTGCTGAATCTACAAATTTTGTTGCTAAAAATCAGCTCGCTGATTTTCAGCAAAAGATTTTGCTGACATTAGCAACTTTTTTGCAAGCATCCTCCTGACTAAAATTTTGCTGACTCAGCAAAATTTTTTGCTAACTTTACAAACTTTTTTTTTGAGTGTAGAGATTTAACATGACCGGATGACATTTTTGTCTTCGACACTTCACTGGTAAAATTTGCCGCAGAACATATTCACAGAACATTTTAAACTCTTAAACGCACGTTTTAGGATACTTTTGTGGTATTTATTAGTAAAATTCTGTTGGGGACATCCGAACTCAGAATTTAGTTCAATGGAACTATCACTTTCTGAGTCCTATTCAATACAGTGTTGGCAAAAAAAAAATTAAAACATTGAACAACTATAAAATTTGACTGTACCCACACAGGACCAAACTCTTTTGGGCTGTTACTATACTAACGTAATAGGATAATTCGGTATAAAAATCATCCACCTGCAAGACCCTCATTAGTGTAATCAAAACTTTCCAATTGTAGTAAAACTAGTAAGAATTTTGAGTAACCCAGCCACCAAATTTTGAATACTATTTGAGGGTTCTTATTTACGAGTCAAAAATGAATTAAATAGAGCTTATTTTTTTGAAATTTCAAAATTTTATTGTCAAAAATTACTCATTTTTTTTGAAGAAAGTATGAGCCTTCCAAAAATGATCATAAAAGGAACAAAAATTATTTAAGCTAAAAAATAGTTCAGAGCTTGCTCAGAAATGTAATTAAATTTGAATATTTTGTGAACAATTAAAAAAAAAGCTCCAAAAATAGATTGATTTTTTAGCCTATAGAATTATTTTATTTTTAGTTTCTGAGTCATTTTTGAATCAAAAAGGAAGGATCTTTTGGATGAACCACTTTCATACAAAAATTTGAAATTTTATTATTTTCTGAGCCCATTTCTGACTCATTTTGGAGCTTGTTTGCTGGCAGGGAAACGAACATATTGAATGTGTTGTGTGAAAGTGTCGTTTTTTTTTATTGTGAGTGTATTCAATATTGATATTTCTTTGGTTGTAGTTTTAGAAAAAGGTACATTTGAATTAATTTTTAAACATTTTTGTTTTGTACAACATTTTCAAAATTGTAATAAAGAAAATAAAAATTAACTCAATTATGTATTTCTTAAATCACTAAAAAGTGTGTAAAGTGAAGTCAAATTTCAATTTCTTCGCAACATTTCACCGAAGTGTTTTAGATATTTTAGTGATCGATTGAAATTCTGATTTACTGATTAAAAATGATTTTAAATAATCAACATTATGATGAATCGATTAATATGTTAATCACAAAATAAGAGCTTATAAGTTTAGTTCGAAAACCGGTTCGAATAACAAAAATTTAAATGTTGGCATTTTAAAGAGCTTTTTTAGTTATTTTCAAAATAAAACGAGTCTTGAGAAAATCTAAAAGTTTGGTCATCGTAAATTTAAAAAATTCTTAAATTACGGCGGGAGAAAAAATAATGCAACGTCTTGCCATTCATTGAGGTATATAAATTGAACTTATTTAAATTTTAACTATATACCTATGTGGTTCAAATGTAAAAATAGTGGATAAAAATCATAAAAAAAAAATTTGAACGATTTAATCACTTTTAGCCTTTAAAGTTAGTAAAATTGGGCATTTTAGTTCATTTCGTTCAAGAACTAGTTAATTTTCAAATGATCTTTACCAATTTTCGTTCATTGTATTCAGAATTGTCAAACAAAAAATTGACCAATATAATCTTTTGAACAATTGAACAAATTTGGCGAATGGGCCAGAGAAATAGATGTACGACCTAGTTCAATAATGAAAGTGAACTAGATAAGCTGCGAACAATACCTGCAAAAAACGCAAGTAAAAATCTTGAAAAAAATTCAAAGTTAAGAAAAAAAAATATATTTTATGAGGAAAAAACATTTCAAGTCAGAAAATATTTCAATCAGCAATTAGGCTCAAAAGTCTTAATAAAACGTTTGTAAAGCCCAATATCGGACAATCCAAAATAAAGCAAGAGAAGCAGTATTGTGTAAAAAAAAAACAAAAAAGGAACAAACGGCAACATCTAAGGAATCGTACGATTAATCATATTAAGAATAATATATTTGTAATATGTTTGATGGTATTAGATGCAACGAATTTAACTTTATGAACATCTTAAGTTTTAAACTAAAAAATCAATTAAAAACTGAATTGATTTACTTTAATTTTGCCTGTTACTTTAAAAAGTTTTTAACTCTTTTGGCTATAAAATTTTCGGTTCAAAAGGAAATCGTCTAAAACCTTTTGTGACTGATTGTTGCAAAATTTCCTACACGTTGAAAAAATATATACCTTCAGTTAGTAATAAATGGCAGCTCTCCAAAACCTGTCACTCACAAGGAAGGCCTTTCATGAGATAATCTCCGATTTTGATGAAATTTGGATATTTTGTAGAGAAAAAAATTCCAAGGTTGGAGTGTCTAAGATTGTCCATAGTGGGAAATTAATTGATTAAAAGTGGGGTCAAAAATTACACATTTTTTGTTTTTTTTTTAATGTATTTAGAATTTGTTTCCTTTTTTCCATGTATAAGTGGTACGACTGTATAATTGGTACGACTGTCAAATTCACATATATTGATCTTCATTAAGTTTAAACGGAGGACACGTATTTTTTCTTTTTTTCGATATTCCAGCTACTTAGGGTTTTGTTGGGATTTTTCCGAAACCCAATGTTTGGCAATAAGGTGGCAACCCTGTGGCTCAAATATATGCAATATGAATATCAAACTTCATATTTTTTATTGTGCTCTAATGCCATGTAAAGAAAAACAATTAATTCTTAAATTTAAGGCAGGCTGCCATACAAAAATTTGTAAAATAACTAGTTTTTTGCATTTTATATAGTTTTCTAATATGCGATGAAGTAATTATTTGTACGCTAGATTGTGCCTTTTTCAATAAGCTTTCCAACGACATATAACATGTTATGAAACTAATGAACTTTAGAAATTAAAAAATTAAAACACCTAAAATTAGCATATAAAAAGGTACCAAAAGGTGCTGTTTAAATATTATACACATTTAATTTGCACTAGTGTTATGAAGTAGACAATTTTATCTTTTTATTAGTCAAATTGTATTATGTTAATTTAAAATAAAAAAATCCTTCCTCACTCTTTCCCAAACACACCGTTCGAAATTAAATGTTTTCTCAAAACCAATTGAAATAAATAAAATTAAAATGCAAATTATTTTTCTCTAATAAAATTCTATACCGTTCAAGAAATATTTGACTTCATAATTCTTTGAACTCCGGAAGTGGCATTAAATTTTGTGCTCCCGTTTAAAATGGTTCATATATAATTATATATAATCATATCTGAACATATGTGGTATGTGATATGGCTATTGTATATGGATCCAGATATGGCTATATCTGATCACATGTTAATCCATATATGGTTATATCTAATATATATGATATCGTATCATTTTCTATATAATGTCATATATGACATATATAGTTGATATACTAAACTTGTTTTATCCAACATTTGGTAATCAAATACCAAATCTAACAGCGGTTAAAATGTTGCATTTTTTATCATTATTGGTTGTATTTTTTGTTACTATAAATTTCAACTTTTCCTTTACATTTTTATTTTTTTTTTTTACTATTTTATTTATTTAGAAACTTTTGAAAGCTTCAAAATATTGTTATTTTTTTTCTATATCAATTTTTCTTAAAATTTTGAAATATGTTTTTTTTTGCAAAATAAACGTGGAAGAAGGTAAAATATATAAATATACGAGGTCGGATCAATAAGTCCGTGACTTTTCGAACTTCCCTCGCAGTTATATGAAATGCAACACTGCTCCCATCAAGTGCCACCTGTTAATAGACTACTGTCAAATTTTGAGCAAGTTCCGTCGTTTACTTTGCGTTTAACAGCTGTGGATTTTTTAAAAATGGAAAAAAGTGAATTTCGAGTGCTCATTAAACATTATTTTTTGAGAAAAAACCGTCAATCATACCAAGCAAAAGCTTGATAAATACTATGGGGATTCTGAACTATCGATTTCAATGGTAAAAAGTGGTTTACTGACTTTCGTTGTGGTCGCACAAGTACAAATGACGCTGAATGTTCTGAACGGCCAATTGAGGCCAAATATACGAGGTCGGATCAATAAGTCCGTGACTTTTCGAACTTGCCTCGCAGTTATATGAAATGCAACACTGCTCCCATCAAGTACCACCTGTTAATAGACTACTGTCAAATTTTGAGCAAGTTCCGTCATTTACTTTGCGTTTAACAGCTGTGGATTTTTTTAAAAATGGAAAAAAGTAAATTTCGATTGCTCATTAAACATTATTTTTTGAGAAAAAACCGTCAATCAAACCAAGGAAACGCTTGATAAATACTATGGGGATTCTGAACTATCGATTTCAATGGTAAAAAGGTGGTTTACTGACTTTCGTTGTGGTCGCACAAGTACAAATGACGCTGAACGTTCTGGACGGCCAATTGAAGCCAAGAAGGTTGATGCCATAGGCATTTAATATCAGTGTGGTTTCGATTTTAAGTGATCAGTTGGGTTTAAGAAAGCTTTCTGCAAGATGGGTGCCGCGTTTGCTCTCAATTGACCATAAACGTAATCGTGGCCAATTAGGTGATGGCAACAGTGTTTTGGAATGCACGCGCGATAATCCACATCGATTCAAAAGGGAAAACAATAAACGGCGAATATTATGCCAACTTATGGGACCGATTTAACTAGGATTAAAAAAAAAAACTTCCCCATATGCCAACTTTATGGACCTGGAAAAATCCTATTTTTTTTTGGAAGGGATACAAAAAATGGAGAAACGTTAGACTAAGTGTATTAAGCTAAAAGGAGTTATGTTGAAAAATAATTTTTTTTTTGCAAAAAAAAAAATGTGTTTCATTCAAAAAGTCACAGACTTATTGACCCGCCCTCGTATTGTAGAAAAATCAATTTATTAATAATCATTTATTGCAGATTCACAAACAAAAATTAAATGAGCAAGAATCTAACACATTAGACGAATTAATTAAAACTAAAGCCGGCTGTTGCTACGCAGATGTAGATAATTAAAACAAATTTCGTGTTCCGCTTCATGTCCACCTTAAAGCTTGTGATTTTTGGCAACAATAATTTTTTAGATACATCTGTAGAGCTACAATCCATTTCCATAAAATGTAATTTTTTGTGTGAGTTTGTTTAATTTGTTAATTTATCCAAGTAATTTAATAACGATTACAAAATTATGAAAGCGTTTTCATTAGAGGTTTTTTAAATGTATTGTGTGTTAATATATGGTTAATATATACCAGATAGTGTCAAATCAAACGGATTTAACACCTCATATATAATTATATATGATAATATCTAAACCTTTTTACACGGGCTGCGTTTTGTTTTTATCTACTTAGGAGAACACATTTTTATAGAGACAAAAAATATTCGATCGATTTAATATTAATAATCTATCATTCAATAAGATTTGACCCCAGAACTCTTTAAACCCCGCATTTGCAATTCATTTTCATGTTGAATTTTTCTCAACTTTGACCTGAATTTCCACAAAAACCACTATGTTTATTATGTAATTCGATTCGAAAAGAAATGTAATTCGAACAAAATTTTTACATAAAGTAATAAAAAGTACTTATTAATAGGTAAAAATGTTTTAAACGTGTTGAAAATGATCTAGTAAATGTGAAAAGCAAAAAAAGTTGGACGTTTAAGTACGGATATCATCTTACAAGAGTTTTAAAATTTTCGAATTCGAACAAAAACCCCCCAGATGTGTTGGAAAATATTTGAAATCCAAATTCTGACTTAGCGCGGAAAGGTTACTCGAAAATGAGTATTTGCATCCACGAAAAATTTTAAAATATTTATAAGCGAATATTGTTCGGGTTTTTTGTATATAAGTTTTTCTGCACTCAAAAAATAAATTGATTCTCGCAAACACATTATTGCTTTTTAATGTATTTAAAACAAATAAGCTAATCTAGAGAAAAAAAATTGTGGGTCGCTAATTTGAAATTTTTCAGTTTTAAAATCTGAAATCGTAGATTTTAAGAATATCTAATTGTTCTTCTCAGGATTTTATACTAGCATTTTAAATTGGGAGAACCTTTGCAAATTAGGTAAAAAAAAATCTTTATTTCTTTAATATTTTCATAATGATGAATATTCTAAATGCCAAATTATTCGAGATAAAACTTGGTTAACTTGAAACCCGCTCTTTTTCAAAATCTGGTTTAAAAAAACCGTAAAAACATAGAAGAAAAAATGGTTTATCAAATAATTCTGAAACCGGGTTTGACAATTCTACTGTTTTGAAAAAATGTTTAAAAAATGTATTTAATTTCACCACTTCACTTTTCACTTTTTCTACACGAAAAAAAAATATTCAGATCTAAATCACAGAACAGCGAAAAAATTCGGAATGTTTCCTTTTAGATTTTTTTTCATGTGAATTTAGAACTTATAATAGAGTCGGTAGTTTTTTTTTTTAATATAAATGAGAATTTAACGATTTCAATTGAATTTTTTTTAATGTAATATTAAATTTTCTGAATTACAATATGAAATTGTAGTACATTTTATGAGGGCGGCAGTTAAATATTACTTTTTAGTTTTATTCTTCAAAAAACTGTGACTAGAAAATATATATTGTTTTTTTTTTTTGTTTTAAAATAACATTAAGGTTATTTTTTAAGTGTTGGAATGTTTTTTTTTTGAAAAGAAGTTTATAAAATAAAAATATATTGATATGGAATTACTATTAGAAGAGCAATGGAGATTAGGAGAAAAAAAAGTAGTGAGAATAATAAATTAAATTAATTAGCTTTAATTAAATTCGTACAGCCACCAATGGCACCATCTTCACTATTTAATTCTTCTTCTAGTATATCATCATTATTATCCTCATCATTATTATCCTCGCCAGGATTTGAAGATGTTTCTTTGGCTTCCACAGCCACATCTTCACAAATACCACCAACGACTTCATCAAAATCTCTTAAATCCAATTCATGTAAAGCTTTTTGTACTAAATCCGCCAATTCGGGTGGCAAATCTTTTAAATCATCATTTCTTTCACGCACTATAGAACTGGGTAGTATTAATGATCTCATCGAATCTTGACGTTGTGTTCTACCACCCGCTGCTGAACCCGATGTGGTTGATGGCGTCTTATAGGCATATAGAGCAGCATCGGTAAAATCATTTAAATTTAATGGACATAAATCATTATTTGTAGTTATATCATATTCGGAAGATAATATACTACGTCCTGATTCGGTAGATAAAGAAGACATGCCATCATCAGAATTGGCCGCATTTGGCATTTTTAAAGATTCTTCATTTTCTGAAGACATTGTACCAGAATCTTCAGTTACTTGACTTTCACCACATGATGTAGTACTTTTAAATGTTGTTGTAGTTGTTGTATTGGCTGATGTTACTCTGGGCTTGTTTATTTTTGCATCTACTTCATCTTGGCCAGAATTTGTATCGACCAACGATGGACAGTACCCTCTTAAAAGATATTCGGAAGCTGAAAAACCTTCGTCTTCATTATTGGTTTCAATGCCAGACAAAGTTTTCATTCTTTGTTCCAGTTCGGCAATTTTTGTGGCCAAGATTCTGGAAATTTTAACAAACTTTAATAATAAGAAAATGTCTAAAGAGATTTTAGACGATCAATATTACGGATCAATTCTTAAAAAATTAACCAATCAAACCACTACATTTTTAAATGTTGTAATCTGTTTGGTTAGTTTTCAAAAATTTATCAGTTTTATTGAAAATGTGTCCTCGCTTTAGTTTGTTAATAAAAAATCTTACTTGTTGGTTTTCTTTTGATGATTCAAAGCCAAATTTTTATCATTTAAATTATCCAATAGTGTTAAACACAATGATTTTAAATCGTGTATAGTTTCAGTTTTTGTGGGTAAATCAATACCATTTTCCAGTAAGTTTTTAACTAAAAATAAAACAAATTTAAATTAATAAAAATATAAAAGATAATTTCAATTAAAAATTTATTAGGTACGAGGGAGGAACAATAAGTCCGTGACTTTTCGAACTTCGTAGTTATATGAAATGCAACACTGATCCCATCAAGTACCACCTGTTAATAGACTACTGTCAAATTTTGAGCAAGTTCCGTCATTTACTTTGCGTTTAACAGCTGTTC
This sequence comes from Delia radicum, assembly GCA_021234595.1. Lineage (NCBI taxonomy): Eukaryota > Metazoa > Arthropoda > Insecta > Diptera > Anthomyiidae > Delia > Delia radicum. The sequence goes on from CM037851.1 coordinate 79,065,908, forward strand.
AAAACATACAACCTCGCGGATTTTTTTTTAAATGGAAAAAAGTGAATTTCAAGTGTTCATTAAACATTATTTTTTGCGAAAAAATACCATCAATCAAACCAAGGAAACGCTTGATAAATACTATGGGGATTCTGCACTATCGATTTTAATGGTAAAAAAGTGTTTTACTGGCTTTCGTTGTGATCGCACAAGTACAAATGACGCTGAATTGAGGTCAATACACCCGAAAATGTAAAAAAAAGTACACGATATGGTGTTGGCCGATCGAATAGTATAAGTGCGTGAGATTGTTGATGCCATAGGCATTTCACAAGGTAGTGTGGTTTGATTTTAAATGATCAGTTGGGTTTAAGAAAGCTGTCTGCAAGATGGGTGCCGCGTTTGCTCTCAATTGACCATAAACGTAATCTTGGCATCCACATCGATTACCTTCAAAAAAGGGAAACAAATAAACGGTGAATATTATGCCAACTTATTGGACCGATTTAACGAGGATTTAAAAAAAACTACCCCATATGGCCAAGAAATGCCTATTTTATGGACCTCAAAAAATCCAATTTTTTGGAAGGGATACAAAAATTGTATTAAGCTAAAAGGAGATTATGTTGAAAAATAATATTTTTTTTGCAAAAAAAAAACTGTGTTTTATTAAATTCCCGGACTAATTGATCCGCCCTCGTATAATTTAATAAAATCAAAAATATGAATAAAAAGCTTTCCCTCCAACATTTCTGATTTCAACCAAACTTGGCATAGAAGATGTACATTAGGGTGTCCCATTCAAAAAAAAATTTTGGGGATCATTCTTAATTTGAATACTCATAAGGCTAAGAATTTTTTCAGATTTTTCGGAGGTGGTTTAGAGGTCGCGCAAATCGATTTTTTACCAAAAATCGAGCTTTTTGGGCTTTTTTTTGAATTTTGCTTGAAAATTGGTAAAAAATCGGTATTTCTTCAGCATCTGAGTCAATATTCTTAAAGAAAATTTTCCGATCTTTAATTTGATGTGCATAAATAATAAGTTTCGGCAATGATTTTGCACATTTTGAGAATTTAATAACGGTTTTTCGTAAATTTTCAACAAATATGGAAAATAATGCTTTATAACTTTTAAAATTCTTATAAAGACTAAAAAAACTAATGATGCAGTTTAATAGATTATTAAGTTTTAAATTAATTAGCAGAAAAAAATGAATTTTCTCCCACCGTTCTCGAGTTATACCCTTTTAAAGCTTTGTACACATTGTATGAAATGTATAATACTATAAGGTGTGAACTAGGTTTGCATTGGTTTAAGCTTTAAATAATTGGATTTAGAAAATGTTTTTACAAATAAAATAATAGTTACTTACCACTCATACATTACAATTATATTAAAAACAAAGAAAAATAGATTTGTTATAAATCATTTATTAGTGTTCTTGCGATGATGCTCTACCCCCTGCAGTAAACTCTGAAAGTCTGTTTCAGAAGTTGTGATATTGATATAACTATTAGCCAAGGCCACACCACGTTCTGCGACATCATTTACAACTTGCAATTGTTGAACTTTGTGTTTTGCTTCCTGAAATGATTTGTTGTTTTCCCATTTTTCTGGATCCGTTTGTAAAAAATCAGTAAATGTTTCAGGCTTCAAAAAAAGTTAGGCTGGCTTTTGTAATAAAACACTGAATTTGTTTATTTTCAATCATGTCTTCTGTTAAATTTCCTTTCACTAATTCGTTGTTATTACTTGGTTCATATAGGTTTCTAAGCATTAAACGCAAAGTTTTGGTATCTATACGTTCATCAAAAAACGATAAGGCAGCCAACTTCTCGGAAAGGTACCACTGATGACCCAGAAAGGCTTTCAGAGTCTCGCATGCAACTTTTTCATTAAAGCGTTTGTAATCATAAAATTATTTCAAAAGTCTAAGGTCATTGAGAGGAGCGTATCGGGGACACTGGCATAGGTACCAATTTTTAATATATACTCTTAAATTAAATGAGGTAAACTCCAGCAAGGCATCAATTTTTGAATTTTGAATGAAAGGTTGTAGCTGGTTTCGAAAAATACATATTTTTAGGGTTGTAGTTCCCCAAATCCAATAAATCATGAATTTTAGTTCGAGCCATATCAGTGCCACCTAGTGATAACGGCTTTTTGGCTACTTTTTTTGCTGTCCACAACTTGACAACACTTAAAACTAAATTTTGACATACAATAAATAAATTTTCAAATCTCATAATCTAAAGTTTACAACAAATCGGATGCCCAAATCTTATAGTACTAAAAATTTCATACAATGGGTGTAAAGCTTTAAAAGGGTATAACTCGAGAACGGTAAAAGAAAATTATATTGTTTTTTCTGCTAATTTATTTAAAACTTCATAATCTTTTAAACTGCATCATTAGTTTTTTAGTCTTCATACAAATTTTAAAAGTTATAAAGCATTATTTTTCATATTTGTTGAAAATTTCCAAAAACTGTTATATAATGTATTAAAATGTGCAAAATCCCTGACGAAACTTATTACTTATGCACATAAAATTAAAGATCGGAAAATTTTCTTTAAGAATATTTACTCAGAAGCCGAAAAATTACCGATTTTTTAGCAATTTTCAAGAATAATTCAATAAAAGCCCAAAAAGCTCGATTTTTGGTACAAAATCGGTTTGCGCGACCTCTAAACCACTTCCGAAAAATCTGATAAAATTCTCAAAAATACTTTACCTTATGAGTATCCAAATTAGGAAAGATCTTCCGAGAAAATCCAAATTTTTATTTTTTTTGGGACAACCTAATGTACATCTTATAACTATAACCTCGTCTAAATAAAGGACAGCTAATTCCAGCAAATCTTGAAATATCGCTTTTCAAAATATAAAAAATATTCGAAAATTTTAAAAAAGTTTTGGTACATAATATTCCATATCTTTTTAACGGCTTAAGTTACCAAATGTGTGTCCAAATCCCTGTGTGGAGCTCTTAAGCTATCTTGAGTTATGAATAAAAATGTGAAAAAATTTAACTAAAAAGCCGATAACTCAAAAACATGCTGAAATACAACATAGGGATTTATTGACGGTATAGAAAAATAATTTATAATTAAAATATATATTTTTAAAAATTTTAGAAAAGCAGTTTTTTGAAATACAGCGATTTGAACTATGGATTTTGAAAAAAACCAAGAAGTTTAAGCTACAATGACTCTTGTAGCCTAAACCGTTTAAAAGATAGGTGCGATTATGTGCAACTAAAGGGTCGTTTTTATACATGTATAGAACTTTAAGTTGGCAACACTTTTTTAACTGGCAGCCATTTTGTCAGCTGTCAAGTGATTTATGTTTAGTTTGGTTTGGCATTTCAACATGAATAGACTGACGCCTGAACAACGCTTCCAAATTGTGCAAATTTATTTTGAAAATTATGGTTCTGTTCGAAATACGTATCGAGCACTAAGCGTCCATCATAGAAATTAATTCGATTAACTATGGAACGTTTTCGCACCACGTTTACTCTAAATGATAATATGCATATGATAACGTATGCGGAATAAAATTGCAACAAAATGTAATATGTTGTAGTTTTTTCTAAAACTAACGTAAATTTTTTTTGACTTTAAAAAAAAAACAATACATACTATTAATTTAATGTAAAAAATATTTGGTCCCATCCGATCCGCTTTGCGGCAGTTTTGGGGAACTTTTGCCATAGCTGTTGAAAATATCGATGTTGGCATTTTGAGGAGTTTCTTTTTATTTTTTTCGATCAGATTTTTTGTATTTTTGGTCTAAAGCCACCAGCATAAACTCTTCGCTTTAAATTAGCCCAAAAATCTTCGATTGGACGTAATTGAGGGACATTTGGTGGGTTTTCCTCTTTATGAACATATGGTATAATATGGTAAATGAAGTGTGTCCATAGTTTCTACGGTTTTTCTGGCCAGAAGATCACATTTAGGCCTCGATGCATCTTTTCTATGAAACCCTTCACCTTTGGCAAACAGTGCTCAATATATCGTTCAGAATTGACGGCCAATCCAGATTCAAAAAACACTGGTTCCGACATCCCTTGCGGTCTAGTTGCAAGCCCTAGTAAAACTTTTTCAAGGAACTTTGTATGCTCCAAATATTTTATTTTGTTATCAGTAGGTTTCTTTCCTTCGAAAAAGTGCCTTCCCTGCTATTCATTGCCATCTAGAGTAAAATATGACTTATCATCCATGATGCATCCATGATGATTATTGAAAAAATTACAAATTGTTTCTCGACGTTGTTCTTCTTTTGTGAACATTTTAAAATAATTAAATGTCAATTTATTGATAAAATTGTCAAAGCAACATGAGAAAACATGTGGGCATTCAAACATAACGGTAAAAAATTAATAGCTTTAGTACTTTTTTTCCAGCGTTGCAAAATTTGTTTGCCATTTTTTTCCGCATACGTTAATATGCAAACTGACTGGTGTGCTTTATGGGCTGGTGGAATAATTGGTCCGTACTTCTTTTAAAACGATGCTGGTCAGGACGTTACAGTCAATGGTGACCGCTATAGAGCCATGATTACTGACTTTTTCGTTCATAGTTTCACGTTTCGGACTCATGAATTGTCCTCCAAGATCGTGCGATTTAACGCCGCTGGAATATTTTCTGTGGGGATATGTGAAGTCGCTAGTCTACGCCGATAAGCCCGAAACGATTGACCACTTGGAGGACAAAATTCGCCGCGTTATTGCCAATATACGGCCCCACAAATGTTGGAAAAAGTCATCGAAAATTGGACTTCCAGATAAGACTACGTCCGAGCCAGCCGTGGCGGTCATATGCCAGAAGTCATATTTAAATTATAATGAAAGAAGATTATCTTTCGAATAAAATAATTTTATGTCAATTTACAAATTCATCTTTTGTTTTATTCCATTTTTAAGTTTTATCTTCTTATATATAAAATTCTCGTGTCACAATGTTCGTTCCCGTACTCCTCCGAAACGGCTTGACCGATTCTCATGATATTTTGTGAGCATATTGAGTAGGTCTGAGAATCGGCCAACATCTAAAAATTGGCGTGATCGGACCAGTGGGCGTGTCAGCTCCCATACAAAGTAAATATTTAATATCATATATCTACAGTTCTATAATAGCCAGAGTCTAATTATTCAAATCAGTAACATATGGGATACTGCAATGTTTCAAAACTCTTGCTATCACAATAGTCAAGATATATGATGTTATTCAATTTATGTGGGAGGGGCCACGCTCACTTGAAATATATATAGCAGAAAACCTAATTTGGACTATAACCTTTCAAATGAAACCGGTTTGTGCCAAATCGGTTGGATAGTTTTGGAGTCTATAGAGGACAAACATACAAACATTGTATTTTATATATAGATAGTCATGGGAAAATTGGGCGGGATCATACCAGTGGGCGTGGCAGCTCCCATACAAAGTGATTATTTAGCTCATATACAAAATTAATATTAATATTAAATATCTAGGGTTCTATATTAGCTATATAGCCTTCAAATTTTGTACGAGTCCATCAATTACAAATATTAGTAGTCGAACTGAAAATGGGCGGAGTGGGATAAATGGGCGTGGTACCAAAAGCAAAAAACAAATAAGCATTAAAATAAATCATCACATTCAAGACTTTTTGCAAGGTTATTTAATAATTTCTATTTTTTTAAAGCCGTTGTCATGTTTTTCAAAACGAGATATCAAACTCTTAAATCGGTTATGTAGTTCCGAAGATATTTACAAAAAACCTATGTTAATATTTACAAAAAACCTATGTTAATCTTCAAGCTATGTTACACGAACACAATAGCCTCATCCGTCTATTCAAAACAGCCCTAGACCAGATGCCGACAGATTACGGTTGTGATAAGACACCGGCTGGTGAGCATGAGCGGCGCTTCAATGCACCGGTGATAGGATACGTCGCAGTTGTTATGGCAGTTGTTTTCAGCTATTCATTTTATATACTTCAGCAAATAAAGGCGATAGAAGGACAAAGAGGCATTGGGCTTCCCATGAAATTACAAATTTTAAAATGATTTACTAATGTGAATATATTTTTTTAATTATTTATTTGCGTAAAAAAATTTTCTTGATTTCAAGAGTTAATTATAATTAAAATTTGAAGGCAAAACAACGTTTGCCGGGTCAGCTAGTAATTCTATAAAAAATACAAAACTGCAAAACTTTTATTTTTATGTTTTTCAATAAATATTTTTTTTTTTAAATCTTTCTTTCTATTATATTTACTACATTTTTTTTAGATATTTTTCCATAACTTTGATTCCCTTAAGAGCTCCACAAAATAATTTGGAAACGGCTTAGTGGAATAAATTATAATTAACATATATTTTTTAAATACAGCTGTTTAAACAGCGGATTTTGAAAAAAGTGCATTTTACCTTCAAAGAATAATGTTTTCGCTTATTTTATTTAAAGCATGACATAAAATAAGGTATCAGTGAATCGCGTAGCTCTAACAGTTAAAAAGATATGGCTGAATAAGTATAATTACTTTCGTTAAAGTTTCGACTTTTTTTCATATTGTAAAACGCGATATTTCCACAACCTTATAGCTAACAAACCAAAACTTGTACGATGACATACTTATTTATATGACATTTATCTTCCATTCTAAGTTTGGTTAAAATTAAAAGGGGTAGAGGTCGAAAATTGGATATTTTTCGATATTTGGTTTTATATGGAATGAATCAATTAGTATTTTAATGTCGATTGAATTCAAAAGCTACAAGAAAGTCAAAAAGTTTACTTTTGTCTACTGCATACAACGTTTGGATTTCCTTGTCTTGAATTTTTTTATTTCTGATTCTTTACATGGGACCCTTTTAATAAAAAATCAATAATATTGAAATAGACTATTATAGTTAAAAAAATAAAAAATAATATTGTACAAGTTTGTTATAATTTTATTAAAAATAAAAATTATGTTTTTTCGACCTTTAATTGTGCAATGAAAATGAAAATTATTCAAGTTCGAGGCCATATACTCTATATTTCTTCATTAGGATATTGTCCTAACAAATAATCTATAGAGTTTTTGTTTTCAAATTTATTATTTGACCCTTTCAGGAATGTGTTGATAGATCTATTTCGGGAATTTTCTAGGTTCCCATCATCAGAACACGTTTTGAAAGCGGTAACAATCCCATGCCAAACCTCAAGCATTCATATGAACTAGTTTACTCACTACATGAGAACTAATATACATATGAGTTTGAAATTAAAGATTATAACCATTGATCAAAAAATAAATTGAAAACTTGTTTGATGTGCAAGATCCACCTCTGGTGGATATTCAATACACGTTTTTTTTTTGTTTCTCTCTCCTTTTTTATATTTTGTTAAGTTAGTTAACAAAACAGGGAAAGTAAACTAGGCGGTACTTTGCCTTTTTTCACAAGTTTGTTATAATTTTTATTAAAAATAAAAATTATGTTTTTTCGACCTTTAATTGTGCAATGAAAATGAAAATTATTCAAGTTCGAGGCCATATACTCTATATTTCTTCATTAGGATATTGTCCTAACAAATAATCTATAGAGTTTTTGTTTTCAAATTTATTATTTGACCCTTTCAGGAATGTGTTGATAGATCTATTTCGGGAATTTTCTAGGTTCCCATCATCAGAACACGTTTTGAAAGCGGTAACAATCCCATGCCAAACCTCAAGCATTCATATGAACTAGTTTACTCACTACATGAGAACTAATATACATATGAGTTTGAAATTAAAGATTATAACCATTGATCAAAAAATAAATTGAAAACTTGTTTGATGTGCAAGATCCACCTCTGGTGGATATTCAATACACGTTTTTTTTGTTTCTCGTGTATTGAATATCCACCAGAGGTGGATCTTGCACATCAAACAAGTTTTCAATTTATTTTTTGATCAATGGTTATAATCTTTAATTTCAAACTCATATGTATATTAGTTCTCATGTAGTGAGTAAACTAGTTCATATGAATGCTTGAGGTTTGGCATGGGATTGTTACCGCTTTCAAAACGTGTTCTGATGATGGGAACCTAGAAAATTCCCGAAATAGATCTATCAACACATTCCTGAAAGGGTCAAATAATAAATTTGAAAACAAAAACTCTATAGATTATTTGTTAGGACAATATCCTAATGAAGAAATATAGAGTATATGGCCTCGAACTTGAATAATTTTCATTTTCATTTCAATAATATTGTACAATAAAACAATTTCGCTAAGTGTATATAAATAAAAAAAATCGTTTTTAATAACGTATTTACGTTGCAGAGATCAAATTGTTTTAAAAATATGATGGCTATTATGGCAATAATCTAGTGAAATTTGCGTTATTGGAGTACTTATTTTAATTAAAATTAAGGTTGAGTTTTATTTTGATCGAATTCTATAAAAATCGAATTACATTTTTATTTAAATCGAATGAATTCGTTTTTAATTAAACGCAGGGAATTCATTCGCTGGAATTAACTAATAGGGATTTAAATCAATCCAGGTAGAAAAATACAAACGGCAACTATAATCTTCGGTACAAATTTTAACCAAATTTTGATTTGTTTAAAATTTATAAAATATTGAAACAATTATATTTTTATATACAGTCGTATACAGCCCTTTTAACGGATGTTGGTAAGGCGATGTAATTCAGTGTTTTGTCAGCAGTATTTTTTCATACACATTCGTAAAATTTGTAAAAGTAGTACTGGTAAAGCACTTTTTATAAACGCTGGCAGGGCACATTCAAACTATGTTGTCTCAGCAGTATTTTACCATATACGGTGGTAAATTTTGTAAAACAAATACTGACAAACACCTTTTTGAAAGCGTTGGCAAAATCTATTCCAGTCGATATTTTACCAATGGAAGTAATTCATAAACAGTTGTCAATTTTGTGAAACAAATACTTGCAAAGTTCTTTTTGAAAACGTTGGGAAATCACTTTTATTTGATGTGTTGCCGATGGTTGTGTTTCATAAACAGTTGTAAATCAGGTATAGGCAAAACACCATTAGCTAACGTTGGCATAGTGTTCCAAATAAGTGCTTTCCCAATCATTTTTCTTTGTTATGACTGTTAACCAACTCTCTGTCAGTGCTTCATTTTTTGTGCCATCGGCAATTTCTAAATGGGAATATATCTCATTCGATTTATCAATCATTGAATTTACTAATTAGAAATTCAATCATTGGAATTCAATCGATTTTTTATTTATTCGATTTACAATTTAGCTCATTGTTGACACAGTGTTCCTTTTTTGACCCAGTACATTTAAACGGCAATATTTTTTAATGGATAAATTTAAGTGATTTAAAAATCTTAAAATAATTAAACATCTTAACTATAATCGCTAATAAAAAAATTGTGTAAACTTGTTATTCACAGTTGCCAAATCATTATTTGAAAGAATACATTTTTGAAACTTTTTAATAGGACCCTATTAAAAAATTATTTAAAAATATAAAAAAAACCGATTATTTTTTATTGTTGATTGTTATGTTGATGTAAAAATATGAAAATTTATTTCTCTGGTAAGAAATCGATTCATCGATTGTATGCCATTCTTGAAAATCTGACCGATCGGACTATTAATTTTTTAAATACACAAAGTCTTAAATATTCTAAAACGTATTCCCTTTTAACTCAAAACATAAATAATAGATGCTTCTAATTAAAACACTAAGCTTATAAAAATTATAACGTAATTTAAAAAAATGGTCAAAAGCCACGGTATTATTCCAACAAATTTTTAAAATCGGTTAACTTAAGAAAAAAAATTTTTCATACATTTTTTAATAAACATTTAAACACAAAATTATTCAAATTCAAATTTTTAAAATATCTTTAACCTTCTAGGATTTATATTCTGTCAAAGTTTCAACTTTGCTTGCTAATATTTCCACTAGAGGGCGCTTTAAGGCAAACGAAATTCCGAAAATTTCTTACTGAAGCATTGCAAAGTTTGGTTAAAAAATGTCCAGCGGTTAATGCCATTAATGAGTTAATTTCATTCATTCAATCAAGCAAAATTTGGAAAATAGTCAAAATTAAAAATAAAATTAATGAAATTTTAAAAAAATCGTTCAAAATGGAAAAAAACCGTCAAAATAGGAAAAATCACACAAATTTTAAAAAATTAAAAAAAAAAAAATTTCCAACATTTTCAAAAAATAGCAAAAAATCCTTCAAATTCAATACAATTCAAAAGAATTGCCAAAATTTAAAACAAAAAACTGCCAAAAATAGCAAAAATCGCCAACATTTAAAAAAAAAAAAACGTCAAAAAATTGAAAATAGGTTATTCTGAACTTTTTTAAATGAATAACGTTTAAAATTGAAAGTCCTTTTAATTAACCTGGGTTTTTAATAGAAGTCATAAAAGTCGAAGATTTTCCTTGCAAAATTATGTTTGAGAATTGAGAAAAAGTGATCGAAAAATAGTTCTGAATTTGACTTTTTTTGAAATCAGTTTTCACTGAACTCCAATTTCACCTGTAAAGTAAATTTGGGCTTATTTAACAAAGAATTTGAGATCTGACTTAACTAAAAATTCCTATTGTTGAATATGGGAATGGTTTGGGTATATTTTGTAACGACGAGATTTCCTGTGTTAGCTGGGGTAAGCTCGCGGTGGTAGGGGTCGTCACAGAAATTTATGTAATTCTGTGACAGCGAGTAAAAGGCGTGGTTTACTTTATAAATCTTACTTTATTTCCTTAACGCTACTTATAAGACCACCTAGGCTAAAAGGATATAGAAAAGGGAAAAGACTGGCTCTCTAGAAGGGCACGGGACCTAGAACTCTGGGCGGTTCCTCGTGAGGGCGGTGAAGCTTATCAATGATAGTAGTGTATCCAACTCTATTGATTCATTGGAGCATAGTCGTAATGTGGGTTGTGTGACACTTTTCTATCGATATTACCATGGGAGATGCTCATCTGAGATAAGTGAACTTATTCCACGAGCCCGAGTTTTTATTCGTAATACTCGCTTATCTAGTAGAGCACATATGTTTGTAGTTGATTGTCCTGTGTTTCGCACAACGCATTACAGAGAAAATTCGTTTTTAGTCGAACGATTCGTATGTGGAACAAACTTCCCGCAGAAGTCTTCCCTGTTACTTACAATTTAAAAAATATTTAAATCAAATATCCACAAACACTACTCCCTCTTTCCTTATTCCCATACCCTATTTTTCTGATCAATACAATGCACTGCATGAGTAGGGGGCATCCCCTGGGTATTGGTTAAATTATAAAAAAAAACAAAAAAAAGGGAGGCGACCTACGACGGCACACACTCCCATCTTCTATCCGAGTGAATACAACTACCGGGGACGGCGCGTTTCCTCAGTAAGGTTGCGTTACGGAGCCTCCAAGGATCGTCAACGTACTTCCGAAATAAGAACACGGGCCTGCAAGGATGTTTCCAGGACCTTCGAGTATAATGCCAAGGACCTTCACGGCAAAATCGAGGACATCCAGGATGTTTCAAGGACCCTGAAGGATGTGTCGAGTACCTTCAAGGATCTGTCAAAGACCTCCACGGATGTGTCAAGGACCTTCGAAGATGTGCCAATGATCTTGTTCACGACCGCAGCCAACTGATCAACTGATCCAGATTCCTGTGATGTCGTGCTTTATATACTCTCAGATTGTGTCGAGGATCGTCTGAGAGTTACTAGGCCAAATAACGTATCAAGTGTGAGATTTGTTAAAATGTCTTTTATTCCATAATAATTCATAATTCAAATTCAACAATTGTGAGAAATTATTATACAAGGGTGTTGGCAGAAACGAGAGTCCCGACTTCTGCCATTACAATTTTTTTGATGTGAGATAGATAAAAACTATCTGAGAAGCCTGGTAAAATGGTGCAAATTAAATAAAGTATTTTAACAACTACTTTATTCAATCATTTATTTTTCGAATTGGGGATTTTTTAAGGAAATTGTTTTGATTAGGTGGGGACAAAAGTGGTATAAAAAATACAAACAAATTTTAGAACTAAAAAATAGTGGCAACATAAATATTTAAATACATTTAGAAAATGTACAAGTACAAGACCAATACAATAAGCCATCAACCAGTAAAATGTTGGAACATTTTTCATATTTTTTTTTTAATTTGTATGCACAAATAACTTCCAAAAATACGTGTCAAATATTTTGGAAATAAAGCAAAGCAAACAAAGATCATGGTTTAAAAAATCGTTCGGTTTGACATGGAATGATCCTTTTGTGGATTATTTTTTTAAATTGCCTAGATAAAAACGTTCATATCTCGAAAACTGAAAGAGCTAGAGAAAAAATGCTTGCACCTTTGATCAAAACTCACGTCCAATACGCCAATACCGGTAAATGTTTACGTGCTTGGCTATTTTGGTATTTGGTCAATGGTATTTCAATAGTTTTATATCGTGGCGATTTTTTAAAGAAATCATTTGCTTTTGTATTGCGTTACTAAATGCAATTAACAATGTCATTTATAAAGTTTTAATAATTAAAGCAAAATAAACAGAATATCAAAAATAATTTCAACTGAAGATAACAACATCAATATTTAATACAATTGAAATAGTTTACCTTGTTTATGGGACAATATATTTTCATCGAAATTGATTGGTGTTTGTCCACCTAATTTCATTATACCTTTTTTACGTTTAGTTTCCAACATTGTCTTTTGAATTAAAAATTTATAAGAAAAATGTCATGGAATTTATGACTAAGGTTAGTAAATTATGAAATAGAGTATTGTAAAGGGTGTTTTTTATACAGGTATATAACTTTAAGTTGGCAATACTTTTTTAACTGGAGGCCATTTTGTTAGCTGTCAAGTGATTTATGTTTAGTTTGGTTTGGCATTTTAACATGAATAGACTGATGCCTGAACAACGCTTCCAAATTCATTTTGAAAAGCATGGTTCTGCTTAACTTACGTTTCGCGCACTACGTCCATTTTACGGTCAACATAATCGTCCATCAGAGAAATTAATTCGATTAACTATGGAACGTTTTCACACCATGTTTACTCTAAATGGTAATATGCAAACTGACTGGTGTGCTTTATGGGCTGGTGGAATAATTGGTCCGTACTTCTTTAAAAACGATGCTGGCCAGAACGTTACAGTTTATGGTAACCGCTATAGAGCCACTATAACTGACTTTTGCGTTCATCAATTGAACAACCATGATGTGCGGGAGCTGTGGTTTCAACAAGACGGCGCAACATGTCACACAGCTCGTGCCACAATTGATTTATTGAAGGAAACGTTTGGCAACCGTATAGTTTCACGTTTCGGACCCGTGAATTGGCCTCCAAGAACGTGCGATTTAACGCCGCTTGACTATTTTCTTTGGGGATATGTGTAGTCGGTAGTCTACGCCGATAAGCCCGAAACGATTGACCACTTGGAGGGCATCATTCGGCGCGTTATTGCCAAAATACGGCCCCACAAATGTTGGAAAAAGTCATCGAAAATTGGACTTCCAGATTAGAGCCAGACGTGGCTCGGACCAGAAGTCTTATTTAAATTATAATGCCAGAAGATTATCTTCCGAATAAAGTAAATTTCATGTCAATTTAATAATGCATCTTTGTTTTATTCCCTTTAAAAGTTCTATACATCTATAAAAAAACACCCTTTACATAAACTTTTTGAAAAAATGTTAATATATTCTTAACTTTTCCTTTTTAACTTACCTTATATTTACTTAACGAATGCTTTGTTAATTCGACTTCATTTTCTATATTTTTCAAACGTTCATTCAGGTACTTATTCTCCAAAATGATACTATCAATATCGAGGAACTACAAAATAGAATAAAAAAAACTAAATTGAGCTTACAGAAGAGGAAAATTAAATAATTTCAAATTTTAAAATTTGGAGAAATTCAAATAAAAAAAAAAAGATATTTTTTGGTATAGAAAAATTCTCAGATTCTGCGATATTTTTTGCTATAGAAAAATTCTCAGATTCTGAGATATTTTTTGCTATAGAAAAATTCTCAGATTCTGAGATATTTTTTGCTATAGAAAAATTCTCGGATTCTGAGATATTTTTTGCTATAGAAAAATTCTCAGATTCTGAGATATTTTTTGCTATAGAAAAATTCTCAGATTCTGAGATATTTTTTGCTATAGAAAAATTCTCAGATTCTGAGATATTTTTTGCTATAGAAAAATTCTCAGATCCTGAGATATTTTTTGCTATAGAAAAATTCTCAGATTCTGAGATATTTTTGCTATAGAAAAATTCTCAGATTCTGAGATATTTTTTGCTATAGAAAAAATTCTCAGATTCTGAGATATTTTTTGCTATAGAAAAATTCTCAGATTCTGAGATATTTTTTGCTATAGAAAAATTCTCATATTCTGAGTTATTTTTTGCTATAGAAAAATTCTCAAATTCAGATATAGAAAAATTTTCAGATTTTGAAAAAGAAGACATTTTTCTACAGGAAAAGTGTTTAAATCTATAGATAGTATATACCTTTGGATTTGTCTCCTTGGCCTTTAAAGCCACCAGTAATTCATGATTTAAACGATGGGCTTTACATTTGTAGGCATCGCGTTCATTAGTCAATTCCTCCTTCTCATCCAAAATGGCCTTTAAATCGAAAGCCAGTTGAGCATTCTATAAATAAATCAAAAATATTAAACAAAACCGATTAAATTTCAATTGCTTTTCTTCACCTTTTTCTTTAATTGTTCTAAATGACAAATAAAATTTGAGCGTTCTTGTTTCCATTGCATTATGATTTCCTTCGGACACATTTCCCGAGATGTTTCATCTTTAGTAGAAACTTTAGCCTTATGAGTTTTTTTTATGACGTCCGGTGGTGTGGCAGCTCTATGACCACGTAACACTTCAATATCTCCCTGAACTTCGGAAAGTTTTTGTTTTAATGTCTCCACTTCTGTGGTCAACTTAATGTTACGTTCTCTGGACTCGTGTAATATCTTTGCGACACTTGTTTTTGTACCAGCCACTCCACTTGTATCACTGGTAAAGCCACCCATTTGATCGGATAAACTATTGCGTCTCAAGGCTGCATAACGCAATTGCAAAGTTTCGGCCATTAATTTGAATTGATCACGTTCCGTGCGAAATTTTTCCAATTCTTTGCGTAATATCCTTAAGGCTTCCATTTTACTCTGTAGCTTACGATGCAATGCAGTCGTTTCCACACTATAATTTTCCATATGTTCACCAAATATCTCATCATAGTCACAACTGCTAGATTCATGTTGTCCTTGTTGTGAACGCTTTCGCTGCGTCCACATCGTGGAAGTTTTAATTTTATACTGTCCTAAGGATATTGTTTCATCGTCAGACATTTCTGTCTATTTTTGATCATTTAATCAATAAAATAATATAAAATTTCCGTGAAGAAATACAAAATATACAAATTTTCACAAAATTTTCACTTTATTAGAGATGGTAGATTAACGATTAAAATAAAAATCGATTGTGTGTATGTGATAATTACAGGGTTGTTAAGGGAAAATATATGAGGTATTGCCAGGTTTGAAAAATAGTTACCAACACATCATTTTTGTATTGAATTTTAAAAATAACGGTCAAGTTTGTATTTTATCGATATTAAAGTCATTTATTTTGCGAGCAGTGTTACCATATTGCCAGTTTTAACTGTTTTTTAGAGTTTTTTAGGATGCGTTACAGTTTTCCAGTTTTTCATGAAAAAAAAACAGTTTTTGTTTAATTTCACCCTTTTTTTCCAGTTTTTAACAGTTTACCTGCTCGATTTACTTTCTTTTACTGGAATTTATAAATTTAATATAAAAGTTGCACAAAATGTTTCAATAAAAAATAATACTACACATTGAATGCAACTGTGTAGTAAGTTTTAATTCCCTTTTAGCATTTGTTTGTCTTAAAATTTTGTGGAATCAAACGAAATCAAAATCAAAATTAATCAAAAAATGTATAACTGATATTTTTATGTAATTTAGTAAGATCTCAAAATGTCATGAATTATTTTGTTTTTTTATGGTTTTGTAGCTATTTTTTGCTATATGTTAAATAATTAATATAAATATAAATATGTTTTTTTATATTATATTTTTTTTTTACTTTAAACAGGTACACAGAAAAAAAAACATATTATTCCTATTGTTAATTAAAATGTAGTTTTATAACAAAGCACAACTTGTGATCTGTAACAACATAAATTTGAAAATATTTTTTTTTTGTTAGTATAATTAAAAGTTAGTCTACAAAAAAAAATATTTTTTTTCTGTGTATATAAATATGTTATGTGTTTAGTTTTTTATGTTGTTTTATGTTTAAATAAAATGCAATTGAATTCAAAATGCACATTTTTACTGTTTTTCCTACTGTTTTTTATTTAAAAAAAAAACAGTTTTTTCTTAAAAAAACAGTTTTTTCTTACAGTTTTTTGAAAAAAAATACATGGCAACACTGTTTGCGAGACAAATTTACAAACATCAAAAAAACATAAAGTAGAAAAAAAAAAACAATTGCATGAGACAAATTTGAATGTTTTTAAAATTTTCAGCGTTCTTCGAATGCATATATTTCAAACATATTGAATGCAAAACATAAATTAGCAACTAGTTTCTTTTTAGCTCAATTAACGGTTTCAGGGTTTTTTGCTATTATTATAATTAGGACAACCAGACATATGTTGCTTTCATAATAATTACCATCTTTTCTTGTGTGAGGAATTAACTTAAATTTTTTAAACTAGGTTTAGTTAAACCGGCAACGACTTTTGTCGGAATCCCAACAGCTTGTTTAGAATTTTTAATTTTTTTTAGAAATAAATCTTGTTTACGAACAAAGCTAAAAAAATGGAACTAGGGTGGGCCCAGAAAACAAATTTGTGTGTCCGCGGGCCATATTATCCGAGTTAAGGCTTTATTACTCGAGCGGATACGTTTCGTAATAGCCCCACAAAAAATAGTCTAAAGGCGTTAAATCGCACGATCTAGGCGGCAATTAACCGGTCCCAAAAGTGAAATAAACTGTTCTCCGAGCTCGGCTCTACATTGGCCATTGTTTCGCGTGCTGTGTGGTATGTGGCACCGTCTTTTTGAAACCACATGTCACCTAAGTCCAGCTCTTCCAGTTTGGGCACGGTAGCGCTCGCCATTCATAGTAACGTTCCTGCCTTCGTCGTCTTTAAAAAATTACGGCCCAATGATGCCACCGGCCCATAATCCACAACAAACAGTCCATTTTTCGGGATGCATTGGCAATTATTGCAATGCTTATGGCTGCTCTTCACACCAAATACGGAAATTTTGCTTGTTAACTTATCCATTCAACCAGAAATGAGATTCGTCGCTGAACACAATTTCCCAATAAAAAAGTGGATCTTCATGCAACTTTGCCAGCGCCCATTCACCAAAAGTTAGCTGTTGTGGTAGGTCATCTGACTTCAATTCTTGCACCAGCTGTATTGTAAATGGTTTTACACCCAAATTCTTCCGCAACATTTTCCGCGTAGTGGATTAATAGAGGCCCAATTGCGCGAACGGCGCCGAGTCGATAATTCGCTGTCATCAACAACACTGGCGGGTACAGCTGCGATATTTTCCTCTGTCCGCACTTTACGTATGCGTGTTGGTGGTTTAATGTCCAATAATGTAAATTTGGTGCGAAATTTAGTCACAAGATTCCGAATAGCCGCCTCAGAAGGTCGCCCAAAACTGACCATATATTGGAAGAAGTGCACGGATGTACTTTCTAAACCGAGCATGAATTTTGATAATAAAATTCAATAATCTGCAAGCGTTGTTCGTTTGTAAGTTGATTCATGTGGATTGCACTTAAAAGTGTTCATGTTTTCTTAAATGGCGACATCAATGTTTTTATCTTATCATTTATAGTTTTTGATTGTCAGACTCCGTTATTAAGTATTTGCATATTCTTAGTTGTAAAGGGTGATTTTTTAGCAACTTTATTTTTGGCAACACTGTTTTTGACAGCTCAGCTGTTTTCGTGTAACATGTTACTGTTAAACATGTTCAGTTTGGTCTATAATTTAACCATGAATCGACTTAAAAACGAACAACGCTTGCAGATTATTGAACTTTATTATCGAAATTCATGCACGGTTAAGAAAGTGCAAATTATGCAAATTTTGTTGAGCGACGAAGCTTATTTCTGGTTGAATGGATACGTGAACAAGTCAAATTGCCGTATTTGGTGTGAAGAGCAGCAAGAAGTATTGCAAGAACTGCCAATATATCCCGAAAAATGCACTGTTTGGTGTGGATTATGGGCCGGTGGCAGTATTGGACCGTACTTTTTCAAAGACGACGAAGGCAGCAACATTACTGTGAATGGTGAGCGCTACCGTGCAATGATTACAATTTTTTGTTTGCCCAAATGGAAGGGCTGGACTTATGTGGCATATGGTTTCAACAAGACTTTGCCACACAGCACGCGAAAAAATTTCTCAATTGAGAGGCGAGTTCGGTGAACAGTTTATTTTATTTATCTATAACACTTATAGACTATTTTTTGTGGAGCTATGTTAAGGCTCATGTCTATAAGGACAAGCCCGCAACGGTTGACGCACTGGAAGCCAATATTAAAGAATTGATTCGTGATACACCGGCCGATATGTTGGAGAGAGTATGCCAAAATTGGAACTAGCGTAGATCCCATTTGAGGAGTAGCCACGGTCAACATTTACATGAAATCATCTTTAAACATTGAATTATATATATCGTTCTAATGACTCAAATAAAGATTTCATACATTTCTATAAATTTTATGTGTTTTTTAAATCAAATCCGAAAGCTCTTAAATATATCTAAGTGGATTTAAAAAAATATTTAAATTTTCTGCTAAATATTTTTCGATATTTAAAACTAAATGTTACCGTTAGTTTCATGCTAGTTAAACAAATATTTTAAATATAACGCAAAAATAACTGTTAAAAACAGTAGTTTTTACCAATTTTTACAGTTGTTTCAAAATTTTTGAGGGTAAACAATTGTCACTTGTTTTTTTTACAACATTGTTATTTGTTTTTCAACATTTAAAAAAAAAATTTTTGTTGTGTTAACGGTTGTTACACTCAAAAAAATAAGTTAGTACAAAAGTTAGTAAAACGTCTTGTAAATCAGGTATACTATTTTTTAGCAAATTTTTTTGCTAAAATCGTGTTTTCAGCTAAAATTTTTGTTATACTTATTCAGCACTTAACTGTTTTATACTAATGCTTTACTAATATACTAATGTTTTACTAATTAATTTTGCTAAAAAAAATTGTGCTGATAAGCACAATAGTGTGGAAGACAACCAGATTGAAAGATATACGCAGAATGTCAAGATGTGGTAGAGAAGAGAAAAATGATACTAAAAAGTACAACTCTAATAAGACATATTAAAAAAATCAACCATGGAAGACTTTTGTATCTGTTTTTCATACATAAAACAAAATTGAGGATTAAAACAACTTAAATTTTGCGTTGTCACCGGCTTGTGAAAATAATTGTCTTTTAATTTAATAAAAGACTAAATAAAATATTTAAATTTAATATGTATTTCTAAACTAAATGTTTATAGATTAATAATCTAGTGTGGTCAAATATAAATAAACATATACAGACATTTAGACAGAGTAAAGCGAAAGACAAAGACACACATCTTAGGTAGATTTTTATGGTTCCTTTTTCTTATTGCAAAAAGGGTTGTTTTTTTCGTTTCGTTTGTTTTTGTTAATTTTTTCGTTTCGTTTCGATAATTATCTTCGGCAGTTGCGTCTTTTAAAAGATAGCATCATTTAGACAACCATTGATGTAAGTAGTTGAAAGAAAGTTTTCGTTATGTTATATATATTTATTTCTATATATTTTCAGATATTAAATTAATTCATGTCGTCAATTTGGGAAAATGAAAATTTTTATATTTCGTAATTATTGTAAATTATTTTTAAAAGAATCACAAAAATATGTTTTATGATTTTCAGCAAATATATTAACTAAATTACAATTTTTTTTTTCAAATTTGTTTGCGTTTTTCTCAGTCTACTAAAATTCAGCAAAAAAATTTATTAAGTTTTAGCAAGGCTTTTTTATTTCTTATCTACTAAGTGTTAGCAAAACTTTTGCTGAATCTACTAATTTTGTTGCTAAAAATCAGCTCGCTGATTTTCAGCAAAAGATTTTGCTGACATTAGCAATTTTTTTGCTAGCACCCTCCTGACCAAAAATTTTCTGACTCAGCAAAAATTTTTCCTGACTTTACGAACTTTTTTTTTTGAGTGTACCTTTGTCGCCTTTTTAACTGAAATTACAGTTGTTTTAACTGTCCTTTTCAATAGATTTTACTGTCAAACTTTTTTGGAGTGTAACTAAAACTCTTTTCTAAACTCTTTTCTCCATAACTCCTTTTCTAAATATGATAAAGCTTTGTCTATGATTGTTTACATTATGTTATTTAGTCTTCAAACTGTCTCGCCTGATTTACGGAAATCTATTTATGTCCTTGAACTTGTTTTTTTCAATGTAACTTGCATGTTGTAAACATTTTTACTAAATAGTTTTTTATTTTAACAATAAAAATTACTAAAGCAACTGCAGAATGACTTTTTTTACTTTTATTTATTGTTTACTATTCAACTGTTGCATTTGTTTATTCATCCGTTCTATTATTTGATTACAAATTACCGGTATGTCAATGAACTTTTCAGATTTATTTTTTTCTCGGTTCAATAAACTATTGGCATGCATGATAAAACCATGGTAATAATTTAATTGTACAGCAGTACAATTAAATGAAGGTATTTAGAAATATTATCTTGTTGATAGTTTGTAAACAATTTAGCAACAGTTTAAACATATTTTCTTTTTGTATTAGAAATATTGAATATACTTTCAAAAAGGAATGAACTTTTCATGTCATTTGCTGCAAATATGAGGAAAGACAAATTTCAAACTTGTGATTGAAAATAAACAAATGATTGGTAGTCCTTGAATGGATTATTTTAATGTGCACTCAAAAAAGTTTGATAGTATAATTTACTGAAAATGACAGTTAAAACAACTGTAAATTAAGTTAAAAAAACTAAACATGTAGTTGTTTTTACAAAAACAGCTAACGAATGTAGTAAAAATTAATAACAATGAAGTAAAAACAAGTGACAATTTTTGTCTGCAAAAATGTTTAAACAAATGTAAAAATTAGTTAAAACTACTGTTTTTTAACAGTTATTTTTTTTTTGGTATTTAAAAATATTTTTTAATAAAAAAGAATCATTTTTTTCTTTCAATAACAATAGAAATCTGTATAAATCTCAGTTATGACGTCTTTCTGCATTGGAGATACAATGAAATTTTCTAATTATAACTACTCAAAACAACATATAACTACGCAAAGCAAGTGAACGAGAATTTTTAAAAACTCGAAATAATCTTATACTAATTATAAATTACTGTTTTGGTAGTTGTTTATTGAAATACCAAAATAACTGATTCAAACAACTGTGACAAAAAATACAGTATTTTTCTTCAGTTGTGTTTCAAAATAACTATCAACTTATATCTATTAGTTTCTTATTTTTTCATAGAAAAAACAACTGTAATTGCAGTTTAAACAGCAACTACTGATTATTCCACAAACAACTGTCATGTAGTAACTGTTAAACTTTTTTTAATGCAGCTATTTTTATATAAAATAATACAAGTCAACTATTTTGACAGTTATTTAAAAAAAAAATATCTGATAAAATATAGTAGTACACATACAGCTGCGGTCAAAAAAAAGGCACTAGGATAAAAAAAATTTATTCGTTAGATATTTTTAAAAAGATTAAATTGATTTCACTAAAAACCTGTCATAAGATACTTGCAAGACTGTTAAACACTATTAAATAAAAAATTGTTGATTTGGTTTTTTATTTTATTATAAATTTTCAACTTTTTTAAAACAACTTAAAAAACACTCAGTCAAAAAAATAGCACTACAGTTGTTTTCGTATTTAAATTAAATACTTAAACTAAGAATAAATAAAAATAAATTAAAAATTTTAAAAACAGTATTTTTATGGTGTCTTCACATATTAAAATTAATATTTTGTAGCGTGTCCATTATTGGCAATAACCTCTGCACAACGTTTTTGTATCGAATTCACCAGATTTTGGCATATCTCCTTCGAAATTGAGTTCCAGATTTGCTGAACAGCCATCCAAAGGGCTTTATTACTGGTTGGTTGCATTTGTGACACTCCCTTTTTTATATCTGTATATAAATTCGCGATTGGATTTAGATCTGGGGACTGAGAAGGTCATTCCATCACACTTACTTTATTGTCCTGAAACCACTTTTTTGCAAGTTTGCTGGTATGCTTTGGGTGGTTGTCTTGTTGTAAGACCCAAATCAGCGGCATTTCCTCAGAAACATATGGTAGCATTACTTCCCGGAGGATATTAACGTATACCGTCTTATCCATGATTATTGTTCCGATCCAATATATGGGTCCTACGCCATAGTAGGAAAAGCACTCCCATACCATAATGCTAGAACCAAAATGTTTATTGGTTTTTGTTGTGAATTTTGGATTGAATTCAGTGTTAGGGAGTCTTCTGACGTAAGAACGCGGTCCTTTGCCTTCAAATAAAACAATTTTGGATTCATCTGTCCAAAGAACATTTCTCCACTTATCAGCTGGCCATTCCGCATGAGTTTTAGCAAACTCCAAACGCTTTGCAACATGCTTACGTGAGAGCAGGGGCACTTTTCGGGGACTGCAGGCGTTTAAGTTGTTGTCACGCAATCTCCGACGAATCGTTTCGACACTTGCTGTCACATTAAGTTCTTTTTTAAGCTCTGTAGCTGGCATAAATGCGGTCTTCTTGCATTGTCTGACCAAACGCTTAACCATTAATGGTGACAAAACTCGCTTCTGACCACGTTTTTCAGATTTTTGAGTAAATTTTGTTGCATTTATAATCATTTTATTAGAGCATCCAACCAATTTTCTTATTTCAGAATATGGTTAATGATTAGAAACCAAATTTTTTATAATAGCACATTTTTCAGGTGTGCAATGTTTTCCACGTCCGTCCCATTTCTATGAAAATAACTTATTAATATGTGAGGAATTATATTATTTTTAATAAAAAATATCTTACCTTAAGTTTTTGATGCTTTTATTTCAACTATTTAATCACTAATAATTTGTTTTAAATAATTTTTATTATTCGGTGCTATTTTCTTGACTGCATTGAGGCAGATTTTTTTTTATAATATCGGTCGTTGGAAAAGAATCGTTAAATTTTTTTTGAAAAAATAAGTATGCTCAGAGAGAATATGCATACACTCAAAAAAATAAGCTAGTAGCTAGTAAAACGTATTGTAAATCAGGTATACTATTTTTTAGCAAAATTTTTTGCTAAAATCGTGTATTCATCTAAAATTTTCGTTATACTTATTCAGCACTTAACTGTTTTATACTAATGCTTTACTAATAAACTAATGTTTTACTAATTAATTTTGCTAAAAAAATTGTGCTGATAAGCACATTAATAGTGTGGACGACAACCAGATTGAAATATATACGCAGAATGAAGCAGATGTCGCGGCATGTCAAGATGTAGTAGAGAAGAGGAAAATGATACTAAAAAGTACAACTCTAATAAGACATATAAAAAAATCAACCATGGAAGACTTTTGTATCTGTTTTTCATACATAAAACAAAATTGAGGATTAAAACAACTTAAATTTTGCGTTGTCACCGGCTTGTGAAAATATTTGTCTTTTAATTAAATAAAAGACAAAATAAAATATTAAAATTTAATATGTATTTCTAAACTAAATGTTTATAGATTAATAATCTAGTGTGGTCAAATTGCAAACAAACATATACAGACATGTAGCCAGAGTAAAGCGAAAGACAAAGGCACACATCTTAGGTAGATTTTTATGGTTCCTTTTTCTTATTGCAAAAAAAGGGTTGTTTTTTTTTCGTTTCGTTTGTTTTTGTTAATTTTTTCGTTTCGTTTATATAATTATCTTCGGGAGTTGCGTCCTTTAAAAGAAAGCATCATTTAGACAACCATTGATGTAAGTAGTTGAAAGAAAATTTTTGTTATGTTATATATAATTATTTCTATATATTTTCAGATATTAAATTAATTCATGTCGTCAATGTGGGAAAATGAAAATTTTTATATTTCGTAATTATTGTGAATTATTTTTAAAAGAATCACAAAAATATGTTTTATGATTTTCAGCAAATAAATGAACTAAATTACAATTTTTCTAAAAATTTTTGCGTTTTTTTCAGTCTACTAAAATTCAGCAAAAAATTGATTAATTTTTAGCAAGATATTTTTATTTCTAATCCACTAAGTGTTAGCAAATCTTTTGCTGAATCTACTAATTTTGTTGCTAAAAATCAGCTCGCTTTTGCAAGCACACTCCTGACTAAAATTTTGCTTACTCAGCAAAATTTTTTGCTGACTTTACAAACTTTTTTTGAGTTTGGTCCATTTTTACTACAATTTTGGTTCATTTTATGAACATTAAAAAACAAATGGCAATGTTAGTTGAATTTACTTAAATGTAAGTCGTCCTTTCTTTGAGTGGTTTTTACCTACATAGGTCTTTACCGACATAGTATTCTAAGTGTAGTTTTTTAAAATAATTTTATTTAACATAATTCTTTGGTTTATGTTTCTTATACGCTAAAAGACCTTCTTTACGTAATTGTCTCGTATAGTTTGAGTATCTATAGTATAAAGCACCCCGAGCTGAGTTAGATCCATTATGTGGTACAAAATAGGTCTCCTAAAAACAATACAAAAATAATTATAAATTTACATGATTATTTATGAATCTGATTATCGAAAACTTACATATTTTTCTGTAGGAAATAATTCCAACAACTGACGTGTCATATCATGAAATATTGCAGTATATTTATCTACTTTGCGTTCTACTACGTTACGTATTAAAAGATTAACGACACGTTTACGATTTTTTATATCCAAAAATTTATGATTTTTATAAAATTCTAATACAGTTTGACCATCTGAACAGCTACTGAGGATTGAAAGGACATTCTGTAAGGGATAAAGAAAAGTATTTGAATTGTTATTGAAAATGCAGATTTTAGAAAAAATGATTCTTTCTTAGATTCAAAATACTAGTATCGTATTTTTTTAATAATTTGAAAAATTGATTTTGTAAAATTTCAAAAACTCTTTATGGGTTTTACATTGTTTTCCTCGGAAATGATTTTGGTGGTAATCAGTTAAAATTAACCATTCAATTTAAGACGGTATTCGCGATAATATATTGTACTCGATGTCATCAAAACTACATAGAGGACATTTTCTTGGACGAGTTTTAAATGAATGAAGTTTTCTTTACAAAGTAAATTATAAATGAAAATTGTTTTATTTTTTTTTGATTTAAGCTTCATAATTTTCATAAAACTGTTTTTAATAAAACTTTTTGTGAAGTGTATGAAATTTTTGTAAATAAAATTCAAATTTTCATAAAATTGTATGAAAAACTTTATTTATTTAATTAAAAGTTTGAATGGAAAAATTCTAGCGAAACTTAGTGCATTTCATTCAAAAAATAAACGAATAGTTTTAAAGGGTGTTTTTTATACAGGTATATAATTTTATGTTGGCAACACTTTTTTAACTGGCCGCCATTTTGTCAGCTGTCAAGTGATTTATATTTAGTTTGGTTTGGCATTTCAACATAAATAGACTGACGAATGAACAACGCTTCCGAATTGTGAAAATTTATTTTGAAAATCATGGTTCTGTTCGAAATACGTATCGCGACGAATTTTCTTAGCTCACTTTTGGTTAAATGGATACGTCAATAAACAAAACTGCCGTATTTGGAGTGATATATTGAAAAAGTGTATCAAGTGTATATTGAAAAACTGCTACGTCCAAAAAAACTGACTGCTTGGTGTGATCATGGAATCAGTGGTCCGCACTTCTTTAAAAACGATGCTGGTCAGAACGTTACAGTCAATGGTGACCGCTATAGAGCCATGATTACTGACTTTTTCGTTCATCAATTGAGCAACCATGATGTGCAGGAGCTGTGGTTTCAACAAGACGGCGCAATATGACACACAGCTCGTGCCACGATTGATTTATTGAAGGAAACGTTTGGTAACCACATAGTTTCACGTTTCGGAACCGTAAATTGGCCTCCAAGATCGTGCGATTTAACGCCGGTGGACTATGTTCTGTGGGGATATGTGAAGTCGCTAGTCTACGCCGATAAGCCCGAAACGATTGCCAACTTGGAGGACAACACTCGCCGCGTTATTGCCAATATACGACCACAAATGTTGGAAAAAGTCATCGAAAATTGGACCTCAAGACTAGACTACATCCGAGCCAGCCATTTCGGTCATATGCCAGAAGTCATATTTAAATTATAATGAAAGAAGATTATCTTTCAAATAAAGTAAATTTTATGTCAATTGAAAAAATTCATCTTTCTTTTATTCCATTTCAAAGTTCTATACCTTTATAAAAAACACCCTTTATTTGTATGGATTGTATAGTTGCATTACTTATCGTGAATACCCTTATTGTACTTACAAATGGTTCACCACTATAGACTTGATGACTTCTTTGTTTTCTTGAGTTTGTAATTGATTCTTTTAAAACTTGTGCTGTTAATAATTCGTCATTGCCTCCATCTAAACTCTGACTAATTTTCTGTATCTGTTCTATTGAGATCGCATAATTAGACGGAAAATCGATTTTATCTAAAAGAGAAATATATGTAAAAATTCGATCGAAATTAATTAAACGGGTTGAAATATTAATGATTTATTAAAGAATCTTTCTAACGAATTCCTTAATTCTTACCTTTAGAATACGTATTATCTATGTCAAAATCATCGGAATCACTTTCTGTTTTTAATTCTATATGATCTAAAAATGAATCATTTTCCCCCGCACAGTGTGACGATGTCGAATCTTTCGCGTATGTCAAAGCATTATAGGTTTGTCGCCAGTCCTTTAACATAGCTCGAAATATAGTACGTAAACCGATTTTTGGTATGAGTTCACAGATTTCATCATCGGTGAGATAGAGTAAAGAACGTAAAGTAATATCGTGTTCTAAAAAAATTAAATATAAAAAAACTTAAATTTGCATTTTCATCAAGTTTTAAAGAGAATCCCTCCCTAGTTACCTTTGAAAACATTTTGTAATTCTAATAAATTCCATTTTTGTAATAATTGCAAAGTTTCTGTTATGCCAGGTTTTAAAAATTCTTGTTGCGGTGTTGATGATCTTGATTTAACTGAAAATAATTGTTTAAATTTATTTACTATCGGAAAAGTATGTTATTTGTTTTCTACTTATACGGGCTTATGTCAAAAAATTTTAAATCCTTTGAAACTGATATTATTTTGCAATAATTTTCGCAATTTTTTATTTTAGAAAAACGGCTTATATGTTTGGATTAACAATTTTAGGGCCATAGGGTCTATCTTCCTGATTGTTATCGTTACACAAAGTTGAAAAAATTTTAAAAAATCGTTTGAAACATGCTCTTTTTATTTTATTTTTTTTATTTGTTACATGGTTCGTTAATGTTGTAATTCTGCGCAGTTCGACCATCACAAAATTTGAAAAACATAAGCGTGAATTTTGTTAAAATAGCAGTTATTTGCATGGCACACTCGCTGTCTAGTTTTAAAAAGGCCAGATTACTGCGTGAACTGAGTTTTATGTTATTTTACAACATAAAAATCAGAGGAGCATATAAAAAAATTTAAATTCAAAAATTATATGGACTTTTTGAAAATTGCGCAAATATTGCTTAATTTGATTTTGTTTTATTTTACATATCACATTGTCAGATTTTAAAAACCTAAATAGTGGCAACGCATATAATTGATCGGCATCACATATTTTTTTTTTTAAAAGGGACTGTGTCCTAAAAAATTTACTCTTTTTATCAAAACAAGTTCTGCCCCGTCATATCAGTACTATTGCGTGGAATTCTTCAAAATTAAAATTATTTGTACATTTTTTTAATGCTTTGACACAAAACCTAAGGAGCATCAAAATATTTTAAGAAATAAAGATTTTATGGACCAAATGGAATTTAGTAAACATTTTAAACAAATGGGGTATCAAATGAAAGAGCTTTCGGAGACGAATTAATTGTTTAACAAAACACGACCGAAAACTTTAAAGTATGTTAGTTATTAAAAAATGAGTTTTAAGTGATATTAAAACTGCCGTTTTGTTAAAGAATTATAGTTGGATTCGCCTAAAAAATATGAATATTAATGCCTACACACAGAGAAAAATTTAGTTATTTGCCAACTGAAATTCGGTTACTACGACACAAATTCGGTTATTGCGAATTTCAGTCGGTTGGTACAACTGAACATTAGTTTTTACTACAAAATTCGGCTAATTTAACTGCATTTAAGTTGCAGCACCCAAAATATTCAAAAATTGAATCTAAATATTGTTTTACTAACTGAATTTATAAGTTTCTACCATTAAAATACATTTTTCAATTCGGTTGCTACTTTATTTCTCTGTGTGTACTAAATTTAATCGAGCTTTATCCGACAATCATAATTGTTCGGCTTTTATGCGACTTTTTCTAAAGAGCTTTTTAACCTATATTTTAAATATTTTAAATATTTTATCTATCCAATGATAGAGTCAAAAAAGCAAGTAGTATTGTAATCGATTCTTTAAATTTAAACCAGAAAGCATAAACTCAATAACAAAGTTATTATTTACTTAAAAGAAAATAACAATCTTACGAGTATTAACTTATATGTATAACTTTTTGTACTCAAGAAGTAATCATATACTTTTTCTTAATAAAAGGACGTTATTGGAAGTAGTTCCTAATTTAGAAAATAAAAAGTAATGCAGTTTTAACGAATTTATTTTATATATATTTTCAAACACATTTTTATTAGCATGAATATAATACTAAAAACAGAAATTGCATGTTGCCAAAATTTTGTTAAACTGTGGTTAGGTACAAATTAGGGATGCGCACATGAGCATAAAATTGTGAGTGAAAGTAGAAATTACTGACGTTATCGTGAGTGAGTGTAAAAAATGTTCGAGGGTGATTGTGTGTTAGCCATATTTTTGTTTTAAATTTCCATTTTTAATTGTTCTTTTTTGTGAAAAATTTATATTTTCGTGGTTTATAGCTCCAAAATTATGGCAAACCCATGTTATCATAACAATTCGATGTTTCACATTTTAGGATTTAATTTTTTCCGGATGAGGTTTGATCGTTATATTTGGGTGACTCAGGAGAATCACGTGTGAGTAAAAGTTGAATTTACTCAAGTGAGCTTGAGTTAGTGAAAAAACGTCCTGAGTGTGCGTGATAACGATTTTCCCTCGTAATTTAGTAGTTTTTTTAATGTTTTAGTTGTAAGTTGTAAATGAAAGTACGTCTTATTTTTTCTATTAAACTATTTTTTTTCTTTTTTCTGTAAGTAGTTCGTAGTTTTAACATGGAACTATTTCTTTATTAAGAAATGTGTGTAGTTCTTAAAAATATAAAGTAAATAGTTCTTCGACCTAAAAAAATAATCAATTCTAAAGAATCAATTATTTTAGTCTCACGCCCTGTTAAAAGAATCGAGTAGGTAATCTAGTAAGGAATGCGTTCTTCCCAAAATGTTTGATTACAAACCCCTTTACCTTTTCGGAAATTTTTTGCTGGGACACTGCATAGGGAATATTGGTATCAAAATTTCTATTTTCTCGAGTACATCAAAATACCGTTCAAAAAAATATGAGTTTCATTAAAAAAAAATACGTGTTTCTTTTTTTTGTTTCTTTATCTTATATCCAAATTTTATTAATATCTGTGAGAAAACATCTTGAGAGAAACCCCTTGTATACAGAAAAAACTAAAAACATGTTTCAATACCAAAATTTATTGAATCAATTAACATTTTAATTGATTTTGCACGGCAAACATAATATCAATTTAAACTTTTATTGAAAATTAAAAGGGGGAAAAAAAAAGTTATAAACTTCTACAAAAAAAAAAAAAATATGATACTCACAAAAAAAAGTGTGAACGATACGTTGGTTTGGGTGTTTTTATTAATGCTGCGCCTGTTTGTATGTTTGGGTGTGTGCTTGTCTTGTTTGTAAACTTCAAATGCACCCAGCAAAAAATAGTGCTTACCCAGAAGCGCTTCCGGAAGGCATTATTTTATTGCGAAGCGTTTCCAAATCAAATCCAGAAGGCATGATTTTTGTTTGCAATGTCTCACTTGGTATGTCTCTTTTATTCAGGTGAAAAACGCTTCTTTCATGTGCTCTTAGAAGCAATAAATTTATGCCTTCTTAGGCAATAAGAAGTGCTTTTTTTGTATGTTGACAACATTAATGCTTCATGGTATGCATTCTTTATTGCTTGCATGCATTCTTTATTGCTTCATATTCACTGCTTCAAAGAAGGCATTTTGGGAAGCACAACAGAATGCCTTCCCCAATTGCTTTATTGTATGCATGGCGGTGAAGTGCTATTTTGGAAGCATACACATATACTTACCAAATCAAGATTATTTTTTGCTGGACATTTGGTATTTTATACTGAAAATTTTGAATTTAGGCATAAAACATTTTAGGAAAAAATAATTTGAGAATTACGTCTAAAATAAAATATGTATTTATATATTTAAAAGTCAATTAAAATATTAATTAACTCAATTAAATATTTGTTTAGAAACAAATTTTTTTCAAATCAAATCTTTAATTAGATTTTTTAAGTTGATAATTTTTTCTGCGTAAGTGGGAATGAATTAATTTGTAGAAAATGCATTTTCTCTTGAACTAAGGACGCTAAATTCAAATATAATCTCTAAAAAATTACCAGTTTTTAATATCTCGTAAACCGAAAATTTAAGTCAAAAATTAAATTTCTTTAAACACCACAGAATTTGACAAATATTTTTTGAAAAGCACAAAATAAGGGAAAAAATTTTGCTTAAACTCAAAACTCAAAAAAATATTTGACAATGTTCACATGTGCAACATTTTCTGAAAATCAATCAAAAAACGTGATTTTTAGATTTTTTTTTAACTTTTGCTACCCTTGCAAAAAGAGATTCACGCAAATAGTAGTGAAATACTAGTAAATAGTAGTTTACTGTCGTGTAAAATCAATATATTCCCAATTTTAAATATTTTTGAGAGTAGCCCATATATGTTTTTGAAGCATTATAAATGATAAGAACAATTTATCATTACCACCTTGTTATATGGCAATTATAAAAGTTTTATTAAATTAAACTAAGATAAGCACACAATGAAAAATAAAAAAGTATACAATTAATAATATTGTATATAAGGTATTTAGTGTCCGATCGATCAGTTCGACCAAAAAACAATAACAATTGGTATTTGAAATCTTGATCCATTTGCGACTTTTTTATTCTCTTAGATTTTTTCGATTTTAGGCTTAAAAGCTGATTTTGCTTAAGACTTTTTATGTTTTTAACTTATTGTTTTTAACATTTTCTGACTTAAAATGTTTTTTTTTTCTATTACCTTTGAACTTGTAAAGTATTAGGTGTATAACTTGAAAATACGGGAATCAGGGAATCTTTTACACATGGTTTGTGTCTTTAATAACTTATATGGCATTTTGGAAGGTAAACATCTATCATTTATTATCACTTACCAGGGAGGTATCTCAACCCGGACCGGCATATCTTAATGAACTTCGGATATGTTGTAGAGAATAGAAATTTAAGGGACCGTGTTTTTTTTAAGATGCCAAATCTCGTGTTTTATACTAAGTGGGTTCAATTTGGTTTATTTCATTCTATTAAAAGTAACTATAGACAAATTTGGTATCACATGATAGGGTTTTAAAAACATATTCACTGGCCTAGAAATTATGGCTAAAAACTTTCAAGTATTTTTGTTATTCAAAAAAATGTGTTGTGAGTAACAATAAATCTGGTGTTTTATTATGGAATTTTAGTTGTATTAAGCTAATAATAATGCATAGTAATACCTATTTAATTTAATCGCTAGGGTGTCTGAGCTTTTTCCGATATTCGAAACAGTTCGATTTCTATACGACTTTTACCGGAGAGGCTTTTTCTCCTATATTTCAAATAATTCAAAAATGTGGTAACTCTGGGTCCACTATATAGGCAACATGGATATCAATTCTTGTTTTCTTGAATACCATAGTGCAACACGAAAAAAATAACCATATACGGACACCACTACGTGATAAAAGACTAAAAAAAAAGACCCTTGTCTCCCAATTTTTCCCAAAGTCATCACCTTTTTTGTTTATGGGCCACCAAAGATTTGAGGCCTCGGTATCATTTTCGCAAAAAAGTTATCATTTTCTCAGGCTCATATCTTGCAAACCGTTCAGAATTTCGATTTACTCTCTAAGGCAAAGTTGTAGCTCTTGTCATAAAGAACAAAAATTGCGAACATATAAAATTCACCTTTTTTCCCGTGTTCAGGTCCATAGGTAGCAAACCGTTCAAAATTCAAGGAAACAATCAAGTACAAAAATTTACCTAAGATCTCAATAAACAAATTTCTAGAACATAAAATTAAAAAAAAAAGAAAATCTGAAAATTTGTTCTTTTAATGCCCGTAATTTCAAGCAATAGATACCTACCGGTGCTTAGATATCTACCCGTATACACGAACAAAATCGGGTAGGTATCTTAGCACCGGTAGGTAAATATTGTCTTTATGACAAGGGCTACAACTTTGCCATAGAGAGTAAATCGAAATTCTGAACGGTTTGCAAGATATGAGCCTGAGAAAATGATCACTTTTTTGCGAAAATGATACCGAGGCCCCAAATCTTTGGCGGCCCATAAACAAAAAAGGAGATGACTTTGGGAAAAATTGGGAGACACGGGTCTTTTTTTTTTTAGTCTTTTATCACGTAGTGGTGTCCGTATATGGTTATTTTGCCATGACTTAAAAAATTACACACAGTGTACTTTAACCCTGCGTACAAATAAAACCAGTTTTCGTAAATTAAAGACAAGTTTTCATGCAAAAACGAACTTTTTAAGGCAAAAAAAAAAAAAATGATTGTCTTTTTGTTGCTCCTTTACAACATATCCAAAGTTCATTAAAATCTAAGAGTTCGGTTTGAAATGTAAACATTTGCGGAAAGTTTTGCAATTTGTACAAAAGTGCAGCTGAAGCACATCGATTGCTCAATGAAGCTTATCCTGAATATGTTCTATAGATTTCAACGTGAGAGAGTTGGTTTGTGCGGTTTAGAAGTGGTGATTTTGACACGGAAGTACTGAAATCGGGCCAGACGATCACAGGTGACCTGTACCGAACACAATTTATTTGAAAAAAGACCAGGATATGCGATAAATTCAGAAATTTGCCACAAATCCCGCATTTTTAAGTTATACATCAAAAAGTAAAAACAATTGAAAAAAGTTCACAATGGCCAACATAAAACAATTACTCGTATTTTAAAATTAAATGTAAATGTAGTAAAAATTACAGATTTAAATTTTCTACTACATACAGAGTCAAAATAATAAATAGTGCTATTCAAATAACTAGAGTTGGGCATTCAAGTTCATTATTCATTTCGTTCATACACTTAGAATACTATGTTGCTAAAGACCACTGTAAATGTAGTTAAAAACAAATAAAATTTCATTTGGAAAATGGACGACTTACATTTCAATAAATTCAATAATTCAAAAAAAAAACCTCAAATGAAGTAAAAAATAAACAAAAATTAATTAGTTTTATTTTTTTAAATAAAAAACTACTGTATAAAATTAATGTAAAATCATAATACCGTAATTTAATATGGGTAGTTTTTTTTTCAAATGAACTACATAAAACTACTACTTGTTTACTATTCTAATTTTATAACTATTGTTGATCATTTTAACTGTTTATTTAATTTGTTTTTAACTTCATATATTTTTCAATTTGTAACTCAAAATATATTAATTACAATTTTGTTCATACTGTCGAAAACATTAAAATAATTTATAAAAAATAAAATTGGTTAAAAAGAAAAAAACTTATCAACTAAAAAACTACAGATATTTACAGCTGAAGTTCCCTGAGTGTATTTTTTTCAATTATTAATATTGTTATATTGGTCAATTGTTTGTTAAACAAATCTGCTCAGCAAAAATGCCAAATGAACGGTTAAATTAAATGTTTATCCGTTCATTTTTGATTTTCTCTCATATTACCCACTAGAAAAACGTTTATAAAAAAAGGGTATAACTTAACCAATTATAGTAGGAGCATTTCAACTAATAACTATTTTTAGTATAGTTTGTCAATCAACTTAGGAAAATGATTTTTATAAAATTATAATGTCATTTAACCAGAAAAACTTGGTAATTCTTCCTTTTTTATTTACGACAGTTACGCAGTAAATCGTTATAATATTATCCATTCCATTTTATAACAATTCCTAAATAGTTTAATTAATTGTACCATATATTTAGATCAAATATGCTGTTCTCTTTGTTACTTTGTTACTTTGTTACTTTGTTACTTTATTACAAATTATTTTATTTATAAAAATAACACTACATTAATTTTCTATAATACCTATTCTAATTAATATTACCATTATATATTATTGAAATATTCACCAATTCACCAATGCAATGACTTTGATCTAGAAAAAAATAAAATTAAGGTAAGCATTTAGTTATTTAATAAATAACTAAAATAAACCTACCATTTTTCAGATTTTTGTTTCGGGTACTTCTCCTTTATTTAAAAGATTTAATTTATTTATATTTAAATAAAGTTTTTTTTAATACATATTTTATTTCACAGACTATTTTGTGTTGTATTTTTTTTTTGGTCACGAAAAAAGTATTTTTATCTTTTAACACTTATGTTTAAGCCATTATCTATTATTTGTTATGTTCGTCCGTATTTATTTTGTTACATTTTACCAAGTAATGCTTGATTAAAATATGTACACAAAATGCAATATAAACTTAACATTTTGTAAACATTGAGCATACTCAGTGACGGATCCAGCACTCGATTTTGGGGGGTGATAATTTTTAAATATTTTTGTGAATTTTAAAGACATTTTTCTGATTTTTTGATGGGGTACGGGAATTCTGAGATGGATTTTTATCCAAAAAAATAGGATATGAAACATAAACAATTTTATTTTTTCTTGTGTCATATTTTCGCTAAACTGTATAATTCACTACTCAAGAGTTACAGGCTTCCAAAAAAAATGATTCGTGGATCAAATTATTACAAATTATTAACTTTTGATGATTTTAAATATAAAAAGTAAAAGTATGGGTGTGAAATATGGAATTTTTCATTTTAAGGTCATCGTGACCGTTAAACAAACAATTTTTATATAGAATAAAATCTGAAACAAATTTTACAAACACTTAAAATTAAAAAAAAAAGAAAATCGGAAAATTTGTTCTTTTAATGCCCGTAATTTCAAGCAATAGATACCTACCGGTGCTTAGATATCTACCCGTATACACGAACACAATCGGGTAGGTATCTAAGCACCGGTAGGTAAATATTGCTTGAAATTACGGGCATAAAACCAGTGAAAAGTAATTTTTCGTTTTTGGCTATTTTAAAATTTTTTGGATTCTTAATTTTCGAGCGCTCATGTAAATTTTTGTTACGATTTTCTGGCGTTAACAAATATTGACTTTGCTGTTTTTTAAGTGTTTTTTTTTTCAACCTTATACACTTTTGGCTTCCTCCTTGCTTTTTAATTACAGTTTTATTGTAGAATTAAAAATTGTTTTTGTTAATTTTTCTGGCGTTTTTTGCATTTTTAAATCGAAACATTTAAACTTCTATAAATCTGAAATTCCTAGAAGTTAAATTAATGATATATTTATCTTTTTTAGAACAATTGACGAATTCTGGCATTGATTTGTTATAGCATATTTTTGCATAGTTTGCTCTTGTTTTTGGATATTTCGATAAAAAAATCGTGTTTACCAGAAAAAAATCTTATTTTTGATTAAAAAAAAACTTGTTTTTGAGCATATTTTAGTACTTTTTAGAACAAAAGCATATGTTTATGGCATATTTTAGCGATTTTTTTTTTATATTTTGTTTTTAGTTATCGAACAATTTTATGTTTCAATAAAAAATACATTTTTTTGGGTGTTTAACACTAATATTGGAATTTTAAGCCATTTTTGCAAATTTAAATTTCTTTATCGATTTAAAACTGTAAGATATCCATCACCAGTAAAGAGAGTAACCATTAAATATATGAAAATTGCAAAGTTTTTTTTTCTCGCTCCCCGCTCATTTTATGATAGATTGGGTGTAAAAATAAGATCTGCGAAAATACTGGATTTCTATTGCGCAAACCGGCCATGGCGTTTTGAATTTTGACCTAAAAAACTATCTTAAAGTGATTAATAGCTTTGATGATTTTAAATAATGGAGTTTCGTTAAAAAGTGTTATAAGTGTTATTATGAAAAATAAACCAATAAATATTTTTCTCATTGATACTTTTGAAAATTTTAGGCTCTTATTAATTATTGTGAGGCGGGAAATTTGATTGCTACACATCAGCTAATTGAGTGTTAACTGCAGTTTTAGTATGACGAAATGACAAAAAGCATACAATGATATATATTTTTTTTATTTTTATGTTCTGTCGTGTACTCTAGAATAATATGTAGATATTTGTTTACAGTTTTTAAAATTTTTTTAAAAACGCGACTTTATTCCCAACTTTTTTTGTTTTTAAAATCACAAAAATTTGTATGGTTTTTGTCATTTCGTCATGGAATATATTTTTAAATAGCCGAACCTTTGCTAAGACTGGAATTAATATTGTATTAGCTGATGTGTAGCTTACAAATTAATCGCCTAACAAAAATTAATAAGAGCCCTTCAACATTTTTTTCCCAAAATTTTGATTATGATCGAGAAAATTATCACGATTTTTTATATATAGGTCAAAAGTATATATGAGAAAAATAATTGCTGTTTTGTTTGGCATAATTACATTTATAATACTTTTTTAGAACAACAAAACTATTCACCATTTTTAGGACAAAAGTCAAAGCGGAATGGCCGGTTTGGGCGATATAAGTCCATTTTTTCGTTTATCTTATTTTGTACACCCAATGTGTCACAAAATGCGCGGACATCAAGAAAAAACAACTTTGCTTTTTTGGGTACTCTATTCACCAGTCTGGTTAAAAGTCAAAGAGTATCTGGTTCAGAAATTTGAATGTGAATGTGTCAATATTTGTCTACAATTTGGTAAGCAAGTAAAATATCAATACAAAAATTCCATTTTACCTGATGTTACGTGTATAGATGAAAAATACTTAAATAAATACCTACCACTTTTGGGGGCTTTATATGGGTAATCGGTTTAAACACGGACGAATTGTGTCAAAAACTAATAGGCTTCGATCTTAAGCCCATATGAGTTAATGTAAGCAGAAAAAAAAAACTAAAAGCTAAACTTAAAATGTTTGATTCTTCTCTACTAAATGAAATCTTTCGGACAAATTTAATAAAAATCCGTCCATACGTTTTCAAGTTAAGACGATGTCCTTTAGAGGTATCCTTTTCAAATCCTGTATGTCCTTGGACCAAACTAGGAGCTTTTTTAAAAAAACTAAAGCTTCAATCTTACTTTGTGTTTACTGTCAACGATTTCAAAATAAAAATGTTGAAAATTGTGTTCGTTTTACAATACTTATTTTTACAAATATTACGAAATTTTAACTTTAACACTTTCTCACTTCCAAACCGTGCACTGCACACAACAAATTACTTTGCAAAATATTTTGTTAATTTGCTTTTATATCAAAATATCTCAATTTCTTATTACAAAACACTTATTTGGCGCGTTTATGGCGGCTAGAGTGTTAAATTTTAGTTAAAAATGTGAAATTTCCAGTTTTTTTTTTGATTTTTTTGTGCGAATAAAAATTTGTCCTTCTAAAATTAGCAGCTTACAATTTTTTACCAAATATTTTTGTTGATTTTCGCAAAATATACTGTTATTTTCATATAACAAAACTTAAGATAAATATACAAAAAACTTAGTTAATTTAGAGTTTTTGTTTGCTTCGTCAATTTTCGGTCAATTAAACAATTTCATCAATATTGATGAAACATTTCATGAACAAAAAGAACTAAAATGGCAATATCATTGTCTCTATGAACTTTTTTCTAAAGAAAAATTATGAAATCCTTACACTCATAGAAATAAACCTTTAAAAATAGCAAAAAAAAAATACTAAAAATGAGCTTGCAGAAAAACTGATAAAATTAGCAATTTTTTTTCCTAAACATTAGTAATATAAGAATAGCAAATATAGACAAAAAAATTATAAAAAGTGTGAAATTTTTAAAGTTTTTGTGAACATTTTTATAATCCCAGCAAAAAAAAAAAACTCGATTTGATAAGCAGATGCTGCCTTTATATGCTTCCAAAATAGCGCTTCACCGCCATGCATACTATAAAGCAATTATTTAAGGCATTATGTAGTGCTTCCCAAAATGCCTTCTTTGAAGCAATAAAGTATGCATACAATGAAGAAATAAAGTATGCATACCATGAAGCACTAATGTTGTCAACATACAAAAAAGAGCTTCTTAGTGCCTAAGAAGGTATGAATTTATTGCTACTAAGAGCACATGAAAGAAGCGCTTTAAAAGAGACATACCAAGTGGGACATCGCGAACAAAAATCATGCCTTCTGGAATGCCTTCCGGAAGCGCTTCGTAATTGAATAATGCCTTCCGGAAGCGCTTCTTTGAAGCACTATTTTTTGCTGGGATGCGAATAAAAAAAGTCTGCCCTTATGAAATTAGCAATATACGTTTTTTTTAGCAAAAATTTCTCTTGAGTTTAGCAAAATAAACTGTTATTTGCATTCTACTAAATTTGAGGTAAATATAGCAAAAATTTTGTTAATAACTATTACAGTTTTTGTTTGCTACGAGTATTTTGTTTCTACAAATATTTAGTAAAGGTTTTTTTTTTGCTAATTTTAAAGAGTACAATGCTATTTTCAGTTAACTAAAATTCACAACGAATATAACTAAAATTTTGTAAAGTTAACTGATTTAAATAATGTTTTGCTTTTAAATTTTAAAAAATTAAATTAAAAAAAAAAATATTTTTCTATCTTTTATCATAAATTATGATGTGAGCATGATTATTCAAGTTTAAGATCATTTTTTTTTGTTAAACAAAGAACCGTGCAAGATTCCGAATAGCCGCCATAGTAGGTCGCCCAAACTGACCATAAATTGGAAGAAGTGCACGATGCACTTTTTTTACCGAGCATGATTTTTGATAATAAAACTTTATAATCTGCAAGCGTTGATCGGTTGTAAGTTGATTCAAAATTAAACATGTTTAACAGTAACATGTTACACTAAAACAGCTGAACTGCAAAAAAACAGTGTTGCCAAAAAGAAAGTTGCTAAATAATCACCCTTTATTTGAATTGAAACTCGATTTTAGTTATTTTTGGGTATAAACTACAAAGAGGTTTAATATTTGAGCCTTAGAATTTGATTGTTTTAATT
Source organism: Delia radicum (assembly GCA_021234595.1). Lineage (NCBI taxonomy): Eukaryota > Metazoa > Arthropoda > Insecta > Diptera > Anthomyiidae > Delia > Delia radicum. Next base: position 79,105,498 of record CM037851.1, read on the forward strand.
AAAGTTTTAATAGTATCTAGAAAAATTTTTTTTTGAAATTAAAAACGAGATTCAATTGAATTTTTAATAGATATAATTAAAATCTTAATTGAAACTGAAATCAGTTAAATAGGTACAAATTATTTTAATTGGTACTACAATTTCCTTAATAGGACCGAATTCAATTAAACTTTTTATTGAATCAACAATTATTTGAATTGGAACTCGATTTTAGTTATTTCTGTGTAAAAAAACTAAAAAAAAAGTTTAACCTTAGAATATGTTTAGTCTTTTTGTATGCTTTTATAAATGAAAAGATCTCCTTTTGATGAAATACTTTCATATAAAAATTAAAATTTTTAGAAATATGTTTTTATGTATTTTTTTTAATTAAAATTCAAAAATAAATATAAATACCAAAAAAAATTTTAATAGAATCAATGAAATATAAAAACTAATAGAGTCCAAAATATGTTTAAGTTATTTAATTATTTGTTTTGTTATTCTGGAATTTTTTTATTTTTTATTAATTAATAATCATATACCCTGCGGGAAATGGACCAGTCATTGGTATGGTCACGTGACTAGATTTTTGTGTGTATGAACCAGTCCAAGTTTCGGTTCTGTTATATGAAAGTGACCGATACTTTTAACATGGGCTTGTCATAGGAGGTGACAATTGCTACCTGTGGAGCACTGTGTGACGTGGAGAAAAACTTGACCAAGGTAACCAATCACCGTACCGACTGAAATGAATATGCTACGGGACATGTCATAAATAGGTAGTGTTAAAGTATGACCATTTTCGGATTTTTGTGACATGCAACAGAAAATAGTCACATATTAAGCGCAATGTGTTCTGTTATAGGGGTAGTTTGAATGGAATAGTTTTGCAACGTATCACTGCACAGGTCTAAGGGGTACATTTCGTCGGGCATGCGAAAAGTAATTAGAAAGTAACCTGCCACTTTTTATTCAGAGTGTGTCACATTATATACGGCGTGTCATACCACCTGTTAAAAAAAGCTTCAAAAAGGCACAACAAAAATTAGTTTATTTTGTCTATACGCAAACAAAAAACTATAACATTAAATTCGTTATAACAATTTAAATTTGAAAAAGTACGTAAACTAGTCAAGAAGTCCGGATGTTCAAAATATACTCAGTTTCAATTTTGTTCCCAAAGAAATTCTTAAAAATCGCCACATTAAAACACATAAAAAATCGTTACCAAAAATCTTGTAAAATAACTAAACAAGATATTTCGAAACTAATATGCAAAAATTTTGAAATTTTAATTTATATTCTTGTAAAAGTGTTTCAAGTTTTTGAATAAGTTGTGCAAAAAATCATATTCTGTTGATAGTTTTTTCGTAGCGATATTTTATGTGTAAAATCGGCATTCACTCGAAAAATCGCACGTCGGCATTTCGAAAATTAGCTTGCCAAACGAGTTCTAAGATCGCTACGTTTGGCGAGAAATCGCCATATCTGACAAACTTGGTCACTGTCTAAACAGTTCTGTATTCACTTATTTGAAACCAGTGGAGTGTTACGTCTTCATTTCTACTGTCAAAAAGTCGGTACATAAAAAATTCATTCACTGTTGTGTCCACTTTGCAGCAGTCAAGAAACTGCATTCTTCTGTACTAATTGCCATGTTTTTATAGACTGCTAACGGTTTTTAACCAGTTCAATGGCCAGTAGCAACTTCAACAGCAACGACCTTAGTTGCTTCAGTACACTTTGATGTTATGTTACTTTTTCTGCAGTTACGTGATATATCTGGTACCAACCTGTGAATGTTTTGTCACCATAACTATATTCACGTGATTGGACATTTCACCCAAATTAACACTTTTTGGTGCACCACAATTTTGGTTTCACCAGTTTCGTGACGTGCTCCCCAATCATATATCACAGAATTACCACTTTGGATCAATCGACCCTTCATTTCCCGCAGGGTAATTACAAATTATATCCTATTACCCTAACCGAGCACTAGCTACTATGGCCTTCGGCGCGTTGTAGCGAAAACGGACCAGTGCCTCTGGTGGGAATCGAACCCAAGACCCCCGCACAGATAAGCCAGCACGCTACCAACTAGCCTACCGAGGAGCACTATTATTCTGGAATTATTTTATGGAATTATTTTGGCAACTGTGGCAACCCTGAGGCTTTGAAATTTCGAAAAATATGGGGTTGGGACATCACTCAAAAGGCCATTACTTTTGTTGTGTGAAAGATATTTAAAAATTCCTTTTTGATTAAGAATAGCGAAAAGGTTTTGGTTTGCTATATGTGTAAAAAATATAAAAAATTTAAATTTAATTTTTTTTTCAAAAAATAACTAAAAAATATTTTTTTATAAAAAAAATGTTTAAAATTTTTTTTATAACATTTCTCAACCCCAACATTTTAACTATTGTTATGCAAAAAGATTTTATTCAATATATTTCACGCAAAAAATGTTATGGGCGCTACGAAATAACCCTCAATGAAATAACACCCAAACGACAAAATGAAATAACCCCCAATGAAATAAATCCCAAAAAAATGAAATAAGTCCCAACAAAAAAAAATGAAATAATACCCAAAAGAAATGAAATATTCCCCAAAGGTGAAAATGAAATAACACCCAAAATTTGGGGGTTGTTTCGTAATGAAATAACTCCCAAAGGAAGAAATGAAATAACCCCCAATGAAATAAGCTCCAAAGAAATGAAATATGTCCCAAATTTTTTTTATTTTTTGTTTTCATATTTTTGATTCTTTTGTTACACTGTTCAGTTTTTCTGCGTGGCGGCCTGCGGCCGATCTTAGGGGTTTTCTCCTCCATAGGACGCGGCAGGTGGCTTCGCTGAATACAGTTTTCCTGCGCGCGTCTCATTATCTTCCCTAGTGTGACGCGCGCAGGGAAACTTTATTCAGCGAAGCCACCTGCCGCGTCCCATGGAGGAGAAAACCCCTAAGAGCGGCCGCAGGCCGCCACGCAGAAAAACTAACAAATATTAAAAAAATTTCACTTTTAGCAAAATGAAATATCCCCCAAAAAATATGAAATAACCCCCAAAATAATTGCATATGAAATAATCTCCAAAGAATTTAAATTTTGGGCTTTATTTCATTGGGGGTTGCTTCATAATGAAATAATCTCCAAACCGTAAGATGAAATAATCCCCAAAAAAAATGAAAAACCCCCAAACAATTTTACACAATTTTTTTGGGGGTTATTTCATTTTTGGCCGTTGGGGGTTATTTCATTGGGGGTTATTTCGTAGCGCCAATGTTATGGCCTTTTGAATGATGTCCCAGCAACATTTTTGTTGGGAGTATCCTTGCTAATATCAGCAAAAAAGTAGATAAATTCAGCAAAATTTTTGCTAAATTTACAATTTTTTTTCTGATATTACCAATTATTCTGCAAGGATCCTCCTACCAAAAATGTTGCTGACTTTAAAGACTTTTTTTCAGTGTACGTAAAAATTTTACTTTTTGAGGACGAAAGTTAATACAATATTAACGTACACTAAAAAAAAAGTTCGTAAAGATAGCAAACAAGTCAGCATTTGCTCAAGCTTAGTAGATTGGAAAAAACAAAAAAACTTAGTATACAATTTTTACTTTAGTTAATTTATTTTGTTAAAATTTAAATCTATTTTTTGTGATTGTTTAACATATATATATAACAATGTCAAGACTTCCACATTGTTAACATAATGCAGTTTAATAAAAAAATCTGGAAAGAAAAAATGTTTTATTAATAACATTAAGAACAATACATTATAATTCCCTTTTCAAATGAAGATAATTCTAAAATACAAAAACGAAATATTCAAAATTTCGCTAAATATCATAAAAACCCTTTATATTTTTAGAAGCAACTACCTGTTAGTGGCATTTATTGTTTTTGGTGCGACTGCACAAAATGTTTTTTATTATTCATTTTTGCCTACATCCTCAATTTATCAAAATATTGTTTTGTACAGTACCACTAAAGCATATTTTGGTACAGTGAAATAACTCCCAAATGAAATAAGTCCCAATGAAATAACTCCCAATGAAATAAGTCCCATCAAAAATGAAATAACACCCAATGTAAAAAAATGAAATATCTCCCAATGAGAAAAATGAAATAAGTCCCAATTTTTGGGAGTTATTTCAAAATTTAAAAATAAATCCCAAAAAAAATGAATTAACTCCCAATGAAATAAGTCCCAACAAAAATGAATTAACTCCCAATTTTCGTTTGTTTTGTTTTTCTGTTAGAGAACACTTTTTATTTCATAAGTATATGTAAGCATAGGTGGAGTGCAATAATGCCTTACGAAATAAGGCCTTTAAGGCTTTATTTCACTTTCAATTGAGAAATAAGGCCTTTATTTGCAAAAAGGCTTTATTGCACTTTGAAAGTGAAATAAAGCCGTAAAGGCCTTATTTCACTTAAATTTTTTTTTAAATGAAGCAATTAAATTTCTTATTCTTATTCTTCTTATATTTTATTGAACAATTATAAAAAAATTTCATATTAACAAAAATTAATAGAACATTAATAATTCAACAAAAAATTTAACTGCAACAATATTGAAAATCTTTGCTTTATAAAGTTTTTCTGCGTGGCGGCCTGCGGCCGCTCTTAGGGGTTTTCTCCTCCATGGGACGCGACAGGTGGCTTCGCTGAATAAAGTTTCCCTGCGCGCGTCACACTAGGGAAGATAATGAGACGGGCGCAGGAAAACTGTATTCAGCGAAGCCACCTGCCGCGTCCTATGGAGGAGAAAACCCCTAAGATCGGCCGCAGGCCGCCACGCAGAAAAACTGAACAGTGTAACAAAAGAATCAAAAAATACAAAATAAAGGCTTTATTGCACCATTGGCCAATCGTAAAATTGTGTTTGCAATTAAAATGAAATAAGTCCCAACTGCGATGAAATAAGTGCCAATGGTAACTCCCAAATGAAATAACTCCCAACAAAAAAACTGTTGGGACTTATTTCATTTGGGAGTTATTTCATAATGAATTAACTCCCAACAAAAATTATGAAATAAGTCCCAACGCATTGGGACTTATTTCATAATGAAATAAGTCCCAATTTACATGGAAAATTTTTTGGGACTTATTTCATTTTTCCATTGGGACTTATTTCATTTGGGAGTTATTTCACTGTACCGCATATTTTATTTTTATTTAAATTTATCAAAATATGATTCATTTAGAAATTTTTTAAATAAGTTTATTTAATTTATTTATTGTTTCATTTATACTTTTTTAATATTCACAATTTTTATATGCCTTTGCTTGATGTGTAGTATACAAAAGAAAAAAAAATTAAATGAAACGTGGTTGCATTTTGTGTAAGTCTTATAATGATTGTGTTTGTTTGTACAGTGGAGCACAGTTATAACAAACTCGTATTGACCGGGACATTTTGTTCGTTATATGCGAAGTTCGCTATAAGCGTTGTAAACATTTTAAAAAAATTAATAAAATTTCAGGTTTTTGTCTTAAATTCTCTTCATTTTTTTAATTTTTGTTTGTAATATTTAAACCATTCTTCCATTAAATTGCGTTCCGTACAGTTTTTAATTCTGTTTTAGTGAAGTTTTAAGTAAATAGCTTAAGTTTTCAAAATTTGCAGCACATTTTTATGAAAATTCGTAAAATGGGCCAACAAATTAGTTCGTTTAAAACGTTCTTATCAGAAAAAAGCTAAATTCAATGTATTTAAAGCAAAAAAACCAATTTTTATTTGTTGCTTTTCAAAAAGCTGGATCATTTTCATGATAGGCAATACAATTGTTTCATTAGCATCACCCTAATCTTCAGTTTTCTGCTATATAGAAAGATAATTGGCTTAACTCAAACCGAGACATTAAATACAACAGGCAAAATAAACTCTATGAGAATCTTTTTGTCTGCCTTAGTGTATAAACTGCCTGATCTGGTAGTCCTAATTATAAAACCAAACTATTTGGGTGATGCCAATGAAAATATTATACTGTCTATCATAAAAAGATTAAGCTTTTTGAAAAGCAACAAATAAAAATTGTTTTTTTGCTTTAAATATATTGAATTGTGTTTTTTTCTGATACTTGTATATAAAAGTGATAGATATTTTTGTTAATTTTTTTATATATAAAAGTGATAGCATTTCTCTTTTTAATTTTAACATACACATATATTTATATAGAATTTTATGTGATGCCATATATTATTATATATATGTATAAGTTATAGAATTTGTGTGGTTTTATTGTATACATGGGAGTATATATGATCTTATATTAAGCTATATCAAGTATATATGATGAGATAAAAAAGATCAACTTATATATCACATGATATATAACGATATTTGATGCTATGAAGAGCTGTGTTAAAAGTTTTCGTAAAAATAAATATGAGGTGTAAATATATATCGTTACATATGACCACATATGTAATTTTATATAAATATATCAAGCTATATATGACTATATAAAGGGTGATTTTTTAAGAGCTTTCGGATTTGATTAAAAAAAAAAAAAACACATAAAACTTAGAGAAATGAAACTTGCTTGTTAACGTATCCATTCAACCAGAAATGAGTTTCGTCGCTGAACACAATTTGCACAATTTGCACTTTCTTAACCGAGCATGAATTTTGATAATAAAATTCAATAATCTGCAAGCGTTGTTCGTGTGTAAGTCGACTCATGGTTAAATTATAGACCAAACTGAACATATTTAACAGTAACAAGTTACACAAAAACAGCTGAGCTGCCAAAAACAGTATTGCCAAAAAGAAAGTTGCTAAAAAATCACCCTTTATAAACATTTTTCGTCGTGCGTTTAAAAGTGCTGAGTTATAAACGAAACAGTGCATCCAAAGTTGTTTAAAATAACTTAAAGTTTAAAGTTTTCTTTGTTGCTATCATTAAACAGATATTCTTTAATAACGTTTTATATAACCTCTTACCTATTTCATGCATGATTAGCACAACATATTTAATTTAAATTTTGTTACTAATTATTTAAATTTTTTTTAAAAAATCCGTTACTAATCTTCAGACTGTACTATTCACTTTACACACTACTAACTAACTAAATTTAAGTATTTAACAATTTTTTTATTATATGCATTATTTTATTTTTGTTATTATCACAGTTTTTAAGATTATACTAGGTTGATTTCGATTTTGCACTGAGTTTGTAAAGAAAAAACAAAATGATATCAAGTCAGTCATAAAAATACGAAATACTTTATCTTCATATTGCCCACCTTAAGTTGATATTTTCAAAGCGTTATATTTGTATACGAGAAGTGGTAGAAATAACACAACTTAAGTAACCAAATAATAACACTGCGTAACTCGTAAAATAAAACAAGTGTACCGATCCTTAATATTTATTTAAAGCTTTGCATGTTTTAACGAAGTTTTTTATATGTACATTTTTATTAATAATATATATTCTCCTAATTTTTTATGGTAAATACTTATGAGACCTTCAACAACATTTAAGTATCAAATTTGTATAAGAAATATGCAGCACTAATAATAACAAAATAATAATTATTTCGCGTAAAAAAGAAAAAAAAAAAAAATAAATAAAGTGCGGTTCATGGGAAAAATGCGAAATGTGATTAAAATTTATATGACAGCATAGCGAAAAAGAACGACATATGAGTTCATCTTTTAGTATAATATGTAAACAGCATACAAAACTACGTGTACCAAAATTTAGCCAAAAAAGTTAATATTTGTGAAAGTTAGTTTAACAAAAACTTTCATTACAGTGAATGTCTACACCCACAATATCGTTAAAAATATAGGAATTATGTACTCTAAAACTACTAAACATATAGCTAAAAACCGTTCTCCTCACGTTTCTTTAAAATCAAAAACTAACAGAACACAATCTGTAAAAACAAAGTAAACTATAAAAATTTAACTTAAAATCCGTAAAAATAAATATATATTTTTAACATCGAAAATAAAATAAAAATAAAAAATTTAAAAATAATCCCAAATCCATAAAACATTTCTTTAATTTTTACTATCAAAAATAAAATAAAAACTTAAAAAAACTCCCAAATCCGTAAAAATAAACGATTTTCTTTTATTTTCTTTTATAACTGCCAAATTTAAAGAAATTATTAAAAACAGCAGTTTTTTTTTATTTTTTACTATAATTTTTTATTTTAAATGATTTTTTTTTTAATCAGAAGCAAATACACAATTTTTAGTGAAAAGAAAATTTTAAGTGAAAATAAGAAACAGTATTTATGTGTTGCTTACATTTTAAAATAAATGGTAAAATAAGTTTAAAAAAATATATTTCTTTGCAGTTTAAATGCGTTTTCCTTAAAAAACAAAGTTTTACTGATTACTTTTCAAATTTACTACACTTAGTTACTGCTAAAATAGTGTGAGTCTGCAAAATATTCTCAAATTTTATTTTAAAATTCAAACAAATATGTGAACATTTTTAAAATTAAATTTGAAAATATTTTGTAGACATTCACTGCAATGAAAGTGCTTGTTATACTAACTTTTGCAAATATTAACATTTTTGGTTAAATTTTGATACACTTAATTTTGTAAGCTGTTCAGATTTTGTACTAAAAGATGAGTCACTATGCTGTCATATACATTTTAGACACATTTCGCGTTTTTTCCATGAACCGCACATTATTTTTTTTTTCTTTTTTACACGAAATAATTGTTCAGATTTTTCTTTTTTCTTATGCCCAAAAATAATTTGATCCTTTGCGAAATAGAATGATAAATTGTGCAAAAATAGTAAAATATAGTAAAAGCAGAGAATAATCGCGAATTTACTTGTTAATACTGCATATTTATAAAACAAATTTGATAGCCAAATGTTGTTGAAGGTCTCACCATTCGGTACTCTTGTTTACGATTTTAGGGGTAAATTTTGTAGCACTGTGTTATCATATTTAAGAGGTGTCGAAAAATATATTCTTAAACTGTCTGATTAATTTATAGCATACATACGAATGCATATAATTGCATATTTTTTTATAAAGGGTCCGCCATCTAACGTTTTTTTTTAAACTAGTGCTTATTTCGTGAATGGTAACACTTAGCTCATGTCTGATAATTAGTTTTAGCCTTCCGCTGAACGAATATGGTTGTGTATACGCTTGAACAACGCTGGGAAATATTGCGACATTATTTTGAAAATCATTGTAATGTTGCAGAATGTGTGCGAAAATTGCGTACGGATTTTGGAAGAAGAGAAACACCGTCAGCTCCGTATGTTCGTTATCTTGTGAAAAAAGTGAAAGAAACTGGCATCCTCATCGATAAACCAAAGCGTGAAAAGCCAAAAACAGTGCGTACACCCGAGAATATTGCTGCTGTGGCAGAAAGTGTGCGTGAAGCGCCATCAACATCAATTCACTGCACACAATCGATAATGTGCCTAAAAATTGGACCGATCGTGCAGGCTACTGCATGGCCAGCCGAGGCAGCCATTTGAATGAAATTGTTTTCCATTATTAACCGGAAGGATTGTACTTTCAAATAAAAAAGAAATTTGAGAAAATATTCAGTAGTTTTTTTTTTATAGCATTTTCAAAAAAAAAAAGTTATTTGGCGGACCCTTTACTATTTATATTATTCAGTCGTCGACTAACACTTGTGATAAGCAGACGTGCTAATATCGATACGCGTACCTATAACATTTAGTTTCTCATTTCCTGATTCGTATATAATCGTGTATTTTCTTTTTCTAGTTAATCGCTCTTCTAACTTAAAGTAAAAGTTATAGTGTACACAAAACAACAACATGGCCACTGGGCCCCCCAACCTTGGGGACAATAGATTTGCTATACTAGCAAATTCTAGTAGTCCCAAACGTAAAAAATCTAAGCATAAAGATGCCTTTCAATTCCCACAGTTTCCCCAACTTCCCAAATGCCAACCACCAAACCCTAAATACATAGTTATGGAGACAAACGACCCAAACAAACCACTATCCAGTTACTCATGTTTCGCAGTACACCGAGCCATCCAACTTATAAGTAAAGATATTACATCAATATCCCAACTCCGTGATGGAAGCCTACTTTTATTGGTAAACAATAAGCAAACCGCTGATAAATTTTTAAATGCCAAGGAGTTATTCGGACTCTGCAAAATTAAATGCAAGTTACATGAAAATCTAAATTATACCAAAGGAACAATATATGCCCCCTACCTAAATGACATCTCTGATGATGAAATAATCAGAGAATTATCTGATCAAGGAGTGGTCGCTGTACATAAATTCCAAAAAATGGTAGAAAATAAACCAACAAACACTGGAGTACTATTACTCACTTTTGATTTGTACCATTTACCAGACAAAATTAAAATTTCAAGGAACTCAGTAAATGTTAGGGAATACTATCCAAACCCTATGCGTTGTAAAACGTGTCAAAAACTTGGACATACCAAAAAACACTGCAAAAATTCTCCGATTTGTGAACAATGTAATTTACCCCCCCATACACCCTTAGAATGCACACGTCTGCAATGCGCAAATTGCCTTGAAGAACATGCCTCTTCGTCTAACAAATGTACACAATTCACTCAGCAAAAAGAACTTCTAAAAATTAAAATTAAAAATAAATGCACCATGAGTGAAGCAAAACGAATTCAAAGACATAGTATACCAATCACTCCAAATACAAAATCATATTCTTCCGTTACATCAGAAAAAACAATAAATAAACAAATACCATCAGAAAACAACAAAGTATATAAAGAAACTAACGAAAATATAAATAAAAAGAACAATATTTTTAAAAAAAGTGATGATGTCCCATCGACATCATCATCTTTACCCCCGCTCCCCTCCAATAATATTACCCAAAAAAAACTATCAACACATTTCAAAACATCTGAACCTACAACAACACAACATACACCACCAAATACAAATAACAACGAGATTAGTCTCGTTAACTGACTAAATGCAATAATTAGCAAATCAAAAACAACAAATTTAAATAAAACTGACGATATGGATTGCGAAGTAATCACAACAAGCGAAGAAGAGTAAAAAAAAAAAGAAAATATCCCAACTCTCCTAAAATTTTATTTTCTCACCTAGTATTAATATGATCAAATTGATTCAATCGAATATCAATGGATACAACAATAACTACAACGAACTCTCTCTTCTTATTAACGACAATAACCCTGATATTGTCGCATTACAAGAAACTCATATTCCAGCCAACAAAAGAAATATATTTACCCACAAATTATACGAGGGCTACTTTTACAATTTGCCCAACATCTCATCTGCCAAACAGGGAATAGGGTTCCTTGTCAAAAAACAAATTCCACATACAATTAATATACGAAACACAAAAATCGCTTCATTGGAGTTAGTTATTAATTTAAACCCATCCTTTTCAATTATTAATTGTTATATACCACCATGCCAATCGTTTACTATGAAAGACTTAATCAACTTAGCAGCTCCTACCAAACAACATTACTTGTTATTAGGTGATTTTAATTCATGGGGTACCATTTGGGGCTCGCAAACCACAAACAAAAGAGGTAAAATTATAGAAGATTTTATTTTCAGTAAAAACTTAGTTGTATTAAATGATGGCTCTAGCACTCATCTATCAACACACAACACTTTCACAACGGTGGACTTATCATTTTGTAATGCACAACTTGCACCATCTATCTTATGGAAAACTTCAAACTTATTATATGGAAGCGACCACTTACCCATTATTATTAGCATCGGATGTGATGCCAATACAACTAAATACAAACCAAATGCTAAATTTAAAACTGAGAAAGCCGACTGGGACAGCTTCAGACAGCACTGCAATGAACAAAGCTATATCACAAACATTTCTACCAATATAAATTCCGAAGCTGCTAAAATACATAAAATAATACGTTTTGCTGCGAATTCATCTATTCCTCAAACGAAACAAGTTTATCACAAGCGCTCGGTTCCAAGGTGGAACTCCACATTAAAAAACTTAAGAAAAGAAAAACAAGATAAGTGGCACACCTACGTTCGTTATCGTACAGATGAAAATCTCATAGCGTATAAAAAAGCTAATGCCTTTTTTAAAAAGACGATTAAAAAATCTAAAGAGGAATCTTTTCAAAAATTTACCTCAACCATTAACCCCAACTCAAATACAAAAAGAGTATGGAATGATATAAAATCTCTTGTGGGCAACAAACAACATTACTCATTTCGATTTATAAAATTAGATCAACTATTTTTTACTTCTTCCACTGATATATCAAATAACTTTGGTAAATATTGGTCAGAATTATCAAAAGATAGTTATTTCCATCCATCTTTTAATTCGAAAAAGTTAGAAATTCTTAATGTTCAATACAAAAACAATCTTTTGTCAACCTCTGCCAAACAAATTGAGAGTAAAATTAATCACATCGAACTTGAAAAAGTGTTATCACATGCCAAGGGTAAATCCCCAGGCTTTGATAGAATACCTTACCCAATGATAAAGAACTTACCACAATCTCTAAAGAACAGATTAATATTATTGTACAACAATATCTTCGATTCCGGAATATATCCCCAGAGCTGGCGTTCTGCTATTATCCTACCAATTAAAAAACCTAATAAACCTGTTGAAATTATAAGTAGCTACCGGCCAATTTCCCTACTCCCATGTATCGGAAAGGTCTTTGAGAAAATCATAGCCGAAAGATTAATGTGGTACGCCTCAAAAAATTCTCTTATTAGCCCTAATCAAGTTGCATTCAAGAAAAAACAATGTACAACTGATGCCCTACTTCACATCAATCATTTTATATCTCAAGCCCTCTCACATAAAAACCACGTCTCAATTTTATCAACCGACTTCGAAAGAGCATTCGATCGTGTTGGCATTCATATTATATTGCAAGAACTTATCGTTTGGAAAGTTGGAAAGAAAATGTTTAATATAATTAAAGCATTCTTGAACAATCGTAAATTTAGAGTACGCATAAACTCCACATTATCAGATACCTTTCCTCTTCATAATGGCATACCCCAGGGGTCCCCACTTTCAGTGGTTTTATTCCTTATAGCCTTTAATGAGATAAGTAAAATCGCTATGAAATATAAAATCATTGATCATTCGTTATACGCTGATGACGCAGTATTTTTTTCTAAGAACAACAACTCATCCAGAGTAAAAACAGCATTTTCAAATCTTCTAACAGACATAAAAGAGTGGTCAAATACATCTGGAGCCTCACTGTCGTTAAACAAGTGCAAAATATTGCACATCTGCAACAAGCAATCATGCAGCCCTCCAATACTCAGCTACAACAACATAGATATTGAGCATGTTTCAGAACTAAAAATTTTAGGAATTATCTTCGATAATAAGTATAGCTTCAGTCAACACTGCATCAAACTGAGAAAAGATCTCTCATTACGATCAAATATCATAAAATTTCTTTCATCAAAAAGAAGCTTTATACACACCAATATTTTGTTAAATATTACTAAAGCACTAATCCTCTCCAAAATTGATTATGGTCTCCCTATTTACTGTCACTGTCCAAACAAAAATTTAAAAATTCTTTATTCCCCATACCACTCAGCTATTAAGCGAGCACTTGGTGCATTCTCTACGACCAACACAAAAAATATGCTAACTGAAGCCGGATTCCCATCAATTCCTGAACGAATATACTGCAACGATTTAAAACTTATCCCCAAGCTTTTTATTTCAAACAACGCCAACCTTCACAAACACGTTAAAAACACAATTAAACTTAAACGTATCTCCAAAAAGCAATCTGCTATTTACAGGTGCATACAGTACGCAAAAAACAATTTTCCAATGATTCAACCAAATCTTATACCCCCTAAATACGAACCGTGGTGGCTTTTAAAAAACTCATCATTTATTCTCGATTTGAAAAAATTTGATAAACAGTCTACTACACCTGCAGTATACCAACAACTATTCAAGTCCATTCGATATTGCCCTACTTATAAAAACTGGAATTTTTTATTTACAGATGGTTCAAAAACTCAAACGTACACCTCATTTGGAGTTGTTGGTCATAATCATGACGTCCTCTACAATGGCCTACTGGAATCACACTGTAGTATTTTTACAGCAGAAGCTTTTGCAATTAAACTTGCAACAGAATATTCAACAAAACATAAAGGTCGCTTTGTAATCTGCACTGACAGTTATTCTACTATTTCAGCAATAATGAATACTACAAATACAGAACATATAATTTCGAACATTCGCAATTGTCTTATAAAACACTCAAAAAAAATTCGTATAATGTGGGTCCCTGATCACGTTGGCATCACGGGGAACGAAGCAGCTGACAACATAGCAAGTACTGCAGCACATGCTCCCTTGTTAACTTTTCATACACAAGAAACCAAAGACTTACAAACCCAAATTTCAAAAGTAATAACCACTAACAAATCAAATGATTGGGCAACCTACAACCATCGCTACAAAATGATAAACCCATATGGAAACAAAAACACATATCCAAAATCTTGCTTTAGACAAGAAATGATTATATTCACAAGATTAAGGCTTGGACATACGAAAATAACCCACCAACACTTGTTAAAAGGCGAAGACCCACCTAAATGCATCACCTGTAATGTACCACAAACCATAAATCATTTGCTAGACCAATGTCAACAGTATTCCGCAGTTAGATCCTCAATGTTTGGCTTAACTTTACCTAGCTCGCTATTGAAAGATTCTCTTCCTCAAAACATATCACTCATTTATTCATTTATAAAAAAATGTAAATTACAACATAATATCTGATAAATAATTATAATCATGTTATTATAATTTTGTATATAAATCTATTTCATAAATAGAGTCGAAGGCCCTCGATGCTAGCACTCGTTACAAATCTTGTATTATATAGTACTATTTATTATATTATATAATTCTAATAAAATAAAATAAAAATAAATACAATTTATTGGTTGTTTTTGTGATGTACATGACAGGCTAAAACGTCACAGAACATACAAAAAGTATATTAAATAGTTGTCAAAATAGTATCAAAGTGACTAAATATTGAAAGGAGACACAATTATAAGTATCAAAAATTTATAAGACTTTTCTAATAGGAAAATGAGCCAAAGAGCAACTCACACATTTGGACAAATTAAATTTTTCATTAGAAGATGCCTTGAAAAAACCTGTTGCCAAATAATTGACAACATATCAACTAACTAAAGGGCTTTTAACCCTCTTTAGATTTTTTTTTTATTTATTGATATTTCACAGTTCGATAGTTTAAATTTTTTTTCCATATGGGTTGAACCATATCAAGTCAACTTAAAATATTGAAGTTTTTGACATCACTGTTTCCAAAATTGCTGAGTTTTGGTAGGTATAAAGTATATCAGAGAACTAAGATAAAAACAAAGTTTGAGGGCACGGACGCATCTGGATCCGGAAATATGAGGTTATGAAAATCGGAAAAAAACTATAAAAATGTACAAAGTTGTACTTAATTAGAATTTTCTTAAAAAGTGTTATAGTTGCGCTGCTCATCAAGATCGCATTAGAAAGGATATTAAATTACCAGCAGGCTATATCTTTGAAAGCGATCTTTTAAAAAATTAAAAAAAAAATGTGCGTTAACAATGGTTTCCTTCTCTACAGTTGCGACAAAAATCAAATTGGAGGTATTTTTGGATCCAGAAATATAAATCATATTGTAGAGGTAGAAATTTTACAAGGAAATTAAAACTATATAAGAAGAAGAGTCCCTTCATGGGTTCCGCCGAAAGCAATAACATTTGCATATGTTATAAAGAATCAAAAATTAAGAGAGCCATTTTTTTAAGCTGACCAATCTCACAAAATAGAAAAAATGGTCTCATTTTCTGCATTTTTTCTTTTGCGACATTCGTAAGCGTTTGGATTTTAGACGAAGTTTCCCGAAGCACTATATTTTGACACAGAGTGGCAACTCTATGGCCAAAACATAGGTAATATGGGTATCAAACTTCAAATTTTTGATAATACACTTCTACCATGTAAAAATAATTTTGAATATCTCAGTTTTGAGACATGCATTTTGCATACAAACATTTTGTGAAAATATTGTGTTTTGTTTTTTTTTTATATGTAACTATATACTATGAATCTCATTTTTTAATGTAAATTCCAAAAACCTTTCCAATGATGTATAATTCTATACCCATTCAATAAACTTATCGCAGAAATATGCAAAAAGGCATTTTAAAAGCACTTTCTTTTCTTAAAAAATCTAAATCAATCTCTTTTTAAAGAAGTGAAGTAACTAGATTTAAAATTATCCAAAAAATTTTTAAAAACATATATCAAGTATTTATTATTTAATGTTTTTTCATAAATTGTTATTTTATTTTAATTAAATACAATTTTTATTAAAATCTAAAACTAGCTTATAAGATTGATAAATGATAATAATAATTTATGAAAATTAATTCTTTTGATTGTCCAATTAAATTGTTTTATTAAAACCCCACAACCTCGAAATTCCCTAAATATTAAAAATAACTGTTTTTTATTCATAACCCATTTTGTCCACTAATACTTAATAGAGAATAATGTATCCGAGTTTGGACCTGAACCGACTAAACCTCCTGGTACAAACCCCACAATACCACGAAAAATTGAGCATACTCGGACATGTTACTTTATACCGGTGATTCGGATTTCAAATACTTTTCATTAGATACCAAATTTATATATAGTTTTTTTTTGGACAAAATATGAAAAAAACGCAAAATACAGAAAATTTGTTCCTATATGACCCCACTTTTTAACTTCTAAATGTGACATTGGGTAGCTTAAAAAGTGGGTCTCTAAATATTTGAGTCTTTATAACATATCCAAATTTCATCGCAATCTGGGGGAACCCATGAACGGACTCTTCTTGTTACATAGTTTTAATTTCCTTGTAAAATATCTACCTTTACATTATGATTTATATTTCTGGATCAAAAAATACCTTCACTTAGAAATTTGTCTCAACTGTAGAATAAAACCATCTTTAACATATATATTTTTTTCAAATTTTTAAAAAGGCCACTTTCAACGATATATCCTCCCGACTTCTAGGTCAAGAAAAGTGACATCTGACATTTTAAAATAAAAAATCATGTTGTATATCAAATCAAAATTAATTTAATAACATTTCAAATAATGAGCTGCGTACCAATTACACTTATCAAGAAAATAACAATTAAGTAAGTACAACTTTCTACATTTTAATATTTATTTTTTTATCGATTTGCATATTTTCGGAGCCAGATGTGTCAGTGCCCTTAGTTCTGTGATACACTTTATACCTACCAAAAGTCGGCAAATTTGGAAACAGTGATTTAAAAAACAGCAATATTTTATATTGAATTGGGATAGTTTAACGCATATGTATTATTTATTGCTCATACGCTTAGGTACCTTGCGTAGATTTAATAAAAAAATACAGTGGTGGAAAAAATAATAAGAACGATAGCTTGAATTTTCTAAATTTGATCAAATCTTTGCTATAAAATGGATTGTTAATTTTTAAAAACTGTTAGATTGTACATAATTAAGTGGTCATTTATTAAACATATATTTTTTCAAGATTTGTTTCACTGAATTAGCAAGAATTGCAAAATAGTAAAATGAGGTAGGCATTTGCTTGGAAAAAATAATGGGAACAATATTATTCATATAATAGAAGGGCTTATTGTAAAAACTTGATAAGCCACGTTTAATTTTTAGTTTGTTTTTGCCTTTTAAAGGTTAAAAAGATGCAGAAAATATGACCTTTGCAGGAATTTTATACGTTTTTAAGCAAGAGTTCTATTAAATATTAATCGATGGATGTCTAGAAAATAGCGAAAATCCACAAAACTATAAATGTGGCTTAGCAAGTTTTTACAAGAAGCCCTTCATATGATTTTATTCATTATTACCGTTATATCTTTGAAAAACTTAAATTAAAAAACTATTTGATTAATAAATAATTGGTTTTATCGCTTTGCTTCCATCTATTTTGCTTATATTCTTAATTATTAGAACAAATAAATCAGAGAGAAGTTATTCAACAACTCCTGGATTTTCGTGCAAAATTCAGCAACATTTTTAAACATATGCTTCCAAAATATATGTTTTATGATTCCCAGTAATCTTAAATTAAACTTAAGAACGATCATTGAACTAGTATATTCATTACTGGTTCTTTTTTCGTTTTGACGTACAACTATTTTCAATCTCTAAGTCAATTATCACTCAGAAAATTACACTTTAGCGTAGTTAAATAGCCGATGAGTGATAGCATTTTTTTTATTGCAACTTCAACGAAATCTCCAGCATAATTTTTTCCATTTATACACAATGTTGGACCAACGCCAGATAAAGGCAAAAGGACCAAAAAAATTCTGTGTAATAGTACACATTCCAAATTACTATTTACGGTATATTTGAATTAAGAGTTTTGCGGTCATATATACTGAAATCTATCATTATTTTAACATTTCCTATCATACTTTTAGTAAATTGTTTGATTGCGGACTTGAAATTAACCTTATAGAATCTGTTTCTATTTCCACAACTAAAATTTGAACAGATAAAATAATTTTTAAACACTCTTAATATTATAAATCGATTATTTATAAAGCAAATTATAAAAAATTAGTCGCTTCTGGTTCAGGATTTGTGCTTTGTTTTATTAAGGGTGGCCATATTCTTAGCCAAATAAAATAAAAATCATATATTTTTAAGACCACAGCTTAAAAATAAGTACCTCAACATTTTTTATTTAATTCTTTCTCACTTAAACATGCAAGATATAAAGAACTTCGTCACTCAAATTCCAAAACTAATTTAAAACCAGTTAAGTACGAACGAGCAATAAAAAACTATTAAATTTATTTTTTTTTTGGTTTTTACCACCCAGGTAGAAATTGCCCGCGGTACAAATTAAATAGTACTGGGATAATACGGTTTTTCTCAATATGCCCAAAGTACAAAATAAAAGGACTGGGACAACACTGCTTTCCTGTTTTCAAGTGGGCGTTGTGGTGTAATGGTTAGCGCGTTGGACTGTTAAACAGATGGTCCCGGGTTCGATTCCCGGTGACGACAACATCAATTTAGAAAAACAATATGTATGAGTTTTCTATCACTTATATGTATCGCTGCGCCCACCTTCGGTGTTCCCATAAGCACTTAACCGAAGTAAAATAACGAATCAGGGCTATGAAACAAAAAGCTTCAATAATTTCGCCAACTCTACAACAGGTGGCGAGCAACAACTGTTCTAAGACTTATCATCTCGCGCAATTACAGTGTTGCCATATTTGAAGCCCTTCATCTTTCACCACCGTTCATCTCTCCACTATCCCCTTTCCAAAGATAGCAACACATTAATTAATAGGAAGAATTTCCTGAGTGTTGCTTTTCTTTAAAAAAAAAAAAAATATATATACCAGTACCACTCAAAAGGTGCCTTAGCAGTAGTGTTTTCTGCAAATTTACCACGTTCTTAAAAATTGAAATTTCATTCAAATTTGTTTTTTTTTATATGCAGTGTATTTTTGGTTTAACGAATAATCGATTTAGCAAACGCTGATTTAACGAAAACCAAAGTTTTTATTCTGAATTCATCAAACCGGCACAAAAAAGCATACAAAAAGATAACAAATTATATTTGAAAAAGAAATTCAAAAATAAAATAATCTAAAACAAAATAATAATTAGTATTTTAATTAATAAATTAACCCTCTAACTGGCAAACGAAGTTTTGCAACGAAATTCATACCATGTGCTCCACTCGAAAAAACAAATAATAAGTTCTTCAACAAAGTTGTTTATCGTTGCCTAATTTAGGAGATATGAGCCAAAATATTTTAGGGTGCGTTTTGGAAACTAAAGCATATAATAGAGAAGTTTTGGACAAAAAATATTTCTCTTACCAAGATATAACCACACTCGAAAAACTATTTTTTTTTCTGGTCCTATTTAAGAAGATATCGCGATTTTCGTTTTTTTTTTTTTTTAAAGCGAAATTAGGCGAAAAAGTATTGAAACTTCAATTTATATTGTTCTAACTTCAACGCTTTGCTAATAATACTTAATATCTTCTTGCTGCAAAATTTCATAAAAATCCGTCCATTAGTTTATAAGTTAAGACGATGTCCTTTAGAGGAATCCTGATAAAATCCTGTGAGTCCTTGGACTAAAGTAAGGACTTATTATTAAAGATAAAGCTTCAATCTTACTTATATTTTATTATAAAGAGTTTTTAGTCAACTTAAATTGTTTTTTTAGATTTAGATTATTTTTTTTTTTAAATAATTAGTTTTTGAAATTTTACGAAATTCTGATTTTCTCGCTTCCTCGCTTCCAAACAGCGGCACACAAAAAGTTTCTTCGCAAAATATTTAGCAAATTTAGTTTTCTATCGGAATATATCAATTTCTAAGTATTAAACGCTTATTTGACGCATTTGTGGTAAATTTTATGAAGACTGCCCTGAGGCAGCCTTACCCGTTAGAGGGTTAAGCATAAAAAGTACATTTTCTATGTATATTGAGTATTGAAATAAACGAAAACAATCTATTGTTTTTATGGATTTTGTCAATTAATTTTTCAGCTGTTGAAAATAAACTAAAAAATACAATTGTTTTAAACGAAAAGTAAGTAGTCCTGTTTTTAACTGATTTTCAGTTAATTTAATGTGTACCCAGCCAGAAAAATACGAACGGCAAAGCATTGGACCAGTGCTTTCAACGGTGGTATGAGCGTTGGCAGAGCGTTGGATTTCTGAAGATTTAAGTGCTTTGCCAACCCCAAAATGATAACACCGGACAGGGCTTGGCCGTTGCTTTTTTAAAACGTTGGCAAAGCACTGACAATGAGCGCTTTGCCAGTACCAAAACCATAATTTTAAAACGTTGGCAAAGCATTGGTATAACAACCATTAAATTGCTTTTTTAATGATAAAATAATAAATAATTATAATAAATTTGAAAACAAAAAACTCTATAGATTATTTGTTAGGACAATATCCTAATAAAAATATATAGAGTATGGTCCCGTAAAAGGCAATATTTTTAATGAAGTTAGCGATTCGTTTAATTATCCAGAATCATCAGAAGATGATTGAAAATAATATTGAAATAAATATAAATATGGTAGAATTAAAGTGTATTCTTACTACTGTAAATAATGAAACATTTGCCATAACTCTTTTACATAAATAATAGCAATAAAGTATGTAAAATAAATTTCAAAAATACTATTTAATTGTTATTTTTATTAAAACCTGCAAACTTATTTAATAACAAGTACATGCATTAAATTTCGTTTTTATAAACGATTGTAAATTTAGTAAATCGAGCTTTTATTATGCTAACGTTTGTTAATTTTGTAAATAAGTACTGGCAATGCACTTTTTGCCAATGTTGGGAAAGCGTTCCAAGCCAGTGCTGTGCCAGTGCTTTTTTATTTTTACGGTTTTAAATTTTGTAAATCAAGTACTGGCAAAGCACTTTTTACGAACGTTGGCAGAGCGTTTTAAGCCAGGGCTGTGCCAGTGCTTTTATTATATTTACTGTTGTAAATTTTGTTAATTAAGCACTGGTAAAGCACTTTTTACTAACGTTGGCAGAGCGTTGTAAATCAGTGCTTTGCCAGCACTTTATTAGTTGGACCATTGGCAAACAGTGCTCTGCCAGTGCTTGATTTTTCAGACCATTGGCAATATTCAGTAGTCTTTACGGAAAAAATATTGTGAGCGTATAAATTCGGAACTAGTTCTGCATTTTTTTAAAAATTTAATTTTTTTTTGAATTCTCCATTTAAAAATATATTCATATAGAGCAATTTTAGAAAATATGACTTTTTCAACTTCACCCCTTCCGATTTGCTTGATAATTGCTATTTATTTTTAAAATTTGTTGTCGTTCTATTTTTATAAAAAATATTTTTTTAAAAAAATTATAAAAATACATACTGTTTGAATGGTGGTAAATGTTGAAAGCGTAATCAGAGAAAAATTAATATCTCATTTAAAAGCTTATTCTGCCTTCTCTGTGAAGCTTTTAAAAACGGATAAAAAAGTATAAATTATTGTTTCGCAAAAATATCTGAAAATGAATCTCTTTTTTTTGTCTAACATTTTTATCACATTAAGCAATAGTCCTCTAATAAATTATAAAAAATTCAGATTAGAGAAACAATACGTTTTTCAGAAAAACGATTTTTTCAGAGGTAACGTACTTTAGCACGGGTAACCAATTTTACCATAAAGAGTAATAAATGGCGTTTCGGGTAAATCGTTAATGTGTAATTCTACCTAACAACCGGTTACTAAGCCGTTACAAAAAAAAATATTGTAAATGTTTAATCAATAGTTTGTTCACATTCAATATCTGAAACTGTTTAATTTAAGCAGCATATTTTGCTGCAGTGAAAAAAAAAAATAAAATAATAGTAAAAATAAATATTATTTTGTTTATTTTAAAATTTTTTTAAGTGCAGCCACATAATTTTTGAATTTTGTTAAAAAAAAAAAACATATAAAACCGCACACAGGATGTTTGTCCATAAAAACACTAGAGCACAGTTTGCACAACATGCTGCTCAAATACGTGAATCTAGTTCCGAAGAGGAGGAAGAAGAAGGAGATTTATTGCAGGTGATAAGTGGTCTTATAAAATATAAATTTTATTCTTTTGAAGATTTATTATTTTTAGTATTTTAAGAAAATCAAATAATTTAATAAAATTACATAACATTATTTCAGCAGGTTATAGGTTAAAGTTTGATTTTATTGTATTTGTTAGATCGATAAGTTTATTTATAAATAGATATGTATAAGAATTATATAATTTAAGCCAGGCGGAACAACGACATTTGTAAACAAAAATTGATGAAATTTGTTAGGTTTTCATACTGGGTATTTTTATAAAATTAAAATACTGTCACGCAAACATTTGACTGAATATGTGGCGTTATTACACTGAAAACATTATTGCAGAAAAATATTCAATTAAATATTTGTTTGAAATAAAATGTGATGCCACCCAGGCGAAAATGTTCATATGTGATCATATATTGCCATATATGGTTTCATGTATGAGCATATATGGTTCCATATATGGGCATATATGAACATATATGTAATGTATGGGAGCATATATGGGTAAATACATTGAAATGAAAAGTTCATATATGGATATGAATGACACCATATATGATAATATATGATAAGATATTGCATATATTGGTTCATATATGTCATACATCTCCATATATGAATTCATATATCATTCCATATATGGTTAATATGTTTTAATTTTTGATCAGATATGACCATATATGAGGATGATTGGTCCATCAACTGATATTATCACGCTAAATATACCATTGGTAAAATTTGTTGGCGAACGCACCCCTTTTCCGGGGGAAGGGTTCAAAGTTGGAATTTTGTTTTGCGATTTTATCCAAAAGTTGTGAAAAGGTCGGAACGCTTTATGCACCATCGTAAAGGTATAATATGTCCCCATTCAATAACCCAGTACAAGCTATCTTAAAATTTTGTATTTTTCCATCTTTTTTTATTAAAAATTCGCAAAAACCTCCAAGTTTAAGTTTAACCAAGTTTATAGATTCACAGGGTCGTATTATACCTTAAATGAAAGCTTAATATCTTGTTTATAAATTACTGGCATCAAAACATACCTATAATACAGATAATTTTTAAATAAATAAAAAAGACAGGAAATTTAAAAAAAATACCAAATGTTAAACTGACTCGTAATACGTTAATGAATGGGGACATATTACTCTTTTGAAAGATATTTAAAACACCTTTCCGATGATGCCTAAATGATGCAGATAAATTCACAAACTTTTGTATAAAATCGTAAAACAAAACTTCAAATTCGAAAAAATTTGGAAAAAAACTAAAAGAAGCTTTTTTATATACGAGAATATAGGAAAAGTAATAATATATGACAATATATGAACATTAATATGTGACCATATATGAACTTTCATATATGTCCATATATGAGCAGATATGTCCATATACCCTCAAATTTCGGATCCGAACATATATGGATTCATATATGAACTCATATATTTGGCCATATATGACAATATATGAACTTTTTCACCTGGGCAATTAAATTTTTAACAAAAACAATTAATTTTTCAAATAAATTTAAAAAAAAAAGTTCAATTAAATGTTTAATTGTAGCAATTAAAAATGTGAACTAATTACAAAATGTTTGGATGTATTTTGTTAAAGTTTATAGTTCCCATAACCTTTTTTAGTGATATGATAAAACTTTCAAGTGAAATTCTGATAAATTTATAATTGATATGATTAAAAGTTTAGTTGGTCTTAATACAATTAAAATTTTAATTGTAGTTACAAACATTTTAATTATAACTCGATTTTAGTCTTTTCTTTGTAGTTGACACTAGAGTTCAAGTCAATTGTTCCCAGAATAAATTTTTACTGGCGTTTTGTTTTCAGTGCACAAAAAAATATTCAAAATGAAGAAGATGTTTTAAACTAAATATAAGCGAAATTGTTTATTTTCAACCTAAAATGTTAAAAAAAAAAATGATTCGGTCTGTTTTGTTGGCATCATTATCTAAATATAGTATTTATATTTTTATATTTGCAGATATTTTATCATATTTTTATTTGATTATTTAATAATTCATTTTAAATTAACACGTAGTTTAATCAGACATTTTTTGGCATATACAATTTTGAATTGCACACTATTGTTTGTTCATAACCTGAAACGCTTTTTTTTTGCTGTTTTAGGAACTCTTTAATAATACAAATTTTTAAACTGAGCACTTAATTAAAACTAAATTATTTTTGGATTTTTTAATACACTAAACGAATTTTTGTGGCAAATTTTAAATGAAATTAAATTTTGGTTATGTATTATTAAGAAGGGTGTCACATAAACTTGTATACTATTCGTAACTTAGTTAAACCTGGTAAGTTTACGGTTTATGGTCCAATTCCAATTTTTTATTTTGTTTTTTTTAAGAACCAATTAAAAAACTTTTGAATAGATTTAAAGAAAATTGTTTCTGCTTAAAATATATTTTTTTTAGAAATGCACTAAAATTTTTCAGATTTTTGTAGAAATTTGAACATGCATTTAGAAAATTTTTTTTATACTAATATTTTTAAGTATTTTTAAACTGTTATAACACCAGTGTTTTAACCATATATATTTTTTAAATGAACTTGAATATTTTTGAAAATTCAATTTTTAAAATTTTTGAATTTTGATAATTTTATTTTTTATACGACAAACTTCCTGCTCAATCGAAAACACTATGCACTCAAAATGATTAATATATTTTGATCAAAACACAAATATTCATTATTTTCTGATTCCAAAAATTGGTATCGGATTACTGGTTATTAAAACAACTTCAAAATGGCTACTGACGCTGACGAAGCACAGCGACGACGTGAAGAATGTGAACGCAAAGCTCGACGAGGGGAAATGGATCCCCGTCTGGAATTTACCTTTCAACTATTGATTGATGCTACTCAATTGCCCAGACATCAATTGATGGATTATATATTTGAGGGTGATATGGTTAGTAGAGTGTACATCAATCCCTCGTACTACGCATTTAATAAATTTCTATACCAAAATTAGATTCCGTGTGAGTTTTTGGAAATCTGCTCTTATAGGCACTTTAAATGCACGTTATTAAAATATGGGTTAATTTGCTACTCAAAACACCGTAGTTTTGGGAAATCCTTTGAGTTTTTATAATGTATTGTACACTGATAATAATCCATGCAGTGGATTATATTTGTTCATTTTACGAAAGTTTTTGTTGTTTTGACATTATTTACGTATTTTTAGCATGGATTATTATGAGTGTAACCGTTTCGATGCGGTTATTGGTAAGGTTAACGCTATTTTCGGTATATTTCGGTAACGGTATTTTAGGGGTATCGATAGTTGAGATATTTCGGTGACGGTTTTTTTTTTAGCGATAATGGGTTTTAATTATTAGGTAACGGTATTTTAGTTATTTAGATAACGGCATTTTAATGATAACGGGTTTTCAGATAATTCGGTGACGGTATGTAAAATGAAAAATTAATTTTTGTTATTTCTAGCCTGAATTCCAATGACTGTTTAGTTTATGGTCAAATTGTGAGAAAACACATGTATGTATTATATATTATTATAGCTATTATTTTTTCTGATCTTATCAGATTATTTCAGTAACGGTATTTTAAGGAAAACCGCTATTTCAATTATTTCGGTAACGATATTTTAGCGACAACGGTGTTTTAGTTATTTCGGTAAGGGTATTTTAGGGATATTGGTATTTCAGTTATATCGGTAACGGTATTTTACGGAAACGGCATACGGAATTGCATGCCATCCCTGGTTTTTATTGCTAAATCACGTTAGAACAAAGCCGCGATCTTCGAGGGATAAGTGTATAAAGTATTTTAAAATTCTATTAAAGGTGCATTTAGGGTATAATTCACATGCTATCCATCTCTGTTCATCTGTTCAATTTAAATAAATATTTAAAATTTTCCTTTTAATAATGAGATTTCGCATCATCGATACGGGGAATTATTGTTAATCAAGCTTTATTTGTTGATTTTTTTGATATATATTTTAATCCAGTATTGGGGATATGAATTATACAATTTTTGTGAATTCTCTTTTAAAATGCTATTTCGTATTCCCAAATGCTAGGAAATAGTAGACACAGCTAGATGGTTTGTTAATCAAGCTTTATACGTTGCCTTTTTGCTATCTATTTTACCCAGTATTAGGGATATGAATTAATAAATTTGTGTGAATTCAGTTTTAAAATGCTATTTCGTATTCCTAAATAGTAGACAGAGACGGCGATGTGTGAATAGCCCCTAACTGAAAAGTACATAAAATTAATATTATATATATGTATATTTTTTTTTTTTGTGAAGCTTGATGAAATCAATCAGTTGTTTTTACCCAATATGAAAAATAAACTTTTATGGTTTTATCAAGAAGTCGATGAACCAGAACCACCACCTCTACAAGACCCCAATAAACCCGGGCCATCACGTTCAGCTATGGCTTCGAGTAGCTCGAAAACACCACAAGGTAAGTGAACTTAAGTTATTTAAAAATTAATGTATAATTGTTTATTCACTACATAATTTTCACAAAAATACAATTTATCTTGGTTCAATACAAAATGTAATTCATTAAACCAATACATCAAAACTCTTAGTAAATAACCAGGGCTTACTACCCTGCGGGAAAGGGACCTATCACAGCACACGTCACGTAACCGGTTTTAGTGATACGGACATGTCACATGACCGGGTTTTTATATAAAATGGCACGGTCACTTTATCATTGCCTTATCCTAGGAGGGGGCCAATTGCCCTCTGTGAAAATGTTACAGGACCGGTGTAAAAGAACATGTCACACAACTAACCGCAAGGACTATGTCACAGGACTGGCGCGAAAGAACACGTCACAGAACTAACTCCATTGAAATATTAATTCCTCATTACTTTTTATTTTTAATACAATTAGGTCTGGTACTTTCACAGCCTGACACTTTAGATCAATCACGTGATATAGACTTTTTTACCGATCAAGTGATAGGTAGTTTAGGAATCGATCCTGTTTTCACCTACCACAGGACTGGTACTTTCAGGCACATCACGTGATATACCCTTTTAAATCGGTTACTTGGTGTGCACTTTAGAATTCGATCCTTTCTTCACCTATCACGTGATAGGTATTTTAGAAATATGTATGAAAAAATGTATTGGTTGTTAAAATAAGAAGAGTTTGACATCTATGCAGAGACCCTTAATAACTGTTAAAGGTTCATTTTAGTTTTAAATAAATCACTTAACCCTTTCGATCCCGAAGTTGCCTGTGGGCAACTTCACTGTTTGTGGTCATTTAGGACAAGCTGTGATTGATATATTCCTTTTGTTTAAGTAGTTGCTTACAAGTTAATGTTTTTAGAAGTGAAATCAAAACAAACCACGAAAATTTTACAGTTACATTTTTAATTATTTTCAATAATGTGCAGTTGCATCGACGATAATTAGTGATTTATTAATATTTTATTTAATTTTAATTATGGAAAAATCTTAACCCGTTTGGGACCGGCAGCTTGTTAAAGTTTTAACTTAGGTACAAATATCTCCGCTAGGGGTGCTGCAAAAGCCATGAAATTAATACAAAATATTACGTTACCATAGATCAATGTAGCCACAAAAGTTTGATCGAAAAATTCAAAGCCATTAAAAGTTGGGGTCGAAAGGGTTAACTAATGCTGTCTTATTTAGATGTTACATACACATATAGACTCGTAAAGATGTATTCTTAAAGATTCTTTATTAAAATTTATTATTTGACTTAAAAAACAAAAATAACAGTTGTTTTTTAAATGTTACTTTAAAATAACTGTTATTTTATAAATCCCTTTTAAAAACTACGTTAAAAATCCTTTATTAATCAATGAAATATTAACACTGGTCATAAGTTAAGAATATCACCATAAATTTACAATTTTACTGCATTAACAAGTAGATTTTTCGTACATGAATTTGATAAAAAAATCAAAATATATTTGGTTTTGTTTAAAACCCGAAAATAAATCTACTTTGTGATTTTTCAAAATTAAATTCATAACTGTTAGAACCCCCTGTTAGGGTCTCTGCATCTATGTAATCCATGTCCATGCCTAAATAATATTATGTCAAAAAATGTGTCATGTCATCATGTCAACAATATGCATATTTTTTTTATCCATTAAATTTATAGTTTGACCACAATATTTTTTGATATAAAACAAATAAATGAATATTATTTTGGGGTTTTTTCCGTTGATATATTAAAAATATGTATTAATATTTATTTTCCATTTGTTGGTTTTGTATCAATACATGCATGAACTCACACAATACCCATAATTTTGCAGGAGGTGGAACATCACCAGGTGGCACAGCAATCGTAAAGCAGAAAAAATTATTTCTAACTGATGGTTGGACTTGTGCATTTACCGGTGTTTGTATTTATATATTTCGCATAAATGTAACAAAACAATTGCCTGAGGAAGGATTTCAAAAGGATTTGTAAGTAAAAAAGGATAATATATTAATATTAGGGTGACAAGTTAAAATTATTTTAAAAAAATATTATATATATAAGAAAAATCGTTTTAAAAAAACATAGTATCGTGCTCCTGCCTTCGAAGTGTAGTACATCTATAATATTTAAAATTGACCCAAAAATTAATACCATGGAGGTAACTAAAATTTTTTAACTTCTCTTTGAAAGTGTCTCTTTCAAAGAGAGTTTTATGGGTTCAGAAATTTGTGATTTAAAAAATAGTTTATTTCTTATATTAATAATTATATTGCTCAGATATCGGGAATGTCTGTGGACGTGATGTATAACTATGTGAGAAGTTGTCACATCGTTTTCTCAAATCTGCCATGTCGCAGCACATGAAATTTGGAACAGGCATAAGCGACATAATATCGAGTTTAAGTTTTGATGTTGAACCTTCCAGACCCCGCAGGGGCCACAATATGGCTCCACAAAATTGGGTACTTTTTGCATATCAGGTTCAGTGCTTTGCCAATAGCGAGACGAAATCGCAATCACGCCTAAATACCAAATGCAACTTCATAACTTCAGCGATTTGGTAAGACTATCTAGTGGGGCCCTATTTAACTCTACCAGTCAAAATTTCCAAAAAATTTCCTACATTTCAAATTTCAAGCTCTTCACTTTAGTGGGGTGGGTATGCCACCAAGGGGGAGACATTTCCTAATTTAAACCCTCCATTTTTATCACGTTCTGGCCAAAAGGGAAAACTTTTCTTTTTTTGCCCCTCAATAAAAGACTTTCCAAAAATCCCCATTTAGATTTTTTAGTGAGTAACCCAGTATTGTTTTTTATTGTATAAATATAGATATAATAAAAACCAAAAAAATTCTATAACTAAATATGTTTAAAATTACGCCAGAATCAGAATTTATTAGGGATTGGACGTGGGCGCCAAAAATAAATTTTATTATTTTCAATAGTAGCCTTGTTTTGTTGCTCACACTTAACATGGAAACGAAAAAAAACGATTATCGACGTTGAAAAAATTAAAACAGTTAACACTTGACATGTCCGATAGAGCGTCATTTTTTGTATGAAGAAAAACTTTTTTTTTGAAAAACTTAAATTTATTTTTCAGATTATTGTAGTATTAGGTCTAAAAGTTATTTGGTAGAAATTTGAGAAATGTCGGAAAGATTTAACCCGTGGCGGCCCGCTACCAAAGTTTTTGGTTTTTAAAAATTTGTCTTAATTTGCTTTATTAAAAATATTTATATATATTTTCTAAATCGGACTGAAGGTTTTTGAGATATTCTGATTTGGTTTTCCCTAAAAATTACATTTTTTTCCTTTATTGTAGAAATTTTTAAAAAATGATCTTAGAATTTTTTGAAATTGCCAACCGTACCAAAAACAATACTGGCAAACCACATATATTTTTGTAAAACCCACCGTGTTAAAAACTACCAAAGGTACAACTTATATTGTACTAGAAAAATACTATTTTGCTTGTAAATCATGTGTTTTGTCAGTACCAGCCACAAAATTCTTTGCCAATATTGTTTTTAAAAATATTACAACCAGTTAGAAGCATTTTTATTATATTTCACACATTTAAATATGATGTATAAGACTAAGATCGAAATTTATTGCTGCTTTTTAAATGTATTTTATTGTACTTATTTCTCAAAATTTATTTAATTTAATATATTTTAAAAGCACAGCATTTTTTGAATTACCAACGTTATGCCAAAGGCGGCAAGTTCGTTTAAACCAACGACTGGCCATTCTTATCAATCGGGTAACAAGGCACTGTTGTCAAGATTGTTAATCCCATATTCTGCCAATGCCGATAGAATTTTTCTGTCTGGGTAATTATGATGAGATAATGTATCACAAAATATTTTTTGAAGTTAATTTAATTTTTTGTCCATATATCACAGGCTTTTTGCGCAGGTCGCCAAGGGTTTAGTAATGCGATTTTTCTTAAATTTCGCACCACAATACTATTGAACCTATTGCTATAAAAATCAAAGCATTAATTAATGAAAATCAAAAGTTAAAGTAAATATTCCTTCAATATACAGGGTATAAAATTGAAAAGAATAAACATTTTACTATATAAATTTTCCGTTATTTGTAAGTAAATTTACAAGTTATCTTTCAACCAATATTGATATAATTAAGCTCAAATGAAAATTAGTTTGGACTTATTTGCTAGTGCAGAAATTTTTTT
Organism: Delia radicum; assembly: GCA_021234595.1. Taxonomy (NCBI): domain Eukaryota; kingdom Metazoa; phylum Arthropoda; class Insecta; order Diptera; family Anthomyiidae; genus Delia; species Delia radicum. The sequence goes on from CM037851.1 coordinate 79,136,850, forward strand.
TATTCAATATTTTTATTTACAATCTATTTTACAATATTTAGTAAATTTGATAATCTAAAATCAATTAACATACGTTATTAAGCTTCAGCAAGCTTAATAAACTTAATAAAAAAAATTTTGTATAATTTTTAAAAAGTTTGTAAAATAGAGGAAAAAAAAAACACCATTTTAAGTAAAAATCAATCAATATCTCAAAACATTTTTAAATATTTGTGCTTAGCATGCCAAAATTAATTAAATATTTATGTGCAATTTAAAAAAAAAATTTAAATAATCGAAATAATCCGATTTTTCTCAAATTCCCACCATCTAACTTTTATAACTAGTTATACAATAATCGCATCAATAATTGATATAAAGTATAAAATGCCGCTCTAATGTCCAATGCAAAATTTTATATGGGATTTCGTACTTATAATAAAGGGTGTCCCAAGAAGAACGCAATTTTTAAATCTGGCAACATTCGAAGTGTCATTGTTTGACATTTGAACAATTGTTATTGTTTGCTAGTAGAAGGTACGAGGTTAGTAAAAATGGAGCGCTACACGAATGAACAACGCATTCTCATTGTGGTATTGGATAGACAACATGAAAATGCTGATTTTGCCGATAAAATCATCTTCAGTGACGAGGCCCATTTTCATATTGATGGCTTCGTCAATAGGCAGAATTATCGCATTTGGGGTGAGGAAAATCCTCGAGTGATTCACGAGAAGCAAATGCATCCTCAACGTGTCACTGTGTGGTGTGGTTTTTGGGCTGGAGGAATCATTGGACCTTTTTTTATGAAAATGAGGCAGGTCAAGCGCAAACAGTCAATGGTGTTCGGTATCGTGAAATGATAACCAGTTTTTTCTTGCCTATAATTGAAGAAATGAATGTGGAGGGCATGTGGTTCCAACAAGACGGCGCCACATGTCATACAGCCAGAGAAACAATTCAATTACTGCATCAGTCATTTCCCGGTCGTGTTATTTCGCGTTTTGGAGATCAGAATTGGCCGCCTAGATCGTGCGATTTAACACCATTAAATTTTTTTCTTTGGGGTTTTTTGAAGTCGATGGTTTACGCGAATAAGCCGACGACGACTCAAGCCTTAAAAGAGGAAATTGGACGCTGCATTAATGAAATACCGCAGCATTCATGCAAAACGGTCATTGAAAATTTCATTAAAAGATCGCGTGCATGCCAGCAAAGCCGCGGCGGCCATCTGCACGATATATTGTTCCATACATAACCTCATTCTGTCTACTTTACGATATAATAAAGTTTCACGATTTTTTTTTAAATATCTGTGTTTTATTTAAAATTTAAAAATTGCGCTCTTCTTGGCTCGGCTAAGACCACTACAAATGTAGTTAAAAACAAATGAAATATTTACTTAAAGAAAGGACCACTTGCATTTCAGTAAATTCAACAAACATTGTCATTTGTTTTTTAATGTTCAAAAAATGAACCCCAATTGTAGTAAAAATTAACCACATATGTTAGTGAAAAATAAATAAACATTTATTTTTTTAAGAAAACAAAAAACTACTGTAAAATTATAAAACAGTCACTTGATGCGGTTTGTTTTTTGAATTGAACTGCAAGGTTAGTAAAAACAATTTAATATGTTCTACAAATGACTAACATTTACAGTAAAAATAAAGAAACTGTATTACAACCCAACCAACTACACATTTTTTAAGCAGAAGTTCCCTGAGTGTAATATTGTTTTTTATTAAATAAATTTTAACTGTCGCCCTAATATCAACGTAAACAAATATCGACTAACAAGGCTTTATTTGAAAACCTTTGAAATATCAATTATTTATGTAATACTTCGTTTTTAGATTCTGTGGTGTTATTGATGCTAAAAATATTGGGTTGGTAACTTCAATAGAACGTATAGTGGAATATGTATTTATGCAAGCATTAGCATTTCCCAGCCTTGAGGGCGATGAAGAGGATGTTAGTTGTGGTCTAATCAAAGGCCAACTTTTACCCGGCCTTCGATCATTTTGTAGCGCTCTTCGAGTTTGCGAACAAGTTTGTGATCATTATAATGTTTTTAACGATGGTTGCGATATGTTTGAAAAAATCGATCAAATTGAAGAAATTAAAGATTTGTCAAAAAATCAAGAATTTTGTGCACAACTAGAAGAACGTGTAAGCAATTGGATAAAGGGAATTATGAAAATATTAGGTGAAAGTGAACAGTTGCGCAAAGAAAACGATTCAAGTGGTCCACAAGATGAATTGGAATATTGGAAAAAACGCGGTGCACAATTTTCTCAACTTTTGGCACATTTGCAAGAGAAAGAGGTCGTTTATACATTGCACTGTTTGTATTTGGCTAATTCGCGTGTAATGCGGGATTGGAAGGAAACAGATCGTAAAATTACATTTTGTTATAATGAAGCACGAGATAATTCGAAATTTATACAGGCCATGGAACATTGTTGTCATTCATTGTATTTAGATGATCCGGTGAGGAATGAAATTGATGCTAATAATGATGAAATATTTTTGAATATTTGTTAATTTTAGGTGTGCATGAAGGAATCTATTTTAAGTCTTTTACAAACTGTACGTTTGATTTATAGTGTCTCACAATTTTATAACACTTCTGAAAGAACTTCAGCACTTATGGTTAAGGTAGGTTTTGGTAATGGGTACTATACTATTCCATATGACTAAAACTCGTTATCTCTAGATCACCAATCAAATGATTGAAACTTGCAAATCTTATATCACTTGTCGTTGCAAAGAGACCATATGGTCTCAAGATCGCAATTTAGTACGCACTAAACTTAGTAATTGCATTAAATTAAATCACATTTATCACGAGACCTATTATACGGTACGAGAACAACCGTTTCTACCAAATCAAACACCCTTTGGATTTTCGGAAAATTTCGTTTTTGGAAAGTTTGATACATTTTGTGAACGTTTGTCTAAAATAACTTCAATGTTTAATTTAATTGATGATTATAATCATTTATTCGAACGCAGATTGGAAGGTTTGCTACTGGCCGAAGCTTTGGAAGAAGCTTCTAATAATTTTGAAGAAGCTAAAAAAGATATTTTATCGAAAAAATATGATTATTTAGATCATCGTAATGCAGATTTCAATGAAGATTATGAAAAATTTATTAGTAAAACAGATACTTTAAAAGATACTATAGCCTCGCTGATTGAGACCAATTTCGATACTGTATGGGAGACTCCACAATGTATAAGATTTCTTATACGTTTCGAAAAGGTAAGCGAGAAAATACCGCTCACCAAAATGGACGAAAAATATATGCGTATTATAAGATATGTTGATAAAGAAGTCGAAAGAGTTTTAAAACTTTTCCGCAAGCAACGTGATGATCCACCAGTAAGTAGAAATTTTCCACCCATGGCTGGTCGTGTCTACTGGACACGTTCTTTGGATTGTCATATGAGTGAATTGGTTGATGCTGTTTGTGATCATCCTGTTTTGGGTAGTTTACCACCAACGAGGGACATGGAAAATCGTTACAATCATGTTTTGGCCATACTACATGAATACGAAGATGAAATTATTTCCATATGGTTAGACCAAGATGTTAGTGTAGCAGATGCTTGTTTACTGCAACCTCTGTTATCTCTGCAAGGTGATCGTATATTCGTGAATTTACATCCCACTATACCGCTGCTCATACGTGAAGCCAAACTGTTGGCCAAATTAAATATTGAATTACCTATAGTAGCAGCTACTCTTATGAGTCGTCAGGATTATTTTATTACCATACAAGATTCTTTAAATGTAAGATTTAGTCGGATTTGGTAAATGAATTTTAATTAAATTTAAGTTTCTTTTGTAGCATCTCATCAAAATGTTTTTAACTACTGTTCGTGCTGTTAAATTAGAAGTAAGACCTTTGTTTTTACCCCAGCTAGTGCGTTTAACGGCAATGTTAAGACCGGGTTTAACATCAATAAATGTAACTATAATATTTTTTATAATACTTTTATTTAACTTTTTAAGACTTTCTAAAGAGCTTTAGTCAGCGAAGCTGGCTTTAAACATTTGACAGGATTTAGAATTTTCAGGCTTTAAAATTTTCTAATTTTCTACCGTGTTACAAAAGAACTTTACTTAAAGAAACTATCTAAAAAGCAAACTCTGTTGAGCGGTTCCTCCAGATTTTGATGAATTATGGATGTAAGATAGAGGAGAGAAAAGTAATAAAAAAAAATGTGAGAAACATTCCGGCCTAATCGAATATTTATTTATAAATATATTCCTGTCCATAAAGAACATAGGGCCTCAACAAACTTCCTCCATTCGGATCTGTCCATTGCAATATGTTTTAGTTCTGTATACGTTTTTCGTATTTTCTTCGATTTGGATTTGCTTTCTCAATATATGAGATGGTCGTCCTTATATTCGGCTGCCTTGTGGATACCATTCAATAGAATTCTTTGCTGATAATATTCCAAGACTCGCAGTCATATAAGAGCGCTGATTTGACATGAAATTAAATATAATTAATTTTAGCGTCTTGAGATTGTTGATGATTTCCAAACCTTTGTGAGCTGTCGAGAGTTGAACCTCATCTCTTTGGTCTTCTTGATGTTTATTTTTAATCCAACAGATATTTCTGATATTGTTTGTTGCTTTGTGAACATATCGGAAATCCTCTTTCGTACCCCAAATCCTCCAATCTTTCATGACGCCCCCATACTATCCCTCGGTGAACCACCATTGCATGCCTAATGACAATACCAAGCTTATATTAAATAGTAATGGTGATAAAACGCAATATATTTCCAAATTCTCACATATAGCATGCCATCGCGTAGAATCCCTCAGGTTGACCAAGAGTTCAGTTTTTTAATTCTCTGGATCCATTTTACGAGTACGCATTTGCAATACGGAGAACATCATGATGCATTAGTTCAGCTAATTACTCCACGTTGATTCTAAGCGACTATTTTGGTGGTGAAAATGGGTTTCAAAGTTGTTCGAATTAAATTTGTTTTAAAATTTGTTATTAAAAGTTTCATATAATTTTTATTAAAAATAAAAATTATGTTTTTTCGACCTTTAATTTTGCAATGAAAATGAAAATTATTCAAGTTCGAGGCCATACTCTATATTTCTTTATTAGGATATTGTCCTAACAAATAATCTATAGAGTTTTTGTTTTCAAATTTATTCTTTGACCCTTTCAGGAATGTGTTGATAGATCTATTTCGGGAATTTTCTAGGTTCCCATCATCAGAACACGTTTTGAAAGCGGTAACAATCCTATGCCAAACATCAAACATTCATATAAACTAGTTTACTCACTACATGAGAACTAATATATATTATATGAGCTCGAAGTAAAAAAGATTATTACCATTGATCAAAAAATAAATTGAAAACTTGTTTGTGTGTATGTCTACCTTTTTTAAATATTCAATACACGTTTTTGTTTCTTTTCTTTGATATGCACATTTGTTAAAAACAAAAGAACAAATGTGCATATCAAAGGAAAAGAAACAAAAACGTGTATTGAATATTTACCAAAGGTAGACATACACACAAATAAGTTTTCAATTTATTTTTTGATCAATGGTAATAATCTTTTTACTTCGAGCTCATATAATATATATTAGTTCTCATGTAGTGAGTAAACTAGTTTATATGAATGTTTAATGTTTGGCATAGGATTGTTACCGCTTTCAAAACGTGTTCTGATGATGGGTCAAAGAATAAATTTGAAAACAAAAACTCTAAAGATTATTTGTTAGGACAATATCCTAATAAAGAAATACAGAGTATGGCCTCGAACTTGAATAATTTTCATTTTCATTTGTTATTAAATTTTGTACCTCAATTGTATTTGTTTCTTTGTATATTATTTTTTTAAAAGAATAAAACGCAAATAACATAAATTGGGTAATTTTTTACCAAAAATGTAAACCTCTTAAATTCTTGTTTATTTGATCCCCTCTATCACATATCCAAGTTGTATGGCAATCAGAATGAACCCATTAGCGGTGCTTATTGTAAGCTAGGCCAAAGGCCACTACACAGAAAAGCTTCACTGGGATTTAACAATCCCCAAAATAAGAGTAATGTCCTTTTGATTTAAAGTATATTTTTAACTAAAGAATATGACAAAAATTTTTTCGAACATGTTTTTCATTTTTATTTTTTTACGGTCATAACCAACAAATCGGAAATAATCATAATGTCATAACTCTAATTCTTTTTATGGGTATTAAGTCCATAAATTTTTCTGTCATCAATATCCAATTTGGGGATTATGTCAGTGAAGGCAATGTCCGCTTCCATTTCCAACCCCTCAAATATGGGTTTTTGGACGGGCTCGTAGTTTTCCATCAGCGGATTTTGTTAAAAAATCCTTATTGTGTAGATGTACTTCGTCCGAGCTTATGGAGGTTTTTGTTTGGAGTATTTTCAGCAGATCTATCTTTGAAAAATAACTCACAGTTTAGTCGGCCTTCTGCCGGTCGTAGGTGTTACCATAACTAGTGTATTTCAAAAACCAGTTTTTGCTAAGTAAAGATTTTCTATGGTTAATAATATTTCGGTCATAGAAACTAAGTCAAGAAACGTTTCAGTCATAATCATCACATCCAGATTGTTGGTAGCGATATGTAATTAATTACTAGACCGATGTAGGCGCACGTTGCATTAAGTGATGACAGACGAGAAGTCGGGCTCTCAACATTATAAAAATTAATTTTTTTTAAATCTTGTAGTGGATATTTCTTATTAAATATTCTTATCTTAAAGGTTTTGCATAGGTCAAGAAGTTTAAAGGGACTTTTTATTTTAAATCCCAGTAATACCAAGTTTTTATACAAAATTCAAAAAGTTTATTTTAGAAAAGTTTCACACTTTAAGGTAAAACGTTAAGGCAGAGACTTTCCGAATTTTGTGCTCCTCGTATACATTTTCAAAAACTTAGTTCTATCGGACGCTTACTTTCCAAATTGCAGTTCCCATTTATATATTTTTTAAGTCACATTTTTAGCAGAGTTTCTTAAAGTTACCTCTTTAAGAAACATATATCTAAATTTCAAGTTTATAGCCAAAGGGGTTTGGAAATTTAAAAAATTTTTGGCTCCTCACTTCAGACCGTACGGGTAGACTTTTCACCTTTTGATGCCCCATTTTTACCACGTTTCTTTTTCAAATTTTAAGATGTCCTTTGTCTATGAGTTACCACATCCCCTTTTTGCCTCTCGTCATATGAATTTCCTGTATAAGCGAATGTCTACACGGGAGGGCAAACACATACAAAAGCATTGTGACTACCAAATTGAGTTGTCGCAATCAAAAATATAGGTGGATGCAATCGTACCATGCAGTGAGCGAAACATTTGGTAGTCACAATGAATCTGCTTTCTATGTCTATGTCCGGATTTGGAATCCACATACTAAATTTCATGTTCCTCGCCTTAGCGGTTTGACAGAATTTTGGACTCACTTATCTTAAAATATAATATTAACATTTACTTCTCTAGTGGACCAATCAAAATTGGAATAAATTCTATGAGCGCTGTAAACAGGCAATTGAAACATTTGAAGTTTTGGTGGCTCGTATACATGACATCTATTCTAATCGAATATTGCACGTGCTAATGTGTATGCAAGAAATATCTTTGCAAGTCTTGCCGGGAGGTAAGGAGCTTTAAAATATAATATTATGTAGTAAAAATTACAAAAAAACTGCATTTCTTTAGACGATGAAATATGGACTGTTGATGAGTTTCTAGAGAAAAGTGAAGAATCTTGTAGGAAAGCGGCCATTGAATTAAATCGTAAAAGTCAAATGGTTTCAGAAGCGGTGGAAGAAGTTTTAAATTTGGTCGATAAGGCTACGGAAACATTTAAAGAAATTGCAGGCGATGATGTGGTGACATTAGTTTGATGGTTAGTTTTAAAGTATTCAGGTCCGATTACTGAATGTAAAGTTTATATGGGAAACAACAACAAATATGTCAGCTAAAGTCCCAGTTAGTAGCTAACGGTCCATTCGCTAATCGGACCTTACAAATTAAGGATTATTTTTGATAAGATATTAATTTTCTAAAGCTGCTTCTAAAGATCAACCAGCCTCGGCACGTAAAGCTGGAGATAATGGAGGTGCTAGCACTAGTGCTGCTGCAGGAGGTGCCTCTAATTCCAATGGTGGGGGTGGAGGAGGTGGTTCCGGAGGCGGAGGAGGTGGTGGTGGTAACCAACAACAAGATTGGAGTATTTTATGGTCCTGCTTTGATAATCCTTTAACCTTGTTGGCCACCACGGAAAGTTTACCAAAGGGCATGCAGGTAAGTAGGATAATATCATAACATTTTTTAATTTGCAAAGTACATCTTTGGGATCACGGCAGGACATGGTTTGCAATGCTGTGGTAGAAATGAGACGTTACTATAGTCGCAAAGTTATAGACGTTTTAATAAAAGTCATAAGAGCAGCTTTAGACACCATAAGAAGACGTTTTATAGCGGATGATGATGACACTACTATCAAAAAACCCATATTTGCTTTATATGCTCAATTGCATATACCAAATGTGGTTATCAAACCGAATCTGGATGAGTTACAAGAAATATTAATTACGGCGGGAAAAAATATAACAGGCATAGCAAAGGGAGTAGCTCAATGGACTAGTGGTAAAGAAAATCCGGTAAGTTGAATGACTCAAACAACTCATATAATTTAAAAAGCTTTCTAACATATTGCTGGTACAGCAAGTTTCCATAACACCTCAACCCCGTGTCGGTCGCAATCATAACACTAAACGTCGTAAATTATATACTTTGGCTTCGGAAGAACGTCCTCAAATGCCTCATATGTTAAAATCTTTTTACTCGGCCATTATGGATAACAAGGAAGTTGCCAAAGCTTTGAATCTGTTATCGAATTGTACAAAGAATATAAAACCAGAAATTCAGGTCTACATAAAACGTTGGAAGCCATATCATTTTCTATGGAAGAATGACCGCACTACCAGACAATTAATGGAGTTTGGTTTACAAGAATTTGAATCGAGCTTAAGATGCCTAGCGGAATTGGATGCAAATCTTTTAATTGAACCAGATATGGAAATATTTGGTCAATGTATTGCGGTTTATAATGAAAGATTGAAATATGGATTGGCTATAGAAATTAAATGTGAGTATTTATCACTAAGGGACATTTAAGTACACTACCACAGGAACGATTTATACGAGGGAGGAAATGACTCCTTTGACATATCACAAGACTAAAATATGACATGTCACCGAACTCTCCGAAAAACATAGTCCTGTGATATATCCTACGAACTGTGGCTTTTATGAAAGCTCAGTGACAGGTCTTAAGTTTGGGTTAGGTTTACAAGATTAAGAAAGGTTTCCCCACCCACAGAAAATCGGCATGTTGTGCACTCTTTCATCAGAGTACAAACACTCCGGTTTTAAATGAACAATTCAGTGTTTTTTCACGAAAATTTGTTTATTTCACAAAAGTTTTCGTAGTTTTGTAATTTTTTTCGTATTTTTAGCATGGATTATTACAAGTGTAAAGACCGGACAGATGCACATGTTCTTAGGTCTTATCGTCCACCCCCCAAGCCTTACAAAATTTCAAGACACACCTTAACATTCGCGGCAGCTGCGATTTAAGTGCCGAGTGTCCTGTTAGGACTCCAAGCAGATTGGCCAGTTACCCTACCTACCCTTTCTACCCTAAGACCGCATTCATCTTGCCCTCATCCGGCCCTCCCCACATAACCTGCCAGACGGCACAAATATCCTTCCTCTCTGACTGTGCATGTTGATGGCACACTGTTTAAATTCAGTCTCTTTGTCGATCCCTCAACACAAAAACTTTCGGATACCCATAACGTCCCCTGCAAGAATAAACGTCTTCGGCTTTACTGATTTTCCCGACAGCGCCTTTATTGCTGCCTAGAAAATTAGCACATCCGAAATTAATCATGTGATATGTTATAGAGAATCGATTCCTACCTCCAATGGCAATACCAAGTAAAAGTGAGAGGTTCCTTTCATATAAATGAGATGGTCATGTCATATAAATTTTTCTTAGGGAGAGTTTTACAGATTTTTCGAAATTTAAAATTGCGTGTTTTCAGCTTGTAATCATAAAATTGGCCAAGCTATGAAAAAGAAATATAAAAAGGAAATGGATTATGTTTATGCCGTTATAAATGAAATGGATCGAAAATTGGATCGACCTATACGGGACTTGGATGATGTTCGTATGATTATGGAGACTCTGAGTAAGATCCGCGAGCAAGAAGTGGATATGGAATTGCGTATTGATCCAATAGAGGTAAATCACTTAAATTTATTGAATGAATTGGATGAATTAAATTTTTTGAGTAAACTGACATAATTAAGTCATTAAAAAAAGAATGGTATGAATGGTATGACTTGAATGAATTAAATAAATACTGGAATCCCCAAGTCGATTAAGATGTACTTTTTCTAATTTCTAGGAAGCTTTTAATGTTCTTACACGTTATGAAGTTCAAGTCGAACGAGAACAATTTGATTTGGTCGATAATCTCCGTTCAACTTTCCAAAATCTACTAGCTTGTGCCCTTCAGGCTCAAGTGAAACTTCTTGAAATGCAACCTTCATTCCAGGGTGATTTGAAAAGCAATTTAGATAATTTCAAACAAGATAAGATTACTTACGTCAATGAATATCGTACTGCTGGACCTATGCAACCGGGTCTAACACCGCGTGAAGCCTCCGATCGTTTAATTCTATTTCAAAATCGTTTTGAGGGTATGTGGCGTAGACTGCAGACATATCAAAGTGGTGAAGAACTTTTTGGATTACCACAAACCGACTACCCAGAATTGGGTCAAATAAGAAAGGAATTGAATTTATTGCAGAAATTATACAAACTATACAACGATGTTATAGATCGTGTCAGTAGTTATTATGATATACCCTGGAATGAGGTGGATATCGAAGAGATTAACAACGAACTGATGGAATTTCAAAATCGATGTCGTAAATTGCCTAAGGGTTTAAAAGAATGGCCTGCCTTTCATGCTTTAAAAAAGACCATCGATGATTTTAATGATATGTGTCCTTTGCTGGAACTAATGGCGAATAAGGCCATGAAACCCAGACATTGGCAAAGAATTATGGATGTTACCAAGTATACATTCGAATTTGATTCGGAGGGATTTTCTTTGAAAAATATATTAGAAGCTCCCTTACTTAAACACAAAGAAGATATTGAAGATATTTGCATTAGTGCCATGAAAGAGAAAGATATTGAGGCTAAGCTAAAACAGGTTACTAATGAATGGTCTGTTCATGAGCTACAATTTATGAGTTTTAATAATCGTGGTGAATTACTGTTAAGAGGAGATACCACGGCTGAGACTATAGGCCAACTAGAAGATAGTTTAATGGTATTGGGTTCATTATTATCCAATCGATATAATGCTCCCTTTCGTAAACAAATTCAACAATGGGTTTATGATTTATCAAATTCGAATGAAATTCTTGAAAGATGGCTATTAGTACAAAATATGTGGGTATATCTAGAAGCTGTATTCGTGGGAGGTGATATTGCTAAGCAATTGCCTAAAGAGGCTAAACGATTTTCAAAAATTGATAAATCTTGGCAAAAGATCATGCAAAGGGCACATGAGACCCCAGGTGTGGTAGCTTGCTGTGTGGGAGATGATTTGCTTAAACAATTGTTACCACATTTGCAAGAACAGCTGGAAATATGCCAAAAATCTTTGAGTGGTTATTTAGAGCGTAAACGTATGATGTTTCCCAGATTTTTTTTTGTCTCCGATCCAGCTCTATTAGAAATCTTAGGTCAAGCTTCCGATTCTCACACCATACAAAATCATTTATTGTCCATATTCGATAATACACGTCATGTCAAATTCCATGATATTGAATACAACAAAATGATGGCAATTATATCGAGTGAAGGTGAAATGATACAATTAGATCGTGCCATTCGTGCCGAGGGTTCTGTCGAGACATGGCTAACTCAATTACTGGTCACAGCACAGCAGTCATTACATTCCATTATTCGTACCGCTTATGCTACAATCAATGATCCAAATTTCACTTTGTTAGGCTTTCTGGAAAAGGTCCCAGCACAAGTCGCTCTGTTGGGCATACAAATGATTTGGACACGCGATGCGGAAATGGCTCTGATGCAGGCCAGGCATGAGAGGAAAGTCATGTCTGAGACTAATAACAAATTTTTGGATATTTTAAATACTCTCATTGATCAAACGACTAGGAATTTAACGAAAATGGAGCGTACTAACTTTGAGACTCTAATTACGATACACGTACATCAAAGAGATATATTTGATATATTGGTAAGCTGTTTCTTTTTTTTTGGATTTATTAAAAGGATTTTGAAAAAAATGTTGCAATTTGTTTTAAAAATTCTAGTGCCGCATGAATATTAAATCAGCCAATGATTTTGAGTGGTTAAAACAATGTCGTTTTTATTTCAAAGAAGATTTAGACAAAACCTGGATTTCAGTTACCGATGTTACTTTCACCTATCAAAATGAGTATTTGGGTTGCACTGATAGATTGGTTATAACACCATTAACAGATCGGTAAGTGAAAACAATTGCTCTATAAAAAATTAAAAATAAAAAATATATTTTGGGTATTAACGGGTTACAAACTGTTTTAGAAAAAGTTTTTATCTAGAACTAGATTTTAAAAACTAGTTTTGGATTGTTTGCAGAACCTGTTTTATGAAAATGAGAATAAAAATCGATTCTTAATTCTCGTGATTAACATTTAAACAATGTTAGTAGAAAATTTTTAAAGTAAATTTTGTTTGAGCGTGCTTAAAAAAGGTATTTCGACCCGAATCCGCATAGCAAAAAAGTGACACTAGTTTTTTTTAGTTGCCTTATTTCATGTTTAGGGTTAGAAATTGGGTCGAAAAATTAATATGTCCGAAAGTCACGAAAACAAGATCTATTAAACAAATTTAAAGTACGTAAGAAAACAAAACTTTTGATACCCATATCCAATCGTGTAGCCAGAGTTACCACATTTTTTAATTATTCAAAAAATTGGGGAAAAACGAAACTATTACGAACTATTCAGACCCCCCCTCGATTTAATTAAATGAGCACTATATGAATCATTTTTAGCTTAATTTTAACTGCAATTACTTAACAAAGCGCCAGTTTCATATTACTTAAAACACAATTTTTCAATAACAGGAATATTATTTATTTATTATTATTATTTATTAATAGATATAATAACAGGAATACTTAAACATACTTTAGACATATTTCATATACCAGTCGATGTGTCTTTAAAAACCTTTCAATTGATATAAAATGAGCTAATTTTTTAATATTTACTAACCCCTAAACATGAGATTGGGCAGCTGAGAAACAGACGAGTCCCTGAAGTTATTACTCCCTACAACATATCCACTTTAAGATCTGCGTTTCAATACTTCAATTTTTAGAAATAAAATATCTATAGCTTTTATTTAGTGAGATGATTTAAATCCCAAGGAAACTACAAAGTGGTGAATCAGACAGATTTTAATGAAATTTGGATATGTTGCTGAGGACAAAACAATAGTAGACACATATTTTTTTAGGGGTTAAAAAGGGGGTGTCAAAAATTACAAAATTTTTGTATTAAAACCTGTCTAAAATTTGAGAACACAAAACATATTTGACACTTTTTTTTAGGTGCACATTCGCACGCTTAGGGGTTAAAAAGATTTTTAAAAGTTACAAAACTTTTGTATGAAATCCTGTCTAAAATTTCAGGACAAAAACATATTAGACACGTATTTTTTTAGGTGCGCAATCGCACGCTTAGGGGTTAAAATGGGGGGGTCAAAAATTACAACATTTTTGAATGAAAACCTGTCTAAAATTTAAGAAATTAAAATTTTGTTTGTACGCATTATTAAAGTACTCAAAAAAACGAAAATTTGATACCCAAATTTCATATGTTGTATGCCTAGGGTTGCCAGTCGTGTTAAAGCCAAACGGTTACAAAGATTAAAAAAAACGCCCAGACACCCCCTCGATAAAATAAAATAAGCACTATTATATGTCAATTTCAGCTCATACCAACAACAACTTCCCATACAATGTTGTATTTATAATAAAAATCGTTTTTTCGGGTAATTTTAAAACAAAAACCTCCCGCATAAAAATCATTGCATTTTTAACACATTTTTACCATTAAAGTTGCATTAGTGGACCAAAATTACTGTCAAATTGGAAAATGTTTGTGTCCTTTAATATCGACAGGCATCGTGATAGTCGAATTACTTTAAAATTTTAGCAAATATGAACTTTTAGTTTAATTAAACAAAAAAATTGCACCAAACTTTAAAAACTATATGCGGACAATTTTTTTGAAATCCGCGAAAAAATAAAATTTCGTTTTTTTATATTTTTTTATGGATATATACAATTTGATAATTGTAAAAAAATCAAATTATTCTTAACCATAATGGACATGTTTTATATACAGTGGATGCGTCTTTAAAATACTCGTACCTTCCATTTGATACCCATATTGCCTATATTTTTGAACAACTTATATAAGAAACATATAAAAAAAACTTCAAATTCGGTAATTTTTTACTCCACTTTTGCGCACCTAAAAAAATTGGTGTGTAATATATTTTTGTTCTCTACAACATATTCAAGTTTCATTCAAATCTGCGTATTCCCCACTATGTAATTTAATTGTCAGTCGCACTCGTTCACACAAAAGTGCCGCCGTCAATATATGTGTAATTCAATAAAATGTAAGAGAATATTGCTAATGTGGGCTATTCGTCATGTTGTTGTATGAAAATGTCAAAACTGTCACACAATTAATGTTCCGGTTTCAATATTGAAAAAAAAATTTCGCACATTTTTCCTACATTTATTTTGTCGTTGCAAAAAAACCCAACATAAAGTGTGATTTTTGTTAATATAAAATATTATTAATAAAGGAGTTTTATGGATTTTTCCAAAATGGATTATCGTAAACCGTTAAATGTATGTAAAATTTTACTAGAACTAATCAATTTCATAAAAAAAGTGAAATATTTCAAATTCAAATAAATTAGCTTTTAGGCCAGCTCTTTGGGACTTTTTGCCTATAAATAATTTTCTCGGCACAACTAATATAAAAAAGTTTTAAGACGAATTTCTAAAAATTTCAACCCCTGTAGAAACTGACTTTAGATTAGAGTGGATCGACGAAAAATTGGGAATTCG
This sequence comes from Delia radicum, assembly GCA_021234595.1. Lineage (NCBI taxonomy): Eukaryota > Metazoa > Arthropoda > Insecta > Diptera > Anthomyiidae > Delia > Delia radicum. Next base: position 79,152,107 of record CM037851.1, read on the forward strand.
ACTTGCGCGATAGGCGGGATCGATTGAAATAGACATTAGAAGATTGCGTGTGAAATTTTAGACCGATCACACTTCATCTTCAAGGTCTCCCGAGCCAGTAATAAGTCAATTATTTTTAAAAATATAGCTTAGTGAAAATTTGTAAAAAAAATTTTAATTAAATAAAACTGATATATTAAATGTGTTTTATTTGATCATAGTAAATAAAAAATATTGTCTTTCCAGGACACTTCTAACCGTATAAAATCTTATGCTGAAGAACACACTTAAGTTTTGTATATAACACATTGCAACACATAAATTGCAACCTCCTTCTTGGGTACAGTTTTTCGAAGTACTTATCGAAACTAACAACACTCTATTTCGGTTTTGCTGGTTTAGCTGATGTTCCGCAATTTTTCTTACGGCTTTGTCAAATAAAAAAGTTAGTAAAGTCAGCAAAAAAATTTGCTGAGTCAGCAAAATTTTAGTCAGGAGGGTGCTTGCAAAAAAATTGCTAATGTCAGCAAAAAATTAGTAGATTCAGCAAAACCCTTGCTAAACATTAATAAAATTTTTGCAGAATATTAGTAGACTGAAAAAAACTCAAAAAATTTGTAGAAAATTTTTACTTTAGTTAATTTATTTTGCTGAAAATCATAAAACATATTTTGTGATTCTTTTTAAAATAATTTACAATACGTTACAAAATATAAAAAATTTCATACTCCCACATTGACGACATGAATTAATGTAATATCTGCAAATATATAGAATTAATTATATATAACATAAACAAAATTATCTTTCAACCACTTACATCAATGGTTGTCTAAATGATGGCATCTTTTAAAGGCAGCCTTAGATAATTCTAGAAACGAAACGAAAAATAACAAAATGTGACTAAGAAAGAGGAAACATAAAAACTTACCTAAGAAGTCCTTGTCTTTCGCTTTAGTCTGTCTTTACCTGTACGTATATTTGTTTGCAATTTAAAATTGCCAATTTGACCACACTACATTAATAATCATTTTGAACATTTAGTTTACAAATACACATTTAAGCGTTAATAAATTAAAATACTTTATTTTGCTTTTATTTTAATTAATAGACAATTATTTTTACAAGCCAGTGACAACACAGTATTTAAATTGTTTTAATCCAGTATTTTCTTTCATGTACGAAAAACAGATGTAAAAAACTTCCATTGTTCATTTTTTATGTGTCTTATAAGAGTTTTACTTTTTAGTATTATTTTTCTCTTCTCTACTACATCTTGATATGCCGAGACATCTACTTCATTCGGAGTACATTTTTCAATCTGGTTGACGTCCGCACTATGAATGTGCTTATCAGCTCAGTTTTTTTTTAGCAAAATAAATTAGTAAAACATTAGTAAAATATTAGTAAAACATTAGCTCAAAACAGTTAAGTGCTGAATAAGTATAACTAAAATTTTAACTGAAAACATAATTTTAGCAAAAAATTTGCTGGAAAACATTTAATTAAATATAATTTATATTTTATAATTTAAAAATGCTTCTTATATATTACTTTTATGAAAATAAATAAATTTCTTTGCGTTTGCGAAAATTTGATTTTGAAAATTTCTTAAAACTCGTTTGCTATTCAGATTTTAAAACAAAACTACACTTTATATTGGTGTTTTTGAAACGACAGAACAAAGCCAGGAAAAAACGCCCGTCAAAACTATTTTAAAATAAAGATAGCAACTAATGGCTCACTTCAGCAAACAGCCCACAGTAGCGAACTCTTTTAGAATGTTTTTAATTTAGGCTTACTTTAGCAAACAACACACATAAGCGACGCTTTTAGAATAGTTTTGTAATTTTTGCTTACTTTAGGAAGCACGTTGGCTTAAGTGAACATGCTTTTTCTTTGAAAATCGTTATATTACTTTTTTATTTTAGTTCTCCACAAGAATTTGTTTTATAAGAAATGTTTTCATGTGCGCCCCGGTAGGCTAGTTGGTAGCGTGCTGGCTTATTAGTGCGGGGGTCGTGGGTTCGATTCCCACCAGAGGCACTGGTCTGTTTTCGCAACAACGCGCCGAAGGCCATAGTAGCTAGTGCTCGGTTAGGGTAATAGTATATAATTTGTAATAATATAATTATTAATTAATAAAAAAAAAATAAATAAAAAAAAAAAAAAATGTTTTGGCCCATAAATTTTTTTAGACTTTAGAAACTGCCATTTCACTTTACTCTATGAAATCCAAATTCAGATAAAGCAAGTAAAATTTCTCGGTACACAAAAAACATTTCGGGAACCACCTCCTCCCCAAAATAAATTCCTGGCTACAGCCCTGATTTTTAGTATTTTCTTGTTAATAAATTCATTCCCTGAATTAAAAAATTAAAATAAATTTTAAGAAATTCATTCCAAAATTGAATGAATTCTTTAAAGCTCTGGACCACATGCAGTTATTTTTATTGTACAATTATTTTAAAAAATACCACCTTTTCAATTCCGAACATAAACTTTATTCTCCGTAATAACTTTGCTACACAAAAATTACTTTACTTCTTTAAAAACTTATTTAATTATTCCACTCGTATTCTAAAGCATAGTTTTGATATACAGTGTCGGCCAAAAATAACTGTACAAAACCCTCACACTTTTTCTTTTGAGTGTATTTTCAAAACTAAGGCTCGTATTCATGTTCGCTAAACGCTAGTGGATAAAAGGCTAACTATTTTAAATAACATACATATGTGGAAATAAAGAACGTCGCTGTCTCAGATACTGACGCTACAAAATATACTGAACTAATATAACGAATATATCAGTTTTTGAAGAAATCCAAATTTGTTTGCCTTTATGATGACACCAAAATTTAATTATGCGGACCGAAACTATTCACATTATTGGTATATTAACACTTGAAATATTTTTCGAAATACTGTGTTTCCTACTAGACCCAGTGTAGAAAAGCATTACCATGTAAGTGGTTAGATAAATACACATTTGGTAATATCAAGTACTTACAATTGTCATTACAAATTTCATTACTTTTATATGTGGATGTCGCTCAAAATAATAACATATCATTACTTAATACCAAACAAAACATAAAAAAATATGTGGTTACCTATATGCTTACCAGTATGGACAAAAATAATGAGACTAGAAATAAATAAAAAAAACTAAATTTAATAAAAAAATATTTTTTTTTACTGAACATGAAAATGTGCCCACACGGGACTCGAACCCGGGCCTCCGCTCTACTATCTGAGCTGTCTCGACATGTTATACTTGATCGATACAAATATAAATGACTTGCTTTCACAAAATGTCATAACTTTCCAGCTTACAAAAAATCAAAATAAGTAGTTATATATGTATGTACTAGAAGTAAAAAAAACGAGTCTAAAAATAGATTTTGAAATTTTTTTTGATATAAATAAGTACTTTTGAAGTAATGGGAACATTAACTAGTTATTAGCAATGCCTTATTATTTGTGTTAAACTAATGTAGAAAGTAAGCTGATGTCATTACTGGTAGTGAGAAAAGTAATGACATGCCATTACCGTTTCAACTCTGGGTATCTACACATACAGAATTCTGTTGACGTGTTTTAATTTGTTTTTGTGGAAGAAATATTCTTAGCATATATATATGATGTTTATATCAACAAAGTATATTTTGCCACAATTAATGGAATGTGGCCAACCATTTCAACTGAGAGGAGCTGAATGAAGTTTTCTTCAAAATATGAATGAAAAACTTCTTAAAGTTTATGAAAAAGCTTCACAGTTTTAACGAAACTATTTTCAATGAAGCTTTTTCATTAGCCGTATGATTTTTTAATAAGTAATTGGATTTTATAAGAATCTGCATTCATTTAATGAAAAGTTTCAATGGACGAGTTCCAGTGACAATTCATAGATCTAATGCAAAAACTCATTGATATTACGCAGATAATTCTCTCAGTGTATGACATATTTCCGCAACTGAATAAAAAGCTAATTTACGCAAAGTAAAAATTTTATTTTTCCATAAATTTAAAAACTCCAGAAAAGTTTTTATAGTTAATACTTAACTTTAACATCATCCATATACAAAAATATTCCTTGGTATAGGTATTTAGCGATATATAGGATTTAAAAAAAATAGTGCATGTAATAATTCCCTCTTTAACCCATTTGGTTTCTAAGAGATTTGTCAAATATTGGTATCACCGTAAAGGTAATGGAATTAGAATTACGACCCACTTACATAGTTCTAAAAAATCCTTCGACAAATGTCCTGTTTCTAGGAAAATATCTATTATGACCTTAATTTACCAGTATTAACTAAACAAAATAAAAGTCCAAAAAAAAAATCCGATAAAATGAACATGACTCTGATATGTCATATAAAAATGTTTTTGCCATGCAACTTTTAGTTTTCCTCTATTTTTAGGCATAATTTTAAAAATTATAAAACTTCTTCTATTTAAGGACCTCAATGCAGTATAAATGTATTTTTTTTCCACAGAATTACAATTTTTGAAGATCATTCATTGCCTATTCATCAAATGATTTTATTTGTTGCCCTGAATATGTACTCCTGAACACTGAAAGAAACCCTCAACTTTAATATCCCATTAGAAATTATATTATTCATGAACGATCATTTCATGTTCGTGTAGCTAAGTGTTGGAACTATTTCCCCTTACCACATAGATCTTTTGATCTATCTTTAAAAGAATTCAAGTGTAAACTTGTGGAATATGCTTCTGTAAATGATGTTTGATATGCAAAAAATTTTCAAAACTTTTCATTCTATTTTCATTTTAAATTTGCTTTCCATTTAATAAGATTTAACTTTGAATTAATACTTTTAAAAACTGCAATACATTTTGTCATTTGCGTCTATGCCATAATCTTTAATAATTTTTTTAAACTTTTTACTTTAATTTTTGTATTGTAAGTTAAACTTGCTAAATACAAACTTTTATATTATTAGAAAACATGATATTTAAGGTTTTATAGTTTTAAGTGATATAATGAAGTTGAGTGTTAATGTTGGCCTACCAACTATATATGGCCCAAGGGGCTCGGTTGGTTTTTTGAAATAAATTAAAATTACATTAAAATTAAAATTATTTAAGCAAAAAATTGGATTTTTGCAAAAAACGCAATATTTGTTCTGTATGTTTTGTAGCGCCAGTCAGTATCTGAGATAGCGACATTCCTTATTTCCTCAAATATTTAAAACTAACAGGATTTAAATAAACTATAGCATGTTATTTAAAATAGTTAGTCTTGAATGAATATGAGCATTTGTTTTTAAAATACACTCAAAAGAAAAAATGTGGGGGTTTTGTACAGCTAGTTTTGGCCGACACTGTACATTTTGTATTTCATTTAGTTTTAATTTATTTTGTATTTTTTTCCGTCTTTTTTTCAAATTTATTCCATTCCATAGTTGCTACATAACTCTGGCACAAGCATTAACCCTGAGTATGGGTGGTGCACCATGTGGACCAGCTGGTACTGGTAAAACTGAAACAGTTAAGGATATGGGTAAAACATTGGCTAAATATGTGGTTGTATTTAATTGTTCCGATCAAATGGATTACAGGTTAGTGAAATGTTTATGTATGTGTGTGTGTGTAAGTAAAGTAAGTATTTTTCATTAAACGGCATGTATAGTAATTAAGTTTGTATGTGTATGAGGAACACAACGTGTTTGTATGATGTCTGTGGTACTACGACATATTGATGATGTAGAAGTATTGAATAGAATTAAAGTTATGTAGATGTAATTAATGTAGTTTATATTTTTAAATAATACAGTTAGATTGTTATTTTCAAATATGTGAAGTTCTTTAAATACTGCTGCTTTGTCCTATAGCTTTTCTACTGAAAATAATGGTTTAGTCGATCGTTAAATACACTCCTAGGGAAGGATTTCCGATTTGCATTAAATTTTGATATGTTCTATAAAAATAAATCTAAGAATAACCTATTGCATTTTTTAGCCATCTCGGAGATTAAGAACATGAAATAGGTGGAAGAAAATCGGCCATTTTTGTTACTTTTTTCTTTGGGAGAATAACAATGATGTATTCTTGTATTCTACAGTGTTGCCAAAAATTACCAAAACAGTAGCCGAATTAAGGGATTCGTGATCGAGTGAAATCGTTCGAAAACTGTTTCTTTAATGAGTAACTACGAAAAAACTAATGACAAAAACACCAAGTTTTACATTTATTTCTAATCCAGGACCGAACTACAACATCCCTCATCAAAACTTTTAATTAAATATATAGGCCATATCAAATTATATATAGAGCAAATCCATATGAAAACGATCAAAATTGGCAAATTTTTGGACGAACCCTCTCCGATTTTAAAATAAACAGTCTCAATCGATTGCCCAGCAAAAAATAATGTACCTACATATTTTTATTTTTTTATAGTGACTGGTTTAGTGGTGGTGTGCACCACTGTCATGTGACAAAATTGAAGAATTCTTCATAAGGGACCTCATTTAAAAAAAAAACTACTAAAGCGATCGCAACGAGTGATAGCTCGTTGGAAAGGTATTGAATCAGGCTTTAATTGAAATTTACCTTTTTTCCCATGAAAATTAAATTTTCCCATGAAATTAAATTTTACGATTTTCCACAGAAGCTCCTAAATTTTCCGGCAAATTTTATTTTTTTGGATTCCTCATAATTTTTGCTTTAAGAATCAGCAATAAAAAAATGGGCCCCGACTCCTTGTTTGGACAGGAGAAGAGCATTTAAGAGACCACCTTGTTCTCATTGTTTTTATATTTTTTATAATTGAATTATTTTTAATTATTTAACAAGAAAAATTAGGAAAATTTTATTTTTCAATTAAAGCCTGATCCAATACCTTTCCAACGAGCTATCACTCGTTGCGATCGCTTTAGTAGTTTTTTTAAAACAACTTTCAATGAGGTCTCTTATGAAGAATTCTTCAATTTTGTCACATGACAGTGGTGCACACCACCACTAAACCAGTCACTATAAAAAAAAAAATATGTAGGTACATTATTTTTTGCTGGGCAATCGATTGAGACTATTTATTTTAAAATCGGAGAGGGGTCGTCCAAAAGGTGATCGCTTTCATATGGAATTGCTCTATAATTATATGCGGAAATTGGTGGATAAAATCTGATATAATCAGATATAATTATTTTATATAATTATATAAAATTAGATATAATTATATAATGCAGATATAATTACATATTGGACCATATATAATATTATATAGCACCATATACACACATTTTTTTAATAATCTACCGCATATACAATTATATATAGTAAGTATGGTGCTATATATGATTATATATATTTATATATAAATATAAAGAACTAATTTCGATAAAAAAAATACGATCACGAATGCCGTAATTCGAGCCCAGGCCTTTGGGAAGAGTACGTTAACATCTATCCATAAGAGAAAAACTACGCTTAAATTAAATCTATATTTAGAAGAGAATAACTTTTACTGGCTCATCGATCGAGCGATTGACACACTGGCTGACTTAACATCGCCCAGACTAAATGCAGGTTCCTTCCTTAACGTTTACGCCTGCTAAGACGGGATTTTCTGAAATTATGGGTCAAAAATAGGAAAAGCATCACCTCTGACTGAACCTTTTTGCCTATAAAATCGAAATTTAACACCCATGTTCCTTTAAATATGACCTAACGCACTGATATAACACTTTATAAATTTGGGCCAGGAAAGTTGGCAACCCTGTCTGAGAGCTACAAAAGTGAACATTTAAAATCATCAAAAACATGCATATAGCGCTATATACTATATACTCGCGATTTTTCAAAAATGTTATATGGCATCATATCTTTCCATGTTTACCACTTTTGGTAAACATCTAAAAAATTTAGTTGCAAAAATTGAAGCAATAACGTTTGCATTTGCAAAAGTTATCCTAATATAATGATTTTTTTCAGGTATATTAAAACGCTCTTAAGAGCGTTTTAAAAGAGTGGATATGATTAGATCATTTGTTGAATATAGTTTCTTTTCTAATCCATGATCAAGTTGTCGATTTAACTACGATTTTAATAAAATTTAACTTAATTGTTTTTGTACAGTTCTATATATTGCCTACCTCTCCCTTAATTGTAACCACTAGACAAAGTTTGATTTGAATTAGATATGTAGGGTATGTTACAGTTGATTGTCACAGGAAAATATAAAACTTTACCCCTAAAATGTACACAGAAAAAACTGTTCTCCCCAACAATGGTGTTAGTAAATTTAAACAACCTCATTTTCATATTCAAATTTATTTCTAACAAATTACTTTTTTAAAAAATCAACAAAAGGGTGTTTGTATTTACAAATCATCATTGTTGGTGCCAATTTAAAAAACTTTTTTTCTATATTGACAAAAACGCTCTATGGAAGCATTAAATATATTCCAAACAGAATTTTGTAATTTATTTCTGTGTAGTGGTTTTTTTAATCATATGTATATGAAGAAATTCATAAATTTTCAAAACTTTGAGGCAAAATATTTAAAAAAAATTGGTTTTGTATGACATAAATAACCTTTTGTGTATATATTAGCCGATGTTTAAGCATGACAAATGGTGATGATTAATGAAAAATATGCTTTTAAAATTGTGAAAAATCGCTCAAATAAGGGATGGAAATCCCTCACTCAAATTCATGCTAATTTAAAATAAGATATTAATTTCCAGTCTAATTTGTAACCAAGTCAAATAGAACGAAATGGAACGAATAAAATTGGAACACTAAACACAAAACGGGCATAATATTGGCTCATCGGAAGTAGTAATTAACCCTGATAATACAAATAGGCAAGGTCTGGGAAGAAACCCGGATTATTAATTTTTTTATGAAAAACCACAGCGTCTCTTAGTTATTTGTTTACCCATATAAGTAATTGAAAATTAAAATTTAAACACTCCGATAATAGAATTGAATATTGTTCCAAAATGGAACGCTATTTAATGGTACACTTAACACATACACGTTATCGGATATGTGTTACCTAAATCAAGTTTTGCAAAAATTTTTCCGTTTTTTCTATATCTCGCTTAGTTTTCGAGATACTAGACATTAAAATTACATTTCTTTAAATGGACGATATTTAAAAAATTAAACGAGATAGTGACAAAACAGACATATTTTTTTTTCCACAGGAGTGTTAATACTAATATAAATAGGCTAGGTTCGGTAAAAGATCCTGAGGATTCCATTTTATACAAAGCGGCCTAAGGGTGATTTTTATTTTTTTTATTTTTAATATAAATTGAGATACTCCGATAGAAACAAAGTTCGTTCACGGTTGAATGCAATTTCGTTACCAGTAATTATTGCTCCAATTCCACTCGTTCCCCCTTCCATATCGTTTTTCATGTTAAAGTTTTAAATTCCATTTATTCTCCGTTCCAATAAATTTCGTTCCCAAAAGATCCTGAGGATTCCATTTTATACAAAGAGGCCCAAGGTTGATTTTTATTTTTTTTTTATTTTTAATATAAATTGAGATACTTTGATAAAACAAAGTTTGCTCCCAGTTGAATGCAGTTTCGTTAGCTGTAATTATTGTTCCAATTCCACTCGTTCCCCTTCCATATCGTTCTTCATGTTAAGTTTTTAAATTCCATTTATTCTCCGTTCCAACAAATTTTGTTTCCAATATGAAGCACACCAATTCCACTCATTTATTCCACATCGCTTCAAATTAAAAAACAATTCTTTAACAAAAATATGTATTTTTACTTTCCAATCCTGGGACGGAAAACAAATGTTTTTTTTTTAACAATTGTTATTAGTTTTTTATGCATAAGAGTGATTTCATTATCATTAATAATGATTATCATCAAATCGTAATGACATTTTTTCATTTTTCATTAGTATCACCTAATGATAATGAAATTTTAATGGGAATGAAAAATTCCCATGTATGGTCTAAACTCAGTTTCAACAAAATATTTGAAATTACTTATATGCAATTATTTAATATTGGTAGCGATTCCTATTCCTCACTTTCACCATTCACCTCAATTTTTGAATCTCATTATTTCCCGTGTGTTAATTATGTGTCCCATTTTGATTTCTGATTTTTTAATATTTGTTTATTGTAAAGACGATTGGACAATAAAAAATTTATAATTTTGTATTAGTTGAGGGAAAACGAGGTTCGAAAACTGAGGTGAATGGTGAAAGTGAGAATAGGAATCGCTACCATTGAATTTTAATTAAAATGTATATCATTACACTATAACCGAATTATAAGGGTATCTATGCACCTATCAAAACAATCCGGCTTGTATCTTACGAGTATAGTAAAAACTCTCATTAACACTAGAATGACCGGACCAGTCATTTTGACTTTTTGGCATCTTTGATTAAAAACTAGAAGTTTTTGTTCCAACTTAATCCAGATATTATAATATGACTTTCCCATTAAGTAGCGTAATAATTTCACATAAATAATTGTTTTGAATTTCAGTTAGTTTCTGAGAATTTTTTTTTTACTCCAACTCTGCCAAAACCAGTCAAAATGACAACACAAGATTTCGGATATGCTTTAAATGCAGTTTTGAAGTGCTAGACTTCTAGACTACATTGCTGCTTAAACCATAATGATCGGATGAAAAACGTATTGTTGACGAATTTTTAAAAACCACCAGACATTTTGACTGCTTTTGGGCAGAGAAGGTATGAGTATAAAAAAAAATTTTGTCATTCTGGTGTTAAAAGACAATTCCATTTAACAGAAAAATTTTAAGGCAAATTATATGAAGGCCTTTTTAATTAAAATAAAAATTTGCGTATTTTTATAAAAAATTTGACTTTTTGACTTTCGATCTATTAATGAATTGATCTAAAACATATTAAAATTTTAATGTCCACCTTAACCATCCTTTTTTGAAAGACTTTACTGTATTGTACACTTAGTAGTAGAGTATAAATTATATTAAATTTTTAATTCATTACACGTTTTATATTACAGAGGATTGGGTCGTATTTACAAAGGTTTAGCACAATCCGGATCATGGGGTTGTTTTGATGAATTCAATCGCATTGAACTACCAGTGTTATCCGTGGCAGCGCAACAAGTTGCGGTTGTATTAACGGCCAAGAAGGAAAAGAAAAAATCATTTATATTTACAGATGGTGATACTATCGAAATGAATCCAGAATTTGGTATATTCATAACAATGGTAAGTAAGAACTTAAACACAAAATTTACATTTATAATAATTTAATATGAAGGTAGTAGCAGTAACTCAGGCGTTGGTTACACTACTCAACAAATTTAAATTGTTTGAAGAACATCTCTTTGAAATATGTACATATTTTTAATAGACACACCTAAAACAACACACCTTTTCTGACAAAAAATGTAACATTTTAGCCCTTAACGAGGGATATTATGTTCTTTTCCAAAAAAAAGATAGCTTTGTTGGCGGTATGAAACAACACCCCAATGAAATAAGTCCCCAAACCAAAAATTAAATAACGCCCCATTTTTGGGGCTTTATTTCATTATGAAACAATACCCCAAAAAAAAGAATTAAATAAACCCCCAACCAAATGAAACGACACACCAAAACAAAATGAAGTAACGCCCCAATTTTTGGGGCTTTATTTCGTTATGCAGTAAAGCCCCATTTTGAAAATGAAATAAGGCCCCAATAAAAAAAAAAAAACAAAATTATATATTACTTTGAAATATTTCTTTATTCCTAATTAATACATAGTAAAAAGGCTGAAAAAAAATTGCGCGATTTTTTTTTCAGCCTTTTTAAAATAAAAGATTAATAATATTTAGTATATCAATACAGTTTTTTTTAATATTTTTTAGTAGCATATCACAAAATAAAACTAAATTTATAAATCGTTTAAATCGCACGCAGAAAAAACTTTATTTCGCGAAGCCGCCTGCCGCGTTCTACGGAGGAAAAAACCCCTAAGAGCGGCCGAAGGCCGCCACACAGAAAAACTTGATTTACAAATTAGTTGATGTCTTAAAAATATAAGATTTCAACGGATTCGACATCTGATTTGAAAAACAAGTTCTTCTGGGTGGCGGCCTTCGGCCGCTCTTAGGGGTTTTTTCCTCCGTAGAACGCGGCAGGCGGCTTCGCGAAATAAAGTTTTTTCTGCGTGCGACATAAAAGAAACTTCAAAATTACTACACGGAATAATCTCACTTACTAATAGCAAATAACATTTTTTTTATCAGAAAAGAAAACACCATTAGATACGCTAAATTCGAATTTGTTAAATATTTTTTTTTTTCTCATTTGCAGTTTTTGAAATACCACGGTTTTTATATTTACATCTGTTTACCCTGTTGTTACCCAACTTTTTAAAATTTAACCGCAAAATCATGATTTTCTTTTAAAATAAAGTAAATTTTCACAAAATTATGTTTCATTTGAGTATAAACATATTGGTTAGGGACATAGGTCCATGTGTTTCAAAGGCATTTCTTTTTTGTCTGTTAAGTAGTGTAATTTAACAATTTTAATGAAAACATTTAAATAGACAAAACTTTTAATTAGCCCTTTTACTTTAAACAGCTTTTAAACATACACTGCATATCATAACTATAGCCGCACTACATCATATTTAAAGATAAAGAACTAATTTAATGAAACTTATAGCGGTTTCTTAAAGTGTTATAAAGGTACTTTAGTTTATGCAAATTTGAGCCTTTTAAAACTTTTAAAATTGAAGAAACACGAGCCATAAATATATTTCTTAATGTTTCATAACTACACTTAGAATACTGTGTAGGTAAAGACCACTGCAAATATAGTTGAAAACAAATGCAATTTCACTTGAAAACAGGACGACTTACATTTCAGTAAATTCAACTAACAATGTCATTTGTTTTTTACAGTCCACAAAATGAACCACATATGTAGTAAAAAATAAACAAACATTTATTTGTTTTATTTTTTTTAATAAACAAAACAACTGCATAAAATGGTTTGTTTTTTAAGTGAACAACAATTGTAGTGAAAAATTAAATTTTTCTTCTACAAATGACTATTTTTTCATTTAAAAATAAATATACTGTATTACAACTCAAACAACTACAAATATTTAGCCGCACGTCGATTTGAATCATTATAACAAGTTCAAATCGAAGTTTCGAAATCAAATATAAGCTTATTTTGTTAAATTATCTTTCTTATTTACTTTCAAACAAAACGCCATGCGGCAAGTATCTTAAGAACTCAAAAACGCCAAATTTCAGCTCTTTTAGAAAATGGCGAAATTTGAGTGGAAGTTGTGCGAAATATAAGAGAATGGGATAAATGTGTGGGAAATTTGAAATAAAAGAAAGTCGATACGGGGAGAAGTGAGATAAACACCTTATTATTAGCACAGCATGTAATTCCACGAAAAGCCTTTGGAAGATTGCTGATGGTTTAGAGTGAAATTTTCGAAATCTAGAATTAGTAGAGCCTTAAAAATATCTGAAATCATAACAGGACAAAAGCTTATGATTGACCGAATGTTATTTTTTCGTCACAAATAAGTTCGTGTTTAGTTTACGAAGAAAACATTTTAAGCGAACTGGAAGAAGGTAATTTAGCAAGTAACAGATTCTCGGGTATTTTTCTACTATCAAAATTTTTATTTTTTTTTTATTTTTTTCAAAAAATAAACCTAAAAAATAAAAAAAACGCAAATATGAACAGTAGAAATAAGTCGTATATTACTTATTTGCAAAATTAACTTTTCCAAAACTTTTCTTTGAAAACTAAACACCAAGCTGGTTTGTGACGAGGAAATGTCTTTGGTACAGCCATAAGCTTTTGTAGTGATATTTTCTATTTTCGAAATCTACAATTAATAATACTATATTTCCAATATTTCGTCTCCACATTGGGTGACTTCTTCAGGGAACAATTATTACAATTGTAATATTGGAAATAAATAATTAATAAATATATGATCTTAAGCTCGTTTATTCTAAGAAGAATTAACAAAAGAAGATCAAAGAAAACTTAACATTATTAGCAGCAATCTTCGAAAGACTTTTAATGAAATTGCATGCTGTGCTACTAATAAGGCGTTAATCTCTCTTAGATAGCTTTGGTTTTATGCCCTGAGGTGTTTTTTCAATTATGCACTGTGATTTATTCCAAAATTGCAGATACATTTGTCCCAAATTTCGCCAATTTCTAAAAGGGCTTAAATTTGACGTTTTGACTTTTTATTTGAAAATGAATAAGGAAGTTAATTTAATAAAATTAGCTTTAAATCTGATCTCGAATCATTATAACGAGTTCAAATCGAAGTGCGGCTATAGTAGTGCAACACTAAATAAATACATTTATAGGTGGTGTTTCGTCAATATTAAAAGTTGTGTGCTGCAATTTGCATAAAAAGTACCTTCATAACACTTTAAGAAACCGCAATAAGTTTCATTAATTATTTCTTATTTCTAAAACTTTAAATATAACAACAAATCTAGTGCGGCTATAGTTATGATACGCAGTGTATTGTAACTTAACCCTCTAACGGGTAAGGCTGCCTTAGGGCAGTCTTCATAAAATTTTACCACAAATGCGTCAAATGAGCACTTTATACTTATAAATTAATATATTCCGATAGAAAACTAAATTCGCTTAAAATTTTGCGAAGAAATTTTTCGTGTGCTGACCACGGTTTGGAAGCGAGAAAGCTTCAAAATTAAAATTTCGTAAAATTTCAAAAACTAATTATTTAAAAAAAAAATATAGTTTTCAAAAATCTAAAAAACCAATTTAAGTTGACTAAAAACTCTTTATAATAAAATATAAGTAATATCGAAGCTTTATCTTCTAAAGGACATTGTCTTAAAATATAAACTAATAGACGGATTTTTATGAAATTTTGCAGCAAGAACCCTTTAAGTAATTAAAAGTGTTGAAGCTTGAACAATATAAATTGAAGTTAAGATACTTTTTCGCCTAATTTCGCTTTTCCAAAAAGCGAAAATCGTGATATCTTCTTAAGTAGGAGCAGAAAAAAAATAGTTTTTTCGAGTGTAGTTATATCTTGGTAAGAGAAATAATTTTTGTCCAAAAATTCTCTTCCCAAGAAGAGAAGTGTCATTGTTTGACATTTGAACAATTGTTATTGTTTGCTAGTAGAAGGTACGAGGTTAGTAAAAATGGAGCGCTACACGAATGAACAACGCATTCTCATTGTGAAATTGTTTTACCAAAATGGTGAAAGTTTTGCGGCTGATTTTGCCGATAAAATCATCTTCAGTGACGAGGCCCATTTTCATCTTGATGGCTTCGTCAATAGGCAGAATTGTCGCATTTGGGGTGAGGAAAATCCTCGAGTGATTAACGAGAAGCAAATGCATCCTCAACGTGTCACTGTGTGGTGTGGTTTTTGGGCTGGAGGAATCATTGGACCTTTTTTATGAAAATGAGGCAGGTCTAGCGCAAACAGTCAATGGTGTTCGGTATCGTGAAATGATAACCAGTTTTTTCTTGCCTACAATTGAAGAAATGAATGTGGAGGGCATTTGGTTTCAACAAGACGGCGCCACATGTCATACAGCCAGAGAAACAATTCAATTGCTGCATCAGTCATTTCCCGGTCGTGTTATTTCGCGTTTTGGAGATCAGAATTGGCCGCCTAGATCGTGCGATTTAACACCATTAGATTTTTTTCTTTGGGGTTTTTTGAAGTCGATGGTTTACGCGAATAAGCCGACGACGACTCAAGCCTTAAAAGAGGAAATTGGACGCTGCATTAATGAAATACCGCAGCATTCATGCAAAACGGCCATTGAAAATTTCATTAAAAGATCGCGTGCATGCCAGCAAAGCCGCGGCGGCCATCTGCACGATATATTGTTCCATACATAACCTCATTCTGTCTACTTTACGATATAATAAAGTTTCACGATTTTTTTTTAAATATCTGTGTTTTAATAGTGAATTTTTATTGTTGATCTATAAAATTGTATGTGAGTTGTTGGTTAGTTCGGTTAAAGATCGTGAATATTTTTCCATATTAACAGAAAAATTATAATTTTATTTGTGATAATTTACTTTAATTAACAGAAAAAAACAATTAGAAAAAAGTTATTTGACACCTGCATGAATGGAGTTAACTTTCTAGCCCGCAACGGCCTTCATCAACATTCTTCGTGCCTTAAGTGTTAAATTGTAAACATCATCTATTTAACTCAACTAGTTAGGTTAAAAACATGCCGTAACTTAGTTTGAGTATTTTTTTTTTTTTTTTCTGTTAATTAAAGTAAATTATCACAAATAAAATTATAATTTTTCTGTTAATATGGAAAAATATTCATGATCTTTAACCGAACTAACCAACAACTCACATATCTGTGTTTTATTTAAAATTTAAAAATTGCGCTCTTCTTGGGACACCCTTTATATGCTTTAGTTTCTAAAATGCACATTAAAATATTTTGGCTCATATCGCCTAATTTAGGCAACGATAAACAATATTGTTGAAGAACATATTATTTGTTTTTCGAGTGGAGCACATTTTATGAATTTCGTTGCAAAATATGGTTTGCCAGTTAGAGGGTTAAGAAATTTATAAAATACATTTTAAATAAATTTCATGTTAAGCATGCTTTTTAATGCTTAAATAAATACTTGAACAATAATTGTAAAGTTTTTTTTTTTTCTTAGAATGCAAAACATTTAAATTTCATTTGCTCAACATTCTTTTGTCAAATTACAAATTTTACATTTAAAACACTTCTTCAAGCTGTCGTCCAATTAAATTTATTTTCCGTTGTTTTTTTTTTTTGTTTCAGAGTAAATATTTTCCTTAAAAAAAACTTTTTTAGTTTAATTTTCTTGTGTCTTCTCTCAGTTGAATACACATAATTGACCTTTGGAAAACATTGTTAAAATTAAATTAAATTTTAAAACTGGGCATCTTCTTATTTAGTCAATTAATCACTTCATTATCTACACTTTAGTGCTTGTTAAATGCTCCTCTGATAGTTAGTTTTTGCGTTGTCGTTAATACGGATGTTGCATAATGGGTTAGAATGTAAGTTTTGTAGGTCAATTGTTTACAAGGTTTTCTAATTAAACTTTTGTAAAATATTTGGCTTACTAAACATGAATCTGAAGTTAAAAAAGTTATAATTAAAGGATTTTCCTATTTATGGGCTTTAGATTATTAACCCAATTCTTATAAGTTTTTTATATAGCTAGTAGGGCACTCAATTTACTCGGGTTTGCTTTTGTTCGAGTAAGCAAGTAACTCGATTATGGGGGTTTGAACATACTCTATTAAACAGGTAAATTTTTAATATTACTCGAGTAACTCGAATAATTTTAATAAGTTTATTTCATAAGTTTTTCCTTAAAAATTCACAATAACACAAAAAATAAATAAAAAATCAGGAGTTCCGAAATGATTTTTATCAAAATGAAAAATAAACATTAGTTAATATTATTAATATAAAATTAAAAACATCTTCGTATAAAATTGTGGTGTTTTACTTTTTAAAGAAGTTCTTTTTTTGTTTTTATAAAGTTAGGCTTTTTAGAATGTTTGGAAATTTATAGAATATAGCATAATTTGTATTTTTAATAAAAATTATATCAAACTTGTATAAAAGACAAAGTACAGTCTAGTTTACTTCCCCTGTGTTATTTATAAACTAAACAAAATATAAAAAGGAGAGAAAAGCAAAAAACCTGTATTGAATATTTTTGATCAATGCCCAGGAAAAAATTACACATTCCAAAAAGAAGGTGATGCCCACACTTGCTTACATATCTCATTGCTAAATTTAGTAACTGCAATACCAAACTCATTCCAACGATAGAGTCAAAAAAGCAAGTAGTATTGTAATCAATTCTTTAAATTTAAACCAGAAAGCATGAACTCAATGACAAAGTAATTATTCACTTAAAAGAAAATAACAATGTTATTAACTTATATGTATAACTTTTTGTACTCAAGAAGTGATCATATACTTTTTCTTAGTAAAAGGACGCTATTGGAAGTAGTTCCTTATTTATCTCATATATTTCTTCAAACAAATTTTTATTTGCAGAAAAATAATACTAAAAACAGAAATTACATGTTGCCTAAATTTTGTTAAACTGTGGTTAGGTATAAATTTGGGAAGCTCACGTGAGCCGAAAATTGTGAGTGCACTGATAGAATTTTCCTTCATAGTATTAATGAAACGATTACATTAAAATCGATTCATTGGTTTAATACAAAATTTCATTTACTGAATGAAAATTCATTAATATTGGTATTTTTTTTCATTAAGATTTTTTATGATTTTTTCATAACTTCATAAAAAAAAATCATTAAATCAATGAAAATTTTTCAAATTTTTTTCAATAAAAATTTTGACTTGTAATAAGAAAAAAATTTTTTTTTTGTTCTATCATTTTGAAATAAAAAAAAACTGAAATAAAAAAAAACTGAAAAACTTTTAAACAGAATTAACCAAAACTTTGATATAAATTATTTTTTTTTTAATTGGTTTGCCTAGAGCTAACAGTTTTTGACGAAATTCCAGGGAACAGATTCTCTAAGTAAATCGACATAGTTTTGTTCAAAACGATACATAAATTGTTATTGCTTTGACGATGTTACACAAAAACGTTCTGCTAAACGATAATAAATTTTTGTTTTTTAACAACATTGTTAACAATATTTAACATTTTTATCTAATATGGTCATAATTTAACTAGAAAAAGACTATAATCGTCGATCGTTCTACAGAATTCCAAGCCAGATCGATAAAAAATTACATATTTTGTACCGACATATAAGAAAATATGCCATCTTTTAACACAAATTATAAAAAATGTAAAGAAAGATTGAACAATTTTGTAAAAATAAAAAATAAAAGCAGAAATAAATTAAAATTGGACCAGACCACCCTTATAAATAATATCAACGAATGATAATTTCTCAATAACCACCAAATTAATGCTATGCTAAAATAATCATAAAAAGTGCAAATTATTAAATATCAACGAAAATATTTCATACAAACTACGAATTTTATTCATTAAACACATGAAACTTTCATAACGATTAGGCTAGTATTAATGAAAAAAATTTCATATACACTACGAAATTTTCATTGGGTCAATGAAACCATTCATTAAAATTGATTTAATGAAACCCCTTTCATTGACTCAATGAAACGTTTCTTTGGGGACTTTTTTATGAAAAAATTCATTGGATTAATGAAGGAATTCATTAATACTACGCACAAATTTCTATCAGTGTGGAAGTTGAAATTACTGACATTATCGTGAGTGAGTGTAAAAAAAAATTTCGAGGGTGATTGTGCGTGAGTCATATTTTTGTTTTTCAATTTTGAATCGTTCTTTTTTTTGAAAAATTTATATTTTCGTGGTTTATAGCTCCAAAATTATGACAAACCCATGTTATCATAAGAATTCGATGTTTCACTTTTTAGGATTTTATTTCCGTATGAGTTTTGATCGTTATATTTGAGTGACCTAGGAGAATCACGTGCGAGTAAAAGTTGAATTGACTTATGGAACTACTTCTTTTTTTTTTAAATGTAAGTACTTCTTATTTTTTCTAGGGAACTCTTTATATATTTTTTTGTGTAAGTACTTCGTAGTTTTACAATGGAACTATTTCTTTATTAAAAAATGTATGTAGTTCTTAAAAATATAAAGTAAATGGTTCTTAGGTAAAAAAAATAATCAATTCTAAAGAATCAATTATTTTAGTCTCACGCCCTGTTAAAAGAATCGAGTAGGTAATCTAGTAAGGAATGCGTTCTGCCCAAAATGCTTGATTACAAATCCGCTTACCTTTATGGAAATTTTTTGCTGGGTGGTTATAATCACTGTTACCAGGTTTGACGATTTATCGTCATTTTGACGATTTTTAGTACCTAAATTACTGAATGACGATTTGACGATTTTTGCTTCCAAAATGACGATTTTTTGACAAACGTTTAATATGTCAGCAAAACATGTTCATTTGCTATTATTAAAAAATCACCGGATCTATTTTTGGATTTTTATTATTTCGTTAAAATTAAAAACTATTTTTTATTGAAAGTTTAGCAAAAAAGTTATTTTGTGGATTCATGTTAGGTTTATTTTAATTTATTTTCTGTACTTAATAACGGTAAAGACCACTGCAAATGCAGCTAAAAACAAATGAAATTTCACCTGAAAAAAGAACGACTTACATTTTAGTAAATTCAACTAACATAGACATTTGTTTTTTACTGTTCAAAAAATTAACTACAATTGTATTATTAATGAGTGGTTCAGTCAGTGCAGTAAAATATAAACAAACATTAATTTGTTTTATTTTTTTAAATAAAAAAAAATACTGTTTTTTCACTTAAAAATAATGATACTGTATTATAACTGAAACAACGACAAATATTTACAGCAGAAGTTCCCTGAGTATGTGCTTACTTTTTTCATGGTTGGCAAACACTACCTTTTCATTACAATGGCAGTTGCCTTCCACGGCCACACCAATGCCGTTATGAACGTTTTAAAGCTACGATTCCAATAGTGGCATGTGTCTTTACAGGGTTTATTTCAAAACTCTACCCATTAAATTTTGTTACATCAACAAAATAACGTTATAAATCGTCGTTTCGGTATTTTAGCGTTATTTTGACTTTAACTAGTTCAAGATATTTCAAAATCAAACAGGCTAAATAGAAAACTAAAACCGTTTACATAAGAAGAAGAAAATAAAATATTTTTTAAATTAAAAAAAAACATCCAAGTTTTTGCAAACAAACATCGAGTTTGAATATTCTCATTTATAAATCCAAAAATAAATCCGGTGCTTAAAAACAGGCCTAATAATAATATAAATAATGTGCTCCAAAGTGAAACTTCAGATATTCACAATTTATATTTGAAAATGGAAAAACAATATTTAAATAAAAATAAATAATAATATAAATAATAAATAAAATAATAAATATTTTTTAGCAATATTAAAAACCAACCCAAAAATATGAAATAATCAAAAATTTCAAAATTTATTGTATTAAACTATGTCATCACATGTAATGCAATTTGAAACTTTAATTCGTTAATGGAAGTCCAAATTTAATAGTTAAACAAAATAACATTGTTCAAGAATTTCTAAACTATGTAAAAGAATTTAAGATTTAAAAATTGTGCTACTGAAGTGGTGTTTACAGAATTATGTAGAAGGAATTAACCGTTAAAGTTTTAAAGTGGTATCGTTATAAAATTTCATGATTTTCGAAGTTTAAATTACAGAAAAGTGTAAAAAATCGTATTATATTACACCGATAGTACATGAGCATTTGAAATGTTTTACATTACTATTCTTTTTTTTTTATTGAAACTTTATCCCACTTGTAACAAATATTTTTGTTTTGACGATTTTGACGATTTTTATTTTAAAATTGACGATTTTATGCTCAACATACCTGGCAACACTGGTTATAATCTTTATTTTCAACCTCATATATATATAAGTTTTCATATAGTGAGTAAACTAGTTTATATGAATGTTTGATGTTTGGCATGGGATTGTTACCGCTTTCAAAACGTGTTCTCATGATGGGAACCTAGAAAATTCCCGAAATAGATCTATCAACACATTGCTGAAAGGGTCAAATAATAAATTTGAAAAACAAACTCTATAGATTATTTGTTAGGAGTATGAGTATGGCCTCGAACTTGAATAATTTTTATTTTCCCGCAGAAGTCTTCCCTGTTACTTACAATTTAGAAAAATTTAAATCAAATATCCACAAACACTACTCCCTCTTTCCTCCTTCCCATACCTTATTTTCCTGATCAATACAATGCACTGCATGAGTAGGGGGCATCCCCTGAGTATTGGTTAAATTAAAAAAAAAAAAAAAAAAAACAATTAAAGGTCGAAAAAAAAAATAATTTTTATTATTAAGAAAATTATATCAAACTTGAAAAGTTAAAAGCATATACGATATGTAATGCTAACTTTTTTTTTAATTGAGGTAAACAAACTATAGTTTTGTGGTGAAACATGTCGACAAATTGTCCTAAAAAATGCAAGATCCCTTAAAGTTTTTTCTAAGCTATAATATAGCTATACTATTTAGTCAATAAAATTAATTCCATATTTGCACAAAAAATAAACCTTTAACCCCCCGAAACCTTAAGAACAAAAACTTTAGGGGGCAAAGGTAGGCCTTTTCTATTTTCTAACCTATAATATTATTAGTCAATTGAACTAATTCTTAGACTTGCACAAAAAATGTAAACTTTATTACTTATATTTAGAAATGTTGAGTTTAAGAAGAAGAATACACGTTTTTCTCTAAAAATTATAAACACTATTAATTTTTAAATCAGACTAGACTAGTTTCTGCCTCTTTTTATGGACAGGCGTCATCAGTGATTTCCATTTAAATTGTATTATTATTATTTGTGTATCTATAATTGTCACATTGTCTCTATATGATAAATTTTTCAACAACCTGCGGCTGTAAGAATCAAACCTGCGCTCATCTTACATTACAAACGTAACAATACCAAGTCATGACCGTTTAGCTATCATACCCAAGTATGGCCTCGAATGCAATGCAACTAAATTGCAGTTTTCTTTCTATTAGATTTTTCTGTTATTGTATATTATACTCAGAAGTGACAACACTAATAACACAAATATTCTATTTTTAGATTTTTGTTTATTTTTCTAATCTCCTTCTCTATTTCACAATGTTACCAGATTGACGTATGGTTTTACGTTCAGTGTTGACAACTTTTGCGTTTTAAGCAGGGACCGTAAATAATGATTATAGCTCGTTTTTTTGCATCAAAAAATCAATCACTTAGAAGAGACATAAAAAAAAATTTATTGCACCATTATTATTATTTTTTGGCAATCTTTGCGTATCCGTCATGATTTTTAAATTTTTGATTTTTAAAGTTTTCTTCAATGGTAATGATTATTTTTGAGTAATAATAAAAAAAATCAACCATAATCATTATTTTTGAGCAAAAAAAATAAAACTCAAAAATAATCATTATTTATGATTTTTATTTTTTTCGCTCAAAATAAAACTCACTTTCAATGTGTGGGATGGACATATCTCAGGAAGAAGGAGGAGCTTATCGAAGAGTATGGTATCAATCTTTTCTTTGGAAGATTCTCTAGCAGATTAATGTATCAATCATATTTGTGGGTGATGTTTAAGGGGTTAATTTTTAATTTCAAAATAGGTTTTTTTTTTGCCGTATTTTGTGAAAGTAACAATGTGTGGGATGGACATATCTCAGGAAGGAGTAGGAGCTTATCCAAGATTATGGTATCAATCTCTTCTTTGGAATATTCTCTAGCAGATTAATGTATCAATCATATTTCAGGGTGGGGTTTAAGGGTTAATTATTAATTTCAAAATAGGGCCTTTTGCTGTAAAGTCAAATTCTGGAAGCTCGATTTTCCCCGTAGACGTATGGTCTAGTGGACTTTTTTGCTCAGTACAATCCCAAGAATCAGAAACGCGAAGCGCCCATTAAGATTTTTTTCCTTCCATACTAAGCGCCCCACCCTAATATGTATATATATTTACACCTACATGAAAGTGAGTTTTATTTTGAGCAAAAAAAATAAAAATCATATATAATGATTATTTTTGAGTTTTATTTTTTTGCTCAAAAATAATGATTATTGCGGATTTTTTTTATTATTACTCAAAAATAATCATTACCATTGAAGAAAATCCTTAAAACTCATAACATAATCATTATTGTGTAATTTTTATTATAAAACTCATAATGATTACGGTCCCTGGTTTTAAGTTGAGACATCGCCACAGGGCAAATTTTATAATGTATTTTAGTACAGTGTTATTTTCACGTCATATAGACAGTCGCAATTAATTTTTAATTAATATGCATTTGACAAATTACTTCTAATCCTTACAAATAATCAAGTACAGGGACCAAAGATAAGCATTTTGTAACATTGAAAACGTTGGAACTTGAATGAAATTTTGCAAATGTGCCATACTCTTTATCAGAAAAAATATTTGAATATTTCAATTATTATACCCTCTATAAACCATACACAGAAAAAATTATCAACCTAAAATATCTAATTAAAGATTTTATTTGATTTAAATTTTAAACCCGCTTTTAAAGCGGGTTTTCGGTTATTCTGTTAACCGTTTTTTAAACACTAACTAGAATCGTAATTTTATTAAATTCGTTAAACACAAAAACAAAACTGCGATGTAAAGAAAAAAACTATCATGGGGTACGTATGAGTGATATTTATTTTTAATTATAACTCATACGACATGTGTGTCTATCTACTAAAGTTAATAGATTAACCGATTGCTTGATCTTCTAGATATTGATATTTCAGTTAATGTCGCAACAAATTATTTAAAATTCAAATAAATATTCGACCTTAATAATCAGTTAAAGTAGTTGGATTAACCAGTTAAATATTTTAACGACCTAAACAAGTGTTAAGGAAAATGAAAAATAGTTTGATATGCTTATCCCTCTAACTGGCAAACGATGTTTTGCAACGAAATTCATACTATGTGCTCCACTAGAAAAACAAATAATATGTTCTTGAACAAAATTGTTTATCGTTTCGGCGATATGAGCCAATATATTTTAGGGTGCATTTTGAAAACTAAAGCATATAAAAGAGAATTTTTGAACAAAAATTATTTATCTTACTAAAATATAACCACACTCCAAAAACTATTTTTTTTCCAGCACCTATTTAAGAAGATATCACGATTTTCACTTTTTAGAAAAAGCGAAATTAGGCGAAAAAGTATCGAAAATTCAGTTTATATTGTTCAAACTTCAACGCTTTGCTATTAATACTTAATGTCTTCCTTCTGCCAAATTTCCTAAAAATCCGTCTATTAGTTTATAAGTTAAGATGATGTCCTTTAGAGGAATCCTAATAAAATCCTGTGAGTCCTTGGAACAAAGGACTTATTATTAAAGATAAAGCTTCAGTCTTACTTATATTTTATTAAAAAGAGTTTTTAGTCCACTTTAATTGGTTTTTTAGATTTTTGAAAACTAAAAAACCAATTTATAATTATTTTTGAAAAATCAAAAATAATTATTTTTTGAAATTTTACGAAATTTTGATTTTGAAGCTTTCTCGCTTCCAAACCGTGGACGGCACACGAAAAATTTCTTTTCAAATATTTAGGAAATTTAGTTTTCTATCGGAATATATTATTTGCTAAGTATAAAACGCTCAGTTGACGCATTTGTGGTAAATTGTATAAAGACTGCCCTGAGGCAGCCTTATCCGTTAGAGGGTTATTGGGTAGTTTTAAAAACTTACGACACACTTTTCCGATATATGCCTTTGAAATTTTATTAAATTTTGTCGTTATATTATCCCAGTTGATATGAAGTTTACGTGTTCTTAATTTTTTTTTTAAATTCTTTATAGTTCGCTTTTATTTGCTGCTCAAAGTTGAGTGTTTTAAATAAATATGTAAGAAATATACAATGTTTGAATTATCATAACTTTTGAACGCGTCAACAGAAAATTAAATTTTGATGTCATTTGACATTCTTTAAAAAAAAATATTTTTTTACGCGAAAAGCATAACGAAATTAAAAAATTTCCTTTATTCGAGAATATCTCAAATAAACAATAATTAATTTTTGTCAAATTTATTTTGCAATTAACCCAAAGTATCACTTACAACATATACAAATTTCAAGTTGGGAGTCGGAGTGGCTCAAAAATAAACAGATTTTTTTCCGAATGTATTTTCGATGTTTAATTTAAAATTTTGTATATTTAGCATAGCACCCTGCGATAATAATAAGTTTTGCCACTCATACAGAAATCGATATACATGTCAAACCAGAGACCACATGTACACAGAGCTATTTTTTCGGACAAGTTTTAATGACAACTAATCAAGTTTTCTTCACTATACAATAAAAATTTCTTAAACTTTATGAAAAATCTTTATGGCTTTGATGAAACTATTTTTATTTTATTTTAGTATTTTATTATTTAAAAATCCTATAATTACAAATTATATACTATTAAACTAACCGAGCACTAGCTACTATGGCTTTTGGCGCGTTGCAGCGAAAACACACCAGTGTCTCAGGTGGGAATCGAACCCACGACCCCCGCCTGATAAGCCAGCACGCTACCAACTAGCCGACTGGGGCGCACTAACTATTTTTAATTATACTTTTTCATTAGTCATATGAAATATTTTATAACTGAAATTAAATTTTTCATTAAATTTTATGAAAAATTGCATTAATTTAATGAAAAGTTTCACTTGACGTGTTCTAGTGACATTTCATAGATATAATGCAAAAAATTATTGATATCAAGCAGACAATTCTCTCAGTGTAGTTAAACTGCGTACTCAGACTTTCTTTATCATATATTCTTTCAAAAGGATATTTAAAGTTAAATTCTTAAGCAAATTATTTGGATACTTGTACTCAATAAATGATGCCAGCATGAATATCAGATAAAAGAATTTACTCTCTGGTATTCCTCAAAATTATTTGTCGTAATATTTCAAGACGAAACAAATTTAAAAATGTCCTTTTTAAAATTTAATACTTCAATATCATAGATTGTTTTAAATAAGTTCATCAAAAGAAAAACATCATGTTGAAGACTTAACTGTATTGTAATACATATTCGAATTTCAGCCTCTTAGCTTTATTAGGTTTTAAAAAACAAAGTTTTTAAATTTTTAAGAGGCTAATTGAAACGTTTGTCATTGATAACCTATTAAAGCTAAAAGGCTAAATTTGTGTATGTCTTACAGTGTAATCAATCATTTTACATTCATGTTTTTTTGACGAGCTTATTTAAAGCAATTTAGAATATTGAAGTATCAAGTTTTTAAAAGGACATTTTTAAAAATTGTTTGTACTAAAACATTACGACCTTTAATTTTGTAGAATAGCAGAGATTATGATCTTTAATCTGATACCCATATTGGTATATAAATAATTCGTTTAAGAATTTAACTTTAAATGTCCTTTTGAAAGGCTATAGGATGTGATAAAGAAAACATGAGTATGTAGTTTAAATACACTTGGTCTCCTATTTAATATGCATATCAATTTTCCCATGTGAGGCAAACCCAAATTGAGATTCGTCGTAGGGTGCTATGTGAATACACAAAATTGGAGTTTATTTTTGTGTAACACTGTTTAAAGAAAAGGATTTGATCTTTTAAATGACACCAAATTTTTTAATTTTCCGTTGACGCGTTCAAAAGTCATGTTAATTTAAAAATTGTATATTTCTTACATATTTCCTAAAAACCCCCAACCTTGAGAAGCAAATAAACGCGAAGTTTAACGAATTTTTGAAAAACAAAAAAAAAAAACTAAAGTCCATAAAAATATGATTTTTCGAGGTCCATAAAACAGGCATTTTTTTGATCAATAATTTAATCGCTGGAGCTAAATCTCTTTTCACCAAGCCATTTCTTAGGTTTGGAAATAGGAAATAGTCACTGGGGGCTAAGTCCGGAGAATATGGCGGATGAGGTACCAAATCGTAGCCCAATTCATGTAATTTTGCCATTGAGACTGCACACGTGTGCACCCGTGCATTATCTTGATGAAAAGAACTTTTTTCTTGGCCATATGGACTCGTCTTTTTTTTTAAATCCTCGTTAAATCGGTCCAATAAGTTGGCTTAATATTCGACTTTTATTGCTTTTCCCTTTTGAAGGTAATCGATGTGGATTATCCCGCGTGCATCCCAAAAAACTGTTGCCATCACCTTATTGGCCACGATTACGTTTATGGTCAATTGAGAGCAAACCCGGCACCCATCTTGCAGACAGCTTTATTAAACCTAACTGATCATTTAAACTCGAAACCACACTGCCTATGGCATCAACAATCTCACGCACTTTTACTCTTTGATCGGCCAACAACATATGGTGGATTTTTTCGACATTTTCGTGTGTATTGACCTCAATTGGCCGTCCAAAACGTTCAGTGTCATTAGTACTTGTGCGACCACAACGAAAGTCAGTAAACCACTTTTTTACCATTGAAATCGATGATGCAGAGTCCCCATAGTATTTATCAAGCTTTTCCTTGGTTTGATTGACTGTTTTTTTTTTCGTAAAAAAAAAAATGTTTAATGAGCACTCGAAATTCACTTTTTTCCATTTTTAAAAAAATTCACAAGGTTGTATATTTTGAACAGCTGTTAAACGCAAAGTAAATGACGGACCTTGCCCAAAATTTGACAGTAGTGGTACTTGATGGGAGCAGTGTTGCATTTCATATAACTATAGGGAAAGTTCGAAAAGTCACGGTCTTATTGATCCGCCCTCGTATTGTACAAAAATAGTAGTGTCCGACCAAACAGTTCGGCCAAAAAACTGTATTTTGTCGGGTTTTTGATATCTAGAGGCAATGATGACAAAATTTGGTATTGGAAACATATTTGTTGAGCCGATTTAATTCGATTTTGTGTATAAAATTTAAGAGAAAAGCCGAAGTTTAGCTTTAAAGTTAAAAGTTCGGCCGCCAAACTATTTTCGATTTGGCCGAACTTTCTGAGGCCGAACAGTGAATTCATTGCTTAACTACAGACTTTTCTTCAGATTTGACACTCAAAATATCATCTAATCAGTCCAATAAACATTTTTCCATACGCCAAATTTGTCCATAATGCTTTATAATACCGAATACAGACTAAATGCATTTTCTGGCCGAACTGTTCGGTCGGACACTAAAAAATAGCTCAATTAGCTAGAATTTTCCGACTGTTTCAGAATTTTTGTAAAATAAACTTAAAATGGCTCTAGATGACGCCACGTAACATGGATCATTTTGAAATACTTAGGAAATTGTCTTTTTATTTTATTACCCATACTTATAGGTTATGACCCCAACCCCAACATGGATTTTTTTTTTTGAAAAATTCAAGATGGGATATTTGTGTTTTTTTTTTTAAGTGCGCCCTACAATGTACATTTTGGCATAAAAAGGCTCTTTGGAAATTCGTCTCAAGGGCGAGGGATTACGCAGACACACTTTGATTAAATTAACTGATTATTGGATAACGATTATTAAGTGGTTTAAAAACATTGAAATCATACTACTTTTATATTCAAACCAAAATAAGTATTTGCGTTATTTTAAGTTTTCGATTTAAGCTTTAACCCTAATTAACTTACCTTTTGTAAATATATTCTTAATTTTGATTAATTTTTTTCACATTGAAGAACGGCGATATTTAATTTGCTTGAATTTGAAATTTTTCGCCAGATTTGCGAACTAATTTTCTATTTTATATATTTTGTATTTATTTTATTTTATTTTATTTTATTTTATTTTATTTTATTTTATTTTATTTTATTTTATTTATTTTATTTTATTTTATTTTATTTTATTTTATTTTATTTTATTTTATTTTATTTTATTTTATTTTATTTATTTTATTTTATTTATTTTATTTATTTTATTTTATTTTATTTATTTTATTTTATTTTATTTTATTTTATTTGATTTGTTATTTTTAAATTATTTTTGCTTGTTTGAAATGTTTTTAATTGAATTAAGTTGGAAATGATAAGTTTCGATTAACCAAATTAATAGAGATGGAACGTAACGAAAGTTGACTTACTCTGAATATGGGTGCTTCAATGTATTTTCATACAATCACACATTGCCCTAATTCAACTTCGCTAAATATAGTTGGGCCTTTCAAATTTGTATAAAATTTGTAAGTCGAAAACTTAAAAAAAAAAACAGAAAATATGTATTTTGTGGTTTAGTATGAATGTCGTTTAAGTAAGTAGTTTTTCTGGATCAGTGGTTAAAGAAATAAATTCGGATTTGAATAGTTACGTTTAAAAAAGATTTTAGTAAAAGTTTGTAAATAATTTTTTATTAAGTAGTCTAACTTAATTTAAGAAAATTTTGAAAGCCTTTTTTGTTTTTTGTTTTTTTTTTAACCATTTATTAAAAATTATATTATACATATTCACAATAATTTATTAATTTAAAGTTATCCAATTAATGCCTGACCCCCGATTCCATTGTCTAATATCGATGAAATTTCACACATTCTTTACTTAAGGTTTTGGAAGTTATTTGATATATTTTTCTTTTTGATTTCCCATACTTGGGACTTATAAATTAACCACTAATATAAAATAATTCCTCTGTGGTTTTTTTAATTAAATTATTTTGTTATGCTCTTTCGTGTAAAACTCTTAATTTTTACTTGAAAATAATCGATATTTCAAGCAAGGGTACTTCATAAAACTGTAAAATACGTATTTTAATGGTCATGTCATGAAATCATACTTGTAGCCCAAGTGAGTGGTCCTACTCAGCCACAAATTTTTTGCACTTTAAAGAATACCTAACACTATTAGCCAACAATAAAGTTTTCCGATGTGTCGCTTCTCCAATTTTTCAGAGGCAATTTCAATTATTTTTTTCAATTTTTCAGAATATGTAAATTTGACGTCAATTGAACAGATAATTACCAACCCCCAATTTTTACACCAATATTTTTCTAAAATATTTTAATCCTTTCTCTACCTACCTGTAAAAATCAATTTGATGCAACTCTTACCTGGCGTTTGCTATAATTTTTTTAAGATGACTCCTTTTTGGGTATTTAAATACCCAATAGGCAGGAATGGGTTAAGAGATCAATCTGTACAATTTTTCACCTTAAATATTAATATACCAAGTACTAATATATATTCAAAAAATATAATCTATTTTAAGAAGGGAAAAGTTAATACAAAAACCCGGCGAAATATAAAAAAAAAAAAAAATAAATAAATAAATAAAAACAAAATCGTTTAACAAGTAAAAAAAAAAAAAAAAAATTATAAGTTTAACTTATAAACAACCATTAGAGCGACTCAAGTTGTATGGAAGCGAAATTCGTGCAAGGTGTACCCCCCTCAAAATGAACATTGGTATTTTTTATGATGACATCTAAAATATTTCGGATCTAGATTTGACCTCTCGTGAGCTGGACCATTTTGAAAAAGGGTCCATTTTTGCATGTTTTGTTAATTTAAGAATCTGTTTCCTTATCAACATATACAATATAGGTACCAAAAGAAAGGTTTTTTAAGGCGCGTCCAACTGTATATACAATTGTCCAAGGACGGTCTTCCATGTCCTTCTTTTAGGGATATTCTGTAAAAAAACGGTTTTTTGAATTTTTTGTTCGGGGTTGTTTGTAATAAAATGCCAAATTAACATATTTTAATCTTAAGTCAATTTAATTAAATACGGGTCTGGTCTTGTTTAATTTTCGAAAAAAATATGCCGCCAAAAAGTCGTGGATAATTTTTTTTTTCTTTCTTTAGTCCTATTTTCATCCATACATGATCTAGAAACTAAATCCGCTATCATATTAGAGTTACCACAAAATTGCATTTATATATATTCCAGAGCACCGTGTAAAATGCATCTAATTTGCAAAATCTAAATTATTTACATAGAAAGATGATGTACTTGGCAAAAGAAAAAAATTGATACCCATATTGCCCTATTTAAAACGAAGAGTTACCACCCCATTGCATTTTTGTCAAAACGCGAACTAGCACGAATTTCAAAAAAAGCTGAGACCCGTATTTAATTAAATCGACTAAAGATTAAAATATGTTAATTTGGCATTTTATTACAAACAGCCCCGAACAAAAAATTGAAAACCCGTTTCTTTTACAGAATATCCCTAAAAAAGGACATGGATGATCGTCCTTAGACAAATTGTATATACAGTTGGACGCGTCTTAAGAAAAACTTTCTTATGATACCAATATTGTATATGTTGGTAAGGAAACAGATTCTCAAATTAACAAAACATGCTAAAATATACCCATTTTCAAATGGTCCAGCTCACTAGAGGTCAAAGCTGGAGCCGAAATATTTTAAATGTCATCTTAAAAAAGTCCAAGGTTTATTTTTAGGAGGGTACATCGGGCACTTTTTTTGGTGAGTCGCTCTAATAAACATAAGGAGTTGATGTGGGAATAGCTAGAATATGGACAGCGGTTCGCGAAGTTTTCATACAGAATTTGAAGTTTATCACTTACTAATTTTATGTTGGACATAGAGTGTAGTGTCGATGTCGGAAAATGATTTGGGAGATTGTATATCATTTTGAGAAGTTTGTAGCTTCTTTAAATGACATTTGGATGCAGTATACCATACAGGAGCTGCATAAAACAGTATGGCATGAAAAACTGCTTGAAAGGCTTTTAAATTAAATTTCACTGTTTTTAAAAAACTTGTTCTAATATTTCAGGTCCATAGTGCAACTGTCTTTTAAATATCCATTCATGTTTTTTTTCACCAAACCATCTTTCAGTAGTCCCATTAAACTACCCACTCATTTATGGTTTGGTTTTGTTTCATATTCGTTTTTCTTTTCTAAAGTTTGAAATTATTATTTTTTTTTTTTTGGTGTTCAGGGAATTTAAGTTGTTGTTATTCAAATTAAAGATAAGAACAACTTTTATTTTCTTATTTTATTAAATGACATGGTATGATGGCATATTCTAGTCTTTATTGTCACTTAATTTTGGCAACAAAGGTGATTTTTTTTAACGATAAATTACTTCAAGTTCATTTAAAATTACAACTTTGTGTTTTGTTTTTTTTTGTGAAAGAGAAAAGAATGATTATAAGGGAACGACAAATTTAATTTTTATTAACGATTTTAAACATGAACATAAAATTAAGTTTTGAGCTGAAAAAGAAAATTCTAATTTTATGGTTTTATATTTGATTATCAAAAAGTTTCCTTGACTTGTATTATTATTTTTTCTTTTGCATTGCCCAACACTTTAAATGTATTTTACATATATTATTCCATTATACGAATCTAACATTGCCTAAGACCCTATAAATTATTTAATAACCGTTAAATTGTCCCCTGTCTAAACTTGAAATTAAAATTTATTTTCTAATATTTATCATGTTTTAATTCCCAAAAAGGCACGTGATTAATTTCTACAACCACAAATAACTTTATACATTTTAAGTGTTTCATTTAGGTTTTTGTTTGTATCACCTATTTTTGATATATTATTTTTATCCAAATATTAAAATATTAATCAAAATATTTACACAACATATTAAAGTGTATTTCAGGATATGAGTCATTCCATATCAAACCCAAAGATTTTTTGCATCACGATTTTTGTTTGCTTTAAAATTTGATAGCCATATCAATATTTACAAAATATTTGACACATATTTTTAGAAAAAATTAAATACTTTCTTTTAGAAATGTTGAGGTTAAGAAGAAGAATAAACGTTTTTCTCTAAAAATTATAAACACTATTAATTTTTAAATCAGACTAGACTAGTTTCTGCCTTTTTTATGGACATGCTCATCAGTGATTTTCCATTTAAATTGTATTATTATTTGTTATTTGTGTCTTATAATTGTCAGATTGTCTCTATATGATAAATGTTTCAACAACCTGCGGCTGTAAGAATCAAATCTGTGCTCATCTTACATTACAAACGTAACAATACCAAGTCATGACCGTTTAGCGGTCACACCCAAGTATGGCCTCGAGTCTAATGCAGCTAAATTGCAGTTTTCTTTCCAATAAGCTTTTTCTGTTATTGTATATTATTCTCAAAAGTGCCAACACCAACAACACAAATATTCTATTTTTAGATTTTTGTATATTTTTCTAATCTCCTCCGTCTCTATTTTACAATGTTACCAGATTGACGTATAGTTTTTACGTTCAGGGTTGACAACTTTTGCGTTTTTAAGTTGAGACATCGCCACAGGGTAAATTTTATAATTTATTTTAGTACAGTGTTATATTAACGTCATATAGACAGTCGCAATTAATTTTTAATTAATATGCATTTGACAAATTTAATTTAGAATATTTATGTTTAGAAATTCAAACACAACTGAAAAATTACATTTAAATTGATATTATTTTAATGGTCTTGCATTGTTCTTTTTCTAAGTGCATTAAAATATGTATGTCGCTGTTTTTTTATGTTTATTATTTATTTGTTGGTATGTTTTATTACTTTCAATGCCACCTAAAATTTAAAATAATATATTAATGTCTACACACAATTCTACTTAATAAATACTCAACTTTTGAGAGTGAGACGGCAATGGGTTCAATTTTTTTAAAATAAATTTCAAAAATAACTTAAATTTTTTTCATATTAGTTGATCTAAACCCCCCGTTGTCAGAAGCAAGTACAAATTCGAAAAACTCAATACACTTACACTTTTTTACTATTACAATTACACTTTTGTCACTTGCGACTCAACTTGCAGCGGAATTTTGAATGCAAAGAATTTTTGCCACTTGCGATACGTCAAAATGTAAAAACAGTGTTGCCTTGTATTACGTTTTCTACCAATTTACTGGTATTTAATAATTTTTAGTAAGAAGGCATAATAATTATTGGTAATTTACAATATGCAAATAAAAATATTTTACAATCATTTTTTTCTTGGATATATTAGAATTTAGAATACTTGGCATTATTGAATTCATATAATTTGAGTAACTTGCAGGTTATAGTGTAAACACTTGAACATTTTGCATGTTTTTCGTATACTTCGATGATAATACGCATTCTCAACTCGCGACTATTTACTTACATGTGACAATGGGGTGTAAGATTGTTAAATGAATGTTAATTTTGTTCAGTTTAAGATCATGTTAACGAATTCCAAATATTAATTGATAATAACTTTTTTACAACATATAGAGAAAAACTTTGAAAACAAATCAATCAATGGTTAACATTAATGCATTTTCATAGATACCAATCTAATCATCAGGTGTCTGTATGGCTCTCTCTGGGGTTAACTGCCCACTAATTCCTCTATTTATGCAAACGTTTTGATATAAAAGGTGATGCAAATCTTAATCGTAGCAATTAAAATTGGTCTATTGGTTTTTAAAATACATCAATTTAAATATCGACATGCCGGAAAATTTTTCCTGTTTTTTTTTTTTGAATTTGTAAACACAAATAACTAATTGAATAAAAATTAAAATTTTTTTTCCAAAATTACGTGTCAAATATTTTTGAAATAAAAATACGTCTGCAAATTTCAAAACAAACAAAAATCGTAATGTAAGAAATCGCTGGGTTTGACATGGAATGACTTATATGTGTTGTGGCAGCACAATCCATAGTTTTAGTATTCATGTTTAAATTTCTCAGTATTTTTGGAAAATTTGCATATAAAAGGAAACCAAACATTTCTTTTTAAAAAACAATAAAGTTATGGCTGCAAAACCGTAATTTTATAGCCTGTAAACGCGTAGGTTTTGTAAAATATCAAATTTCAATATAAAATGTTTATTTTATTGGTTGATAAAATGATAACAAATATATACATATGTATAAGGGTGGCAATGCAAAATCAACTTTGGATTTTTGTGCAAACCTAAGCGGAGTATTGTTCTACTTGGTCTAAAACTTATATGGTGAACATTTAAGACAAATCGGATAACCCTAAGCCGGTCAACTTCGAGGTCAAAATTTAAATTTATAAAAACTCAGTATATTGAACTTTAATGGACTTATGCCCGTAATTTCAAGCAATAGATACCTACCGGTGCTTAGATACCTACCCGATTTTGTTCGTGTACACGGTAGGTATCTAAGCACCAGTAGGTATATATTGCTTGAAATTACGGCCATTAAAGTGATCGATTTCTTTTATAAAGGTGCACCAAATCTTGACTAACTTGATATTCGAAGTATCCATAATGTTTTCCATAAACCCTTTTGTAATAATGTGATAAAAATTACCTATCCATTAACAATAATTTTGAAATATAAAATTTTCAATTTCCTATACACGAACAATGTTTATTTGTTAAAAATGTTTTATTTTTGATTTGAATTAGTTCAATTCTTTCAATTTTATTTTTTACTTCTCATCGGGTAAATAAATCAATACGGGTAAAGCGTTGATCTTTTTCCTTCAAACATGTAAGAACCTGTCAGTAGATGAAGTCTGCTTTAAATTAGCGGGTAGAAAACTTTTTTAATTAATAAATAAAACCATTCGATACAATAATGAATATTTCAATGTTGATTTAAAAAAATTGTAGTATTTTTACTTACGTTCATAACATGGGGGCACTAAATCATAACTTTTAAATCTTAATAAGGTTTTGACCACCAATTCTATATATATTTCAGGTACGCTAATTTCAATGGCGTACTTTATTTTTCGATCTAAGTTACAATTTGTCCACAAAAATGACTTTAAAGTTTGGCACATGTAAATGCAGTTTTTTAAATATGACATTTTTAAAATGTATTCAAGCTTGCTCTCTTTTGTAAAGACAACCCCTATATTCTTATTTGAGGTACATATTTGATTCACTAAACTGTATATAAAACCCGCTAATTCGTGATTTTCTTATTTTATTTTTAAAATTTTAAGGTTTAAGCAAACATGATCGTTAAACTAGCAATTGACCCAACACTCATAGATATAAACCTGTAAAAATAGTAGAAAAATCTACTAAAAATGAGTAAATTAGCAGACTTGGGCGACGTCAATTACATTTCAAAATCGTTCACTTGTGAAATTTTTGTATGTCATTAATAATTTCAGACCTACGCTCACACTTGTGGGCTTAAATGCTTCCTTGGGAAATTTTCAATTTTGTCAATACCAGACATGGGACATAATTCCAATATCTGTGTATTTAATTACAGGCCAATTACTTTTTTATGTTCAATTACATGTAATTGGGTGTAATTGAGTAATTGCCCTGTAATTAAATACCCAGATGTTGTTACTAATCCCCATGTTTGGTATTAAAGATTTTACAAATTTTCCAATGAAGCGATTAAGCTCACAAGTGTGAGTGTAGGTCTGATATTATCAATGATATAGAAAAATTTCATAAGTGAACGATTTTGAAATGTAATTGACTCCGCCCAAGTCTGATAATTAGCATATCTATATTGCTAAGTATTAATTCTAAGAAACATAATATTACTTTTTCGCAGTTTTCAAAACATTTCCCTCATAAACCTTTTTCCAGCCGGAAATATTTTTTTTTTGTCAATATCTCGCGAAAATTGTAAAGTAGTTAGACTGTTACGATCGTATCGATCTTAAAGAATACAAAAGCTTTTAACATTTACGATTTTCTCATATTTTTAAATCGCTATTTTGCGATGCATTCATAAAATTTCGCAGAACAATGAGCACATTACGTAAAAATTATTTTAAAATATATTTTGCAGTAATTTTGTCACTAATGCAGTTGTGGAAATCGCTCTTCATGCGGAAGGTTTTTCTTCCCAAACTACCAAAAAAAAAACAAATTAAAAAAAAAGATATAACATACTTACGCATTATTTTGAGTTCAAAATTCCTAATATCGGATAAAAATAACCAGCAGCCCGTTTCTGTATCTAATGCGAGAAGTTTTCGAATTGGACAGGCTGAGTCACTTGGTATTAAATTTTCCTATAGGCAAATATTTTTTCCTAATATGAATAAACATTTTACATATGTGACTCATTCTGATCTAAATATGGCAGAGTTGTATTTTCCTATGCGAAAACTTCTCGCATTAGATACAGAAACGGGGTGCAGGTACGGAAAATAACTGTTATTTTTAAATATTGATACAAAAATACCTAAAATCACCTAAAATCCAAAAGGCCGTAACTAACAAAAATTCAAAAATTTATTTTTTCATTTATTACCATTTAGTTAACCAAAGTACACCTTCCCACAAAATTTTACACGTTTACGTCCAAAAACACCAATTTCATTAATGAAAATCAAAAGCTTGTAACTGCAGTTTTAATATATTCATTAACCAAGTTTTTTTTTTGCCTTTTACGAGTATGTAATGATTTACACTGTTTTTTGTTTAACCAATTTAATTTCATATTATTTTCTCGAAATAAATAAATAAATTTTATAATTTTTTTTTCGAAAATGTTTAAATAGCGCTTGTTTTAAAAATAATCACAATAAATAGATGAAAATACATACATAAGTAAACTAAAAACTTTTTTAAAAACTGACAATATGCAGTATTTTTTTGTCTTAAGCGTTTGTTAAAATTTTTGCATAACTTTTTGTATTGGAGTTTTGGTTTCAGAAAACCCGATTACAAAAGGCCGTAACTGCATTACTTAAAAGCTACTATTTTTCCTTGAATTTTTTTCTCAGAAGCAAATCCGTAGTTCAAGTAGTTTTTTATTTGAATGTTTTCTGTATCTTCTGTAAACAACTAAAAAGTGTAGTTACGGCCTTTTGGATTTTAGGTGACGATATAGAGGTAAATGCCGTAGAACACATTCTTTTTTATTAAAAATATAGCTTAACAAAATATTTTTTCTCCAAACAAATAAAAACCAAAAAATAACTGTTATATTTGCTCAAAAAACTGAAATATTTTTTGACTTTAGATTTTTTTAACATTTTGCATCTGAATTTGATGATAATTACGGACCTTGAAAATAGTGGTTTTGTTATTTTTTTTTTAAATGTCTTGGTAAAAAATCTAGTTAAGAACCTGGTGTCGAATTACACCATTAGTGATAGAGTGAAATCGTTCGAAAACTGTTTTTTTTAACAGTGAAATGCTAAATCAAAACACCAAATTTTATATTTATTTTTAATTAATGAGAAAATGCTGATACAAAATCCAACATTGCTTGAAGCTTTATATTTGGATCCACGACTTCAGTGCATTATAGCGATGGAGCCTTTAAAATTAATGTGTGCTCGAACCCATCTCAAAAAAGTGATCGTTCCGATTTTGCAGTTGGAGAAGCAAGTAAGTTTAAAAAGATTTTATCAATCTTTTTCTAAAAATGCGATTTACTTGTTTTTCTCTTTGCAGATTAATAATAACCAATGCGATGATCGACCATCGACAAGCAGGGAAGCTTCACGATCTTCACCGGATGTTTTCCGATCTTCGCCGGATGTTTGCGATACATCTCAATCTTAGTAATCGCTTTTGGGGCAGTATTTGAACTCCCTAAATGTAGATAGAGAACAAGAAAGCGAAGAAAGTGATAATGAGGATGAAAAAAAGCTTTCTACGAAATCGACAATTTTTCTCCAAGGCCTTTATTGATTAAGTTCTGGGAGGCTAAAAGAATACACTATCCGTACTTGTATACATTGGGAAAAACTATACAGTGTGTACCTGTAACCCAGGTAAGCGTGGAAAGAGCATTCTCTGCTCTTAAATTGGTATTGAGCGACCTGTGTTCAAATCTTTGCGCAGAAAATATAGAAACAGTTATTTTCGTTAAATTAAACAAATAAATTACTACACACATTATAGCAAATAAAGTCAACAAAAAAAAGAACAAAATAAACAAAATGAGTTTTATTTTAGACGGAAAAAATAAAACTCCTTAATTGAGTTTCAAAATAAAACTCCTCAAATGAGCTTTATTTTCTGACGGGAGAAATAAAACTCCTCAAAAGAGTTTTATTTCAGACGGAAAAAATAAAACTTCTCAAAAGAGTTTTATTTAAAGGCGAAATAAAACTGTCTTCTTAAGAGTTTCATCCGATCTTTTATTTTTTCGTTGAAAAATAACTCTTAACTGAGGAGTTGAGATCGTTTTCTTAAGGTCACCATAGACTCTGAAAGAGCACTTCAGTACGAATCGATTGGTATTGAGTTAAAGTTTTCGGGATAACTGTTATTTTCGGTCTCTGAAAAAATTTCATTTAAATGTTTTATTTTCAGACATAAAAAATTAATTTCGATAGCAAAATTACGATCGCGAATGATCACCCCTGGTTTTTCGAAAATTCAAAACCTGTGGAGTTTTTGAAAATAATAAAAATATAATACTACATTTTACTACAACCATAAACTACTAGTTTTCGAAAACTACTTGTATAATTGTCAAATTCCATAAAAATTTTCAAACAAAAACTAGTAATTTTTAAAAAACTACTGATTTTTGGTTGTAGTATAAATGAGTAATGAAACACTTCTGGTATTATTACCAGTTTGCGAAATATTATTTGTTACCTCCGACGTATGAGTAATATTGTTTTATTTTAGCACTTATACGTACTGTGGGGAAAAATACAAATATAGCACACAAAAATTAATTACATCCAAATTGTTGATTCGATCTTAATAAAATTTGCATAAGAACACTCACAGCAATCACAGCTTCCACAAAATTGCCAATGTCATGGTGGAGAAATACAGGATACATCACAAAGCGAAAAAATACAATTTTTTCGATAAAAAAAATCTTAAGTACATTCATATTAACTCAAAATGTGCAAACTAAAAAAAGTTAAAGTTTTGCTAAATTCAATATACTTATGTGGTACCATTAGTTAATCGTAGAAGTCTATCGATTTTAAACGTGGGGTTCGTTTTATTACACAGATCGTCTTTCTCAGAGGGCGTCGCATTTAATATAAAAACTTTTAATATTTACCATTTTTGGAAATTCATCTACAGATTAGAAAATTTTGATCCGATCTGAAAATAATTGAAATCAAGCTAACAAAATAGTATTTTGAACTATGTACAAATTATTTTCACCGGACTGCAGAACCCAAAATTAAAATTATTTTAAATGCCACGCCCACTGAGAGAGAGGCGCTGTGTACTAAAACGGACATTTAAAATCTACAACAACTTTCCGCACCGAAAGCAATTTCGAAAAGCCTATTTATTTATAGTATAATATAATGTGTATGCAGTCGCGACTGCAGGGGGGAGGGAAAAAAGGACACCCCACAAAACCAAAAAAAAAGTGAAAAAAATAGAAACGAGGAAATTAAAAAGAGGGAAGAGTTGTTCTGTATGAAATCACCAAATCGGCAAAGCTGGCATATCTTAGATTTTACTCAAACTAACTGGAAATGATATTTAGGGTCTGAAAACCCAAAATCCAAGAGGATTTAATTTTTGCACACGGCACTACCGGCTCACGCAAAATAAAAAAACTAAAAAGTCTTGTTTTTGTGCGTAGTTGTTTGAGCTGTTAAAATTTTTCTGCTAGAGATATGTACATGATGAAGGCATCATTTTAAAGCTAAAGGATTATAGTTTCTATCAAAAATATAAAATTTGACTTAGTTCATACACCCGAAAAATAACGTGGTATTGAAAATAACCATATTTCATTGGTTTTTTGTGTTTTTCAATGAACTCCAGTGTCGGCGCTAACGAATATAAAAGCATAATAGTTCTTAGATATAAATTAGACATGTCGGAGAAAAATATAAAATAAAAATTGGCTCAATCTGGCAACTCGTTATGAAAAAATCGTTACTTGAAATTTTAAAATTTTGAAAATTTCCATATTTCAGGCTACAATTTGGTCATGTTTGTTAGCAGATACAAACTTGAAAATTACTGAGTACTTACTCCCTACTTTTAACTTCATAACACTTCAAGACCCGTTTAGTTATTTTCACTCCTCTCGGATTTACAGGGTTTTAAGGAAAAGCCTTTTTGGTTTTTTGTATGTATTTTTATACTTTCCTCAATTGTTATATACAGAGAAATTAAAATAAAAACAAGTAGTATTACAAGTATTAAAGAATAATTATGGACTAAAAATATATTTAATAAATTCAGTAGATTTTTTATGTTAAAAAATTTTACAGTGGTGGCAGAAAATAGGCACATGGTATATTTTTATCATTTAAAGTAGAAAATTTCTGTATTTTAGCTTTTCTTTAAACACCTGTGAGTTCAAAAGGAGTGGAAATAACAAAACGGGCCTTAAAGAGTTATAAAGTTAAAGGTATATTTAGTTTTATATTTAATTTTAATATATTTAATAATTTAATAATTAATAAAGGTATATTTATTAGTCGTTTAATTAATACAAATTTATCATTTTCATTTAATTCATCTTCACTTATTAATTCCGATGATCGCGAATACATAAAGTTATGACAGTCTTCTTGTACAAACAAGCCTATCGAGCATTCCATTGTTTTTAATTATTTTTTCACTAAGGACAGGACGTTGTGGATCGATTGAAAAATACCAAAAACTAAATGATTGATTCTTCACAAACAAATAAGCAAATATCGCCGCCTACTTATTGAAGCTATGTAATTTTTTTACAATTAGAATTAAATATACCTTTATTTTTGATCAATGGTTATAATCTTTAACTTCAAGCTCATATATTAGTTCCCATGTAGTGAGAAAACTAGTTTATATGAATGTTTGATGTTTGGCATGGGACTGTTACCGCTTTCAAAACGTGTTCTGATGATGGGAACCTAGAAAATTCCCGAAATAGATCTATCAACACATTCCTGAAAGGGACAAAGAATAAATTTGAAAACAAAAACTCTATAGATTATTTGATATTACAATATCCTAATAAAGAAATATGGTCTCGAACTTGAATAATTTTCATTTTCATTGCACATAATTTTTATTTTTAATAAAAATTATATTAAACTTATATACCTTTAACTTTATAACACTTCAATTCCCATTTTGTTATTTCCACTCCTTTTGAACTCACAGGTGTTTAAAGAAAAGCTACAGAAATTTCCTACTTTAAATAATAAAAATATACCATGTGCCTATTTTCTGCCACCACTGTAAAATTTTTTAATATAAAAAATCTACTGAATTTATTAAATATATTTTTTAGTCCATAATTATTCTTTAATACTTGTAATACTACTTGTTTTTATTTTAATTTTTCTGTATATAACAATTGAGGAAAGTATAAAAATACATACAAAAAACCAAAAAGGCTTTCCTTAAAACCCTGTAAATCCGAGAGGAGTGAAAATAACTAAACGGGTCTTGAAGTGTTATGAAGTTAAAAGTAGGGAATAAGTACTCTGTAATTTTCAAGTTTGTATCTGCTAACAAACATGACCAAATTGTAGCCTGAAATATGCAAATTTTCAAAATTTTAAAATTTCAAGTAACGATTTTTTCATAACGAGTTGCCAGATTGAGACAATTTTTATTTTATATTTTTCTCCGACATGTCTAATTTGTATCTAAGAACTATTATGCTTTTATATTCATTAGCGCCGACACTGGAGTTCATTGAAAAACACAAAAAAACAATGAAATATGGTTATTTTCAATACCACGTTATTTTTCGGGTGTATGAATTAAGTAAAATTGTATATTTTTGATAGAAACTATAATCCTTTAGCTTTAAAACGATTCCTTCATCATGTACATATCTCCAGCAGAAAAATTTTAACAGCTCAAACCACTACGCACAAAACAAGACTTTTTATTTTTTTATTTTGCGTGAGCCTGTAGTGCCGTGTGCAAAAATTAAATCCTCTTGGATTTTGGTTCTGGGTACCCTTAGGAACATTTCCACAAAATTTAAACAAAATCCAAAATGGTCCAGCAACAATTTTTAATTTTTTTTCGGTGTTTTCATATAGAATGACTCGGAAGGAAAAAAGAAAAGGAAAAAAGAAAAAGAAAGATATTTCAAAATTTAAAAGTTTTTGATACTTTAATAACTACTTTAATATATCCAACAAATCTTTATGGAAAATGAAGCTGAACATGTAAAGTACACATAATTGAATATTGTTAACCCAGTTGGCGCTACCGTCCTTTTAAAAGAACATCTGACAAATGAGAAAAAAGCGCCGTTATGCACGTGCATTTCTATACATATTTTTTTATATTATTATTGCCTTATGCTTTGTTATTTAGCTTCGCAGATCGAAAGCGTCAGTTGGTGAAAGCAGTTCCGGGTATTTTAATTGCTTATT
Organism: Delia radicum; assembly: GCA_021234595.1. Classification (NCBI taxonomy): domain Eukaryota; kingdom Metazoa; phylum Arthropoda; class Insecta; order Diptera; family Anthomyiidae; genus Delia; species Delia radicum. The sequence goes on from CM037851.1 coordinate 79,195,865, forward strand.
GAGTGCTTTGCGAATAGTGATTTTTTTCTAATAGTGCGTAATGGGGAAAAACACGTAAGTAAATCATTTACATCCAGTTAATTGTTATTTTTTGTTTAAAAATAATAAGAGTAACATCTTAGTTAAACAATAAATAAATGGAAAGCTTGCGTAATGCTGTATTGCAGTGTGCAAAGTGTACTGTCTTTGGACAGTACTTTTAAAAGGACACCCGATTCCGGAAAATATATAGGTTTAAAAAAAAAAAAGTTATTTGATAAAAAATGTTTAGAACCCCATAAAGATTTAAGTTTCGAAATAAAAATTTAAGTTTTCAAAAAAAAAATAATTCCGGCGCTATCTGGGTTAATATCGAATGCAAGGATATGGTTAGAAAAAATTTATCGTAATTCGTGAGTAGGTTTCATACAAAATAATACCTTACCATTTTGGTTTTTATTTATAAAAATGTTTTTAACAAACTATTTTATCTTCGAAATCTTAAAAAATCGTTTAAGTCTGAACCGCTTTCTGAATAAAAAAAAAAACTTAAATTTGATATATTGAATTGGGTAATCGCTTTGGCTTATCTATCGGAAAATTACTTGAAACTTACACAGAAAAAATTTACATAATTCGAAGTGTAATTTTAAGATTTGTTGGCAAAAACAAAAGGTACAGTGAAATAACTCCCAAATGAAATAAGTCCCAATGGAAAAATGAAATAAGTCCCAAAAAATTTTCCATGTAAATTGGGACTTATTTCATTATGAAATAAGTCCCAATGCGTTGGGACTTATTTCATAATATTTGTTGGGAGTTAATTCATTATGAAATAACTCCCAAATGAAATAAGTCCCAACAGGTTTTTTGTTGGGAGTTATTTCATTTGGGAGTTACGATTGGCACTTATTTCATCGCAGTTGGGACTTATTTCATTTTAATTGCAAACACAATTTTACGATTGGGAGTTATTTCATTTTTGTTGGGAGTTTTTCTGCGTGGCGGCCTGCGGCCGCTCTTAGGGGTTTTCTCCTCCATAGGACGCGGCAGGTGGCTTCGCTGAATACAGTTTTCCTGCGCCCGTCTCATTATCTTCCCTAGTGTGACGCGCGCAGGGAAACTTTATTCAGCGAAGCCACCTGCCGCGTCCCATGGAGGAGAAAACCCCTAAGAGCGGCCGCAGGCCGCCACGCAGAAAACTTTATAAAGTAAAGATTTTCAATATTGTTGCAGTTAAATTTTTTGTTGAATTATTAATGTTCTATTAATTTTTGTTAATATGAAATTTTTTTATAATTGTTCAATAAAATATAAGAAGAATAAGAATAAGAAATTTAATTGCTTCATTTAAAAAAAAATTTAAGTGAAATAAGGCCTTTACGGCTTTATTTCACTTTCAAAGTGCAATAAAGCCTTTTTGCAAATAAAGGCCTTATTTCTCAATTGAAAGTGAAATAAAGCCTTAAAGGCCTTATTTCGTAAGGCATTATTGCACTCCACCTATGCTTACATATACTTATGAAATAAAAAGTGTTCTCTAACAGAAAAACAAAACAAACAAAAATTGGGAGTTAATTCATTTTTGTTGGGACTTATTTCATTGGGAGTTAATTCATTTTTTTGGGATTTATTTTTAAATTTTGAAATAACTCCCAAAAATTGGGACTTATTTCATTTTTCTCATTGGGAGATATTTCATTTTTTTACATTGGGTGTTATTTCATTTTTGATGGGACTTATTTCATTGGGAGTTATTTCATTGGGACTTATTTCATTTGGGAGTTATTTCACTGTACCAAAACAAAACATAATTTTCATAGTTAAGTACAAAATCATGAATTGAATAACCAATTTATTGATTTTCCTGTCCTAACGAGTTTTGATCTTTGCAGTTTCATTAATTTTTAGTAAAATCCAATAAATTTGTGAATTAATGGATTGAAATAAAATAAAAAATATTTTCAAGGATTTGTTTACCAAAAACAATTTTTTATTTAAATTTATTTTCATCGGGATAAACATTAATTGCATTTATAGTAATTAAATGTGCTAAAGTCCCAAAACTTATTTAACAAATTGTGAAAAGCAATCTGATGTAGGCGTGTCCCTATCCGGATTTCATTCCTGCCCAAGGAAATCTTCAGGGGACTTTGTTATTAGAATTTCTAGAGATATTTGTTATGTTAAATCACAAACTCAATGAGAATTTCTTGTCCTCGTCTAGGAGCGAGATTCAAAATTTAAAATATCAAAGAAAAAACAAAAACAACAACACAATTGTGAAAATATTTTGTTGTTGTTTTTGTTTTTGTTTTTTCTTTGATATTTTAAATTTTGAATCTCGCTCCTAGACGAGGACAAGAAATTCTCATTGAGTTTGTGATTTAACATAAAAAATATCTCTAGAAATTCTAATAACAAAGTCCCCTGAAGATTTCCTTGGGCAGGAATGAAATCCGGATAGGGACACGCCTACATCAGATTGCTTTTCACAATTTTTTTAGTTTAATACTGATGAACATAATATGTTTTAATCAAATATATTGGTTATTGATTTCACTCATATTTCAAACAAAAGTCTTTATCACAGGAATTTCATTTATATTTTTTTTTGTATGTTAAATATTTTACGCACGATTTTATAAAGTAATTTGGATTTTTTTTTTTTTTGAAAATACTATTATCAAATTTAAAAAAAAATTCTATTTAAATATGTTTATTTGACGAATTGGTTTGTCACTTTGCATTCAAGTATGCCATACATGCTTTTGGTTTGAGAGAAATTACAATACTCGGCAAGTTTTACTTTTTTGAGGATCCTCCGAAATACATATTCTTTAATAAGCTTTGGTACGCTGACCAATTTGTTTCATATTCCAAATAATAATAAAAATTTAAATATAAATCGATGGATTGAAAAATTGACTTACACACTGTGTTTCATAGCTATAATGTAATTTTTTTTTTACAAATTATTTCTTAAATAACTGAACCGATCTCTTAGGCGTCTTCGCATGATTAACTCATATGTGTGTTAGCTTTCGATTGATGCAACATAGAAAGTTGCTGTTGAATATTTTTAATTACGTTGTTGTCTAGTAATTCATAATTAACTATAACGTAATTTTAAGAAAATTTTAAAAATTAGAGTTTAATGATAGCAATTTCGTTAAAATTAAATGTGTATTTTAGAACATTTTTGTGTATTTCATTTGACTTTTGTTTCGGTGCAGTTTGTACAAAAAAGCATGGATTTTAGGCCAAATCTGCATTTATAGAACATTTTTCATAAACTCGTCCAAATTCAAGTCGAGACTTGACTTTTTCTCAACACTCCAACTTATTAGATTAAAGTCAAATAATTTTTAAAGAAACAAGTTAACTCCACTCGACAAATATCGCGTATTAACTATAGTTTTTTCGGCCAAATCCGATTCGGTTCATTGGGCTATAAAGATTTTGTGCTTTAAAATAGATTTTACGTAAGATTTAATTGTGTTTTTAAAGATTTTCTGACTTAAAATGCTTTGTTTACTATTAAAATATTTTTTTTTTTTTTTTGATTAATTAATAATCATATAATTACAAATTATATACTATTACCCTAACCGAGCACTAGCTACTATGGCCTTCGGCGCGTTGTAGCGAAAACAGACCAGTGCCTCTGGTGGGAATTGAACCCACGACGCTCGCACTGATAAGCCAGCACGCTACCAACTAGCCTACCGGGGCGCACAAATAAAATATTATTTATTCTATGAATTTTGAATTTTTTTTCAAATGTGTTTTTGTACGTCTTACTTTTTTTACAATATATTTTTGCTTTAAATATATTTAATTTTGTTTTTTTTTTGCCTTTACTGATATTTGTCATACATAAATGTTATAGAATTTGTGTGGTTTTATTGTATTTTATATACTCATATATTAATTATACATGGAAGTATATATAATCTCATATATTGTTATATCAAGTTTATAGGATTACATAAAAAAAAGTTAACTTACATATACATAATATAAGATATAACGATATATGATGATATATAGCGGAATATTTGAAACTTTCGTAAAAATAAAAATGAGATGTAACTATAAATATTTATCAAGCTATTTATATATTACAATTTTGATATAACTTTTATAAAAAATTGTCTCAACAATGCCCTAGAGGCGCTGAGACTCTATTATTTTAAGAATTAAATTTTGTAAAAATGAATTTAAATAAATAAAAAAAAAAAAAAAAAAAAAATTGTGCAATGAAAATAAAATTATTCATTATTAGAGTCCATACTCTATATTTCTTTATTAGGATATTGTCCTAACAAATAATCTATATACAAAGTACAGTTTAGTTTATTATCCGTTTTTGTTTATAGACAAAACAATAAAATAAAAAGGACGAAAAAACAAAAAAAGTGTATAGAATTTCCACCAAAGGTGGACCTTGCACATAACAAACAAGTTTTCAATTTATTTGTTGATCAATGGTGATAATCTCTAACTTCGAGCTCATATATTAGTTCTCATATAGTGAGCAAACTAGTTTATATGAATGTTTGATGTTTGGAATGGGATTGTTACCTCTTTCATACTGTGTTCTGATGATGGGAACCTAGAAAATTCCCGAAATAGATCTATCAATACATTCCTGAAAGGGTTAAAGAATAAATTTGAAAACAACAAAAAAACTCTATAGATTATTTGTTAGGACAAAATCCTAATAAGGAAATATAGAGTATGGCCTCGAACTTGAATAATTTTCATTTTCATTATATATGACAATGTTTAAACTTTTTTCATCGGGATATTTTAAATAAGCTAATCTACAAAAAAATTGTGTGCCACTAATTTGAAATTTTTAATTTTTAAAATCTAAAAAAAAAATGCTGAAAAAAATAAAAGTCAAAAAATAAATTTTGCAGCGAAATTTATGATAAAAAGCAAAATAGTTACGGTCCCAAAAAATGATATGTAAAGATTTTGATAATTTTACTGGCAAAATATCTCGTTAAAAACCCGATTAAGAGGTCAAAAAAACCCGATTTCACCAATATTCGAAACCGCTAAAGTTTTTGAAAATAAAGAACAAAAAAACGATTGCTCGGGTTTCGGGTACGGTTTTAGACACTCGATCTAAAACACTTCTAGTAATACTTTACGAAATATTATTTGTTACCTATGACGTATGAGTTATATTTTTATATTTTAACACTCATACGCACTGTGGGGAAAATAGTATTATAGCACTAGTGCTTGAATTTACTTGTCAAATTCCATAAACATTTTTAATCAAAAACTAGAAGTTTTAAAAAACCACTAGTTTTTGATTGTAGTATAAATGAGGTATTAATACAATTTGTAGAATATTACGCAGAGAGAACATCACTTACACAAATTGTCAAGGTCATGGTGGAGAAACACATAATACATCCACCACAGAGCGACAAAGTAGCTCCTTTTTTGAAAAAAAAAAATAAATTCCTAAATACATGCATACGCAGCAAAAAATAGTGCTTACCCAGAAGCGCTTCCGGAAGGCATTATTTAATTACGAAGCGCTTTCAAAGCAAATACAGAAGGCACGATTTTTGTTCGCGATGTCCCACTTGGCATGTATTTTTTAAGTAATAAATTCATGTCTTCTTAGGCAATAAGAAGAGCTTTTTTTGTATTAATGCATTAATGCTTCATGATATGCTTCAAAGAAGACATTTTGGGAAGCACAACAGAATGCATTCCTTAATTGCTTTATTATATGCAAGGAGAAGAAGCGCTATTTTGGAAGCATACAAATGTAGTTACTGCTTACCAAATCTAGTTTATTTTTTGCTGGGTATTAATTAAAAATGTGCAGATATTGCATTTATAACAAAATATGCAACAAAAAATTCAATAATTACACACTGCTACAAAAAAGCACTTTTTGTCAGAACTTGAAACCGACCTAGTGAGGGTTGTAGGCCTAGGAGAGGACATACAAAAACCGTTTTAAAACATTTTAAAACATCTTCAAAATTTTGAGTTAATTTCAAAAGACTGTTTTAGGGTAGGTAGTAGCACTTTAGTACCTCTAACTCATACATTTTTTGACCGATTTCAAAATTTTAAACAGTTTTTTAAAGGCTAAGAATTAAGCTTTCATGAAATGTATTCATAAAATATATATTCCAAAAAATTAGGTAAGTGTTTATCAAAAGTTTCTCATATTTTTTATTTTTTTTCCTAATTTTTCAAATGAAAACCTACATTTTTTTGCACTGTATTTTAAAGACAATTTTATAAAAAAAAAAAAAAATCGGTTTATATTTGCAAAAGTTACTCAACTTTTTCTAAAGTAAAAATTTTGGCATTGCAGACTTTTCTCTACAAACGTAAATTAAAAACCTAAGTTAACAAGTATAGCTAAAAACAGGTGTTAATGAAAAGTTGAATAACTTTTACAATTTTCATCCGATTTGAAAAATGAAAACCATGTTTTGTTAAGAACTAAATTTGCTTTATAAGTTGGTATAAATTTTTATAAGCTTTCATATTGAAAAAAGCAATGTCAAGCTACTAAAATCAGAAAAGGTTATAATTTTCGTTTTTTTGTAGATATTCTTAACAAAAACAATACTTATAACTTACAAATGTATTAAAAAATGTAATTTTAAAGCGTAATCAGTTTTCTTTCCAAACCCGTTAAAAAAATTTAAATCGGACAAAAACTGACTGAGTTACAGGTCGATAAGTTGACGAACATCACTGAAAACGGTTTTTTTAGAATAAATTTGAGGGTGTTTCTGAAACTTTTTGACACAATTCGTAATGTACTCAACAAGACCTATAACCCAAGCCAGGGGGTTTTCCAAGTATTTTTTCACTGTAGCTCCGTGTAAAAACTTATTAAATGCATGTCTTTTTGATGCAAATATGCAATATTTGGTTAACTTTGTTATCCAGAATTTACATGAACTTCCGAGTCCCAATAAAAGTTAGTTTTTATATTATTAGAAATAAAAAAAAACTATAGAGTTTATTTACATACTCCATTAGCTCCTTAAATAAACCGAAAGCTAAGACAATCTATATCAGAAATATTACACCCAGAAAATAGTATCAGTTGTAACCATCGAATTTGTTGCCAATCGAATTCTGGCGGTTACGACAACTATCTTACTATTATTTTATATTTTTGGTTGTGAATAATAAATATTCAGTTGTCACATTCACTACCAGCTTTAGGAACGTTGACTTTTAAAGCATTAGCATACGCACATTTTTCGCTTTCATAGAAGTTATTGTTAACAACTGCCAAAAATGTTAAACTTATTTTAAACAGCATTTGTATAACAATATAAATTAATTGGTAACTAAATTAATAACATTCTAAGTTCATATTTTATTTTTTTATATATATGGAGGTTGAGGCGGTAAGTGGTTGGATTTGCAATCAGAAGGTTGCGAGATCGATTCCAGGCTGGGAGATAATTAATTTTTTTTATTTTTAATTATTTTTTTAGTATTTGCTTTTATTTAATTCAGTTTTGCGATGGGACATTTTGTAAAAGTTATTTAAAAATCTAAAAAACCTAAAGTATCATATTTTTTGTTGTTATGTTGATAAGAAAATGTAAAATGTATTTAGTTTATCGATTGTATGTAACCTTTTAAGATCTGACCGATCGGAACAAGAATTTTACTTTTTTTTTTTTTTTTTTTTTTACATTTGTTTCAAGATATACGTTTTAGGTGTTCCTTGAAACGTGTGCAACATTCCGAGAATTTAATTTAATTTTTTAATTCAATTGTTTCGGATCTCACAAAATTAGCAAAAACGAAAAATATCAAAGCCAAATCTTGAAGAAAGCTATTTTAGTAATAATAATAGTAATTAATTAGTAAATTAATTAATTAAGTTTTACTTAATTTAAATATATCATTTTAATTTAGCTATCGATTTTTTACCGACCTCTTTCTCCTTTAATACATACCTTTAATGTATATATGTAATATACCTAGATCTTTAGTAAACATCAGGGCAGTGGATAAATAACTCCTTTTTAGAAGCAGATTTTAATGCAAAAAATACCAAAAACATTAGAAGATCTTACGTTCCAAGGCATACTCGTTTCATTGCAGGTCACTTTTCCCTACCTATAGTTAAACTACTTCTCCAATATTTTTTTTCTGGTCTATTTTATCTTGTTAAAGGCACTTTAACGTCAAATTTATTATTAACAAAAATATTTTTAAATATGCAATGAATTCAAATTTGTTAAATGAGTTTTTTTTTATTAGTTCTTTATATATTTTTTAACCTAATCGCAACTTAAAAATATTTAAAAAAATATTTATAATATCTCATTGATACGAAATCACATAATAAAAATGTTCTAAAAATTATTATTTTATATTTTTCATAAATATATATTGGCCTGGGTTCTATATTCCACTATGAAGTGAAAGTGGAATCGTTTTTAATTCCACATTTTCAATTCCGCTGTGTTCTGAAAAACGAGTGAATCGTTTTTTTCACGACGATTTCATTTTCATTTTGTTCTTACCAACAACATAAAAAAATGCGGGAAAAAAACCTAATTATCACTTTAAAGTGAATGAAATTGCAATAAAGAAGAGTGCATTTTTTAACAAAAATAAAAATTAAACAAAAAAATACTTATTTTTAAAATAATATAAAATGAGTTTCGCAATTGTGATTTCCTGGTATTTAATTATAAAAGAAAAACGAAGAACGGAAAATCTATATAGAAAAAGGCTTCGTGACTGTTCAAATCCTTTGGAACTACCAGAAAAATCGTAAGACAATAATTAAAACTGAGTCGCAAGTGTTTAAAATTAATAAAAAAAATAGTTTTATTGCGTACTTATTTATTATGATCGCAAAAGACTTCAATCTAGCAGTGGAAAGAAGTACAGCGTCAAAAATTTTAACAAATAAGTGTAATGTTTTGAAAACTGTCATATGCCCAAAATGGATTAGATTTGAAAGAAGTCGCGAAGAAATTGAGAAATCAAAAGGAGAAATCAGAAAGGGAAATCATCGGTTGAGGTTCCTCATTTTCTATTTTTTCAGTACCTTCGTCATTTTTATTTAATTTTGTAAAATCACGTTTACTACATTGTCGGAACTGGTGCTATCTAAGTTTAACAATTCAGTAGATGAATTTGTGGTTGTTTACCCTTTGCTAGTCGTCCCGAATGATTTAGCAGCTGGAACACCTTCGACTGCTGTATAAAGGCCAGAAAGTTTGGCAACTGAATCTACTTTGGATGATATGTGTTGGATATTATTGGTTCCTCCACCTGTTGCCGTTACCTCTGCTCTATTTTCTTCCAATTTTTTACGAATAGTAGCCTTCCAATCAGCCCAAGCCTTTTTCCAACCAGTTGCATCGTTTTCTGGAGGTCCTAAGCTGTTTAATGTACTTGCTAAGTCCTTCCACAACTGGTCTTCAACTGTTTTGTCGCCCCTCTAAAAACCTTTGGCCAAACCAGATTTTTTTTCCATGAATGTTAAAAATGGGGCCTCTTGTTCCGGATTCATGTGTTTTCCCGTAAAAAATACAACACTTTTTCAGTTAAATAAACGTATATTAACAACATATCACATTTACTTACATTGTTTGATTTTTTTTTACTTTTAATATTCAAAATAATTTTATTTTCTAAAAAGTTTGGTTTTTCACTCAGTTAACTAATACCGTTTTACAATAACTTTTTTTGTAGTGAAATTGTTTTATAGAACACATCAAATCACTTTAATTCCACTAGAAACAACATGAAAATGAATTTTTTTTTTTTCAAATCACTTATGTTGAATTGGGAACACAAATTGAGCGGAAGTTTCACTTTCACTTCATTTTCGGAATTTAGAACCCATGCGATTGTATAAATTTGTTTTTTATTTTTTTATTTCATTAATTAATAATCATATAATTACAAATTATATACTATTACCGAGTACTAGCTACTATGGGCTTCGGCACGTTGTGGCGAAAACAGACCAGTGCCTCTGGTGGGAATCGAACCCACGACCCCCGCACAGATAAGCCAGCACGCTACCAACTAGCCTACCGAGCTAGCCTACCCGGCTTGTATCAATATTTTCAACTTAAGTTCGTTTTAAATTTGTTGTACTACATAAGTAACTTTGGTGCAAATGGTAGAGCGGTTTACTTCAAAACAGCAGATCGTGTCTGAGATTCGTGTGTTCAATACTAGCTTGCAATAAAAGATTTTTTTTAATATGTTTAATGTTAATTTTTTTAAAAATGTTATTACATATATATTTGAAAAACACCTTCCATGAACTGTTGAAAAATAGCATTCATGTACTGTTTAAAATGCTATTAAATGCTATTTACACCCAATGTCTAGACTATGTTGAAATCATTAATGATTCACTAAAGTTTTCACCACATCCGGATCAGTAGAAGTGGTGTTTTTACTACTTCTTCCTCAGCTCATATTCTGCTGGGCTATTATATACCACATAAATATTATTAACTTTCAAAAACTTTTATTGAAATTATAAAACTTTTTTTGTTTTGCAAATATTGAACCGTGGTACTCAGATTAATAGTGCTCTGTAATACTGATTGTGCCACAATCACATTTAATTTTATTTGGCTTATTTGCTGTTTATATATTTAATTTTTTTTTTAATTAAAAAAAAAGATTTGTATTTGTCTTTTCCGGGATTTGAACTCGGACACTTGGTGTAATTGTCTGCCACTATACCCATTACACAACAAACACTTATAAATGTTGAAAAAAAACTTATAAATGTTGTTAGGAAAATAAACATAGTTTTAAATTTGCACTATTCGGTTGGTTCTACTGAACCCCCAATTTAATGGCATACCACTTTTGATTACCGACAATTATTTAATAAATTTGAGAGATGGTACCAGCTTTCCTGTATTTTCACAAAATCAATTTTTGATTCTACCGTACTTAATTACTAACCGAATATTATTTGAAAAGTTGATTTTAAATGCCAAAAATTAGATGAAAGAATTGTTTTTTATTCCCCTTTCTCTCTTTTTAACAACCAGTACAGTATATTTGCTTTATTAATCGTTTATAACTTCCTATCAAAAAAATTTTAGTTTTTTTGACCAAATTCCAACCGATAATTTTTCTGGGTGTAGTTATTTTGATTTTTAAAAATCATATTTTAATTTTTAGAATCCAGGCTATGCTGGCCGTAAAGAACTACCAGAAAATTTAAAAATTCAATTTCGTACCGTCGCCATGATGGTGCCAGATAGACAAATCATTATACGAGTAAAATTGGCTTCTTGTGGTTTCCTGGAAAATATAACATTGGCGCGTAAATTTTATACATTATACAAACTATGCGAGGAGCAGTTGACAAAACAGGTGCACTATGATTTTGGTTTACGTAACATACTTTCGGTATTAAGGACACTGGGTGCTTCGAAGCGAAGGAACTCAAAGGATAGCGAGAGTACGATTGTGATGCGAGTCCTACGTGATATGAATCTATCCAAGTTAATAGATGATGATGAGCCGTTATTCATATCGCTGGTATCGGATTTGTTTCCCAATCAGGTAAGAAATATTATTGAAATATAGTTTCAGGAGATCAAAATGGTTAATATTAATTACAGACCCTCGAAAAGACCAATTATCCGGAGTTGGAGGCTGCTATAGCTCAACAAACCGAAGAAGCAAATTTGGTTTACCATCCTCCGTGGGTTCTTAAGCTTATACAATTGTATGAAACTCAAAATGTCCGTCATGGTATTATGACTCTGGGTCCCAGTGGTGCTGGTAAAACTACTTGCATACACACTCTAATGAAAGCCCTCACACAAATGGGCGATAGCCATCGGGAAATGCGTATGAATCCCAAAGCAATAACTGCGGCTCAAATGTTTGGTCGTTTAGATGTAGCCACGAATGATTGGACTGATGGCATATTTTCTGCACTGTGGCGTAAAACTTTAAAAATAAAGAGTGGGGAATATGTTTGGTTAGTTTTAGATGGTCCCGTCGATAGTATTTGGATTGAAAATTTAAATTCGGTATTGGATGATAATAAGACCTTAACATTAGCTAATGGTGATCGTTTAACCATGGCGCCATCGGTTAAAATTGTATTTGAACCTCATAATATTGATAATGCCTCGCCGGCAACAGTTTCGCGTAATGGTATGGTGTATATGAGTTCTTCGGGTTTGGATTCAAGACCAAGTAAGTTTTCTTCAAAATTACATATATAACCATCTGCAATCCCTTTATTCGTCTACAGTTGTTCAAGCTTGGCTTAAAAATCGTGCTCCCGGTGAGAAAACTGTATTTTCGGAACTATTTGAACGCACTTTTGTACCAGTCACCTCTTGGGGTACTCAAAATCTTAAACTTCTTATGCCCGTTTTACAGTGTAATATAGTCCGTCAAATGTTATTGATACTCGAGGGTTTGGTACCAGTTAAAAAAGAAGATGAGCAAGCTGTTAGTATGTCCAGCAAAGATAGTCAAGATGGTAAGTATTCCTAACTTGTTTTATCATAAAAAATTTCCATTTTTACGCTTTCTGGACAAGGTTTAGGGTTTCATATTGGTTTTAAATGTATAAAAAAAAAATTACCAAATTTTTAACGTTTTCAGCCAAGGCTTTAAAAGAAGGTCGTCGTAATTCTGCAGCTGAAGATGATGATGGTAATTTATTTTTAAAGATTTTTTTCCTTTTCAGATTTCTTTTATTATCACTCTCTGTAACTGTCTAACAATTTGGTTCCCCTTAAGCTTGTTCTGTGTATTCAGCTGTTCTAGCAACTAACTTTTTAGCACTTTTTACATATATTAAACACCTTAAAGTGATTTGATTGACTTTTTGTGGGTCAACATTTTAATTAATTTTTTCAATTATCTGGAAAACCTTACTAACTAGAAAAGATGCCTGTATCAGAGGTCAACAAAACAGACCCGAAAACAATAGTGTCGATTCAAAGTTTTTACTAATTTGGCATTATTTTTATATCGAAATAACCAATTGTCGCACTGACATAAGGACTTTCATTTATAATATTGTTCCTATCTAAAAGTCTAAGTGAGATGAAGAAAACCGAAAGTCAAGTTAAACCGTTTTTTATATTTTTTGTCCGAGAACAATTCAAAAACTTAAAAATTTAAAAACTGCATAACAATAATATAGTCTTTAAAATGCGGAAGTTCGATATACATAATGAATACGAAAAAATGTTTCAGGAATAGCCTTTCCAACGATACGATTTTTGCATATGGTTTCTTTGGAAGATGTTTTATAAAATAAAAATTACAAGAATTACAATTTGAAAACCCCAATTTGACCCAATAAATTCCCCAGGTGGCAAAGCCGAGACCGGTCGATCTTGGAATTTTTGCCACATTATATTCAAAATTGAGTGCCTTTTTTGTTAGATAACATTTATTATCCCATAGTTTGAAAACTAGACGAGTTAGAAAAAAAGTTTGACGTGTCAAAATTTACGCTTTAACACTAAAATATCAGCACTCAAATTTTATTATAAAAATATTTTGAAAAATATATCTCGCAGAGAAAAAAGCTTTAATTTGGAATGTTAACATTTTTTTTTTGATTTGTATATACTTCCCCCCATGCGCTTCTAAAATTGACACATTTTTAAGGCAAATATTTCGGGAACTATAGGAGATAACCCATACAAGTAAACGTGCCATGTTAGTTCCCTATGGGGAATGAGGAGTCAATTGACCAAAAAGTGACTGCATAAAGGAGGACTTATCACAGGACTGGTATAATTTAATACTGAAGTGGGTTAAGCAGTGTCAATTGTCCTAAAATTACCAATCCTGTGACTGGTAGAGGGAGGACATACCACATAACCAGAATGCTTATTAACAAGAAAAAGCCAGTTGGCCAAAATTTTACCCATTGAAAGCTTTTTATTACAGTTATATTAGTTTTTTGTTTTTATATACATCGAGATTATATTTATGTTATTTTTAATTTATAACGAGCTTTCAACCTCCGTATATTTACAAAAATAAAGCAAATCAAACATATTAGCTAGGTTGATACTAGAATTTCGATCTGGCTAAAGATCTCATCAGAACCCGAAGTTTTAGAAAAGCTAGAGCCTATATAATAGACAGAACTTTAACAAAAAACCTATTAATAATCAATTTTGCTCCATTCTTGTCTTCTTAGTAATCAACCACGTGGTTAGGTCTTTTCCTAACAAGCATCATGACGTTACTAAACTTTGAAGACCAAAAATGTTCTATTTATATAAAAAATTTTTAGTGTGTACTCTGGCTCAAGTAATATTTTTTATTTTTTATTTATTGTTTAGTTTTCGTTTATTTTTATGCCCATCTTTGGTTAGCCATGTGGCATGCCACTATGTGGTTTAAAGCAGGACAAATGACCCCCTCCTATGACAAGCCCATGTTAAAGTGGCCAGTTGTTTACATAGGGTAGGGTTTAGCAGAGGACCGGTCTCTGGCACGAAGGGACCGATCCTGTGGCACACGCAGGACCTGTCCCAATTTCGATTGGGGGTTTACTAGCCGATATCAAATATATTAAGTTTTTGAAAATTAGATTAAAAACAAAAATATGACGAGCGCTTAAAATTTGTTATGCAAAAAGTGCCTTACTTTGGGGGGTCATATTGCAGCCCCGGGAGTTCTGGGAGGCTCAACATCAAAAAATAAGCTCAATATTACGTCGCTTACGCCTGTTCCAATTTTCATTGCAATCGGACTACTAAGTAAGAAATAGCCGAATTATTTCCAAAATTTTTAGACCATCTAAAACTACAACTGTTTTAGGAAAAGGAATTTGCAAACAGTTATAAACATAGCAGCTCTTGGGGACATCCAGATCTTAATGAAACTTGGTTAGGGAATAGTGGGGACAAAAGCAAAACATATGCGGAATGAAGCATAGCCCAATCTAATTTTTGGGGATTATAAAGGATTTGAAATTTTTTCGAAACTTTATTGTTTGAGAACTTTTAAATAGAAGACCTCGGATGTTTTATAAATATTAATCGTCCCTATCTCGATAAATAGTCGAGTGTGTTTAAAAGATCAAAAACCAAATCCAACACCCCAATATCGGCACCAAATGTGTATTAAATTAGCCTGTATTTTAGATTGATTATCTAGTAAAAACTCTATCTCGAAAACTCAGTGAGATAAATGTAAACGGACAATGTAGGAGTTGAAAACATTAGAGTGGATCGAATTAGAATTTTGGAGGACTATAGCTTAGAACAGTAATCTATAAATTGTGGTTAAATTTAAAAAACTTCATTAAAACGTTTTTGCCAAGTCGAAATTGAAGTTTGACTTGCGCTTTTTATCTAAATAGAAACCCGAAATTTTCTTGCAAAGAGAAAACTTTTTTTAAATCATTTTTTTTTCGGAAAATATTTATTTTTTCTCTCTTATTTACAAAAAAAAACCTAAAATTTATATCGAACAAAATTTGCCATCTTCACCGCGAAGACTTCAGTAAATAATTACCTCTTAGAGTGAATTTGGAGTTCTTTATTTGTGTAGAAACTGCAAAATTTATCCTTTCGAAATAAAAAAACTTGGATGATACTGGACGAATTGGCGATGCCCTGTGGGAACCGAATCTGACACTGGTCACTTTACTTGTTTGTCATAGGAGGATGTTAATTGAGTTTTGTGACATGTCACAGGACCAATGCAAAGGAACAAGTTACAGGACTTACTTAAAAGACCAGGTGACGGAACTGATAGAAAAGAACATGCCAAAGAACTGTTTGGGCCTGACCACCGCCTTGGGTCTAAAAATTTCAAATTTAAAAATTTAAAAAAGTCTCCCTTGACGGCCGCCCAAACCGCTGAATTGATTTTGAAATTTGTTATGTATGTTATTCTTCCCGCGTAGACTTTCTCTAAGGCCTGGTTCTCTAAAATCCTTTTGGGAAAGTAAAGGGTGTTTTTTATACAGGTATAGAACTTTAAGTTGGCAACACTTTTTTCACTGGCGGCCATTTTGTCAGCTGTCAGCTGTCAAGTGATTTATGATTTATGACTGACGCCTGAACAACGCTTCCAAATTTTCCAAATTGTAATCGTCCATCAGAGCAATTAATTCGATTAACTATGGAAATTTTTCGCACCACGTTTACTCTAAATGATAATATGCATCCACAGATACGTCGTACAGTGCGTACAAAAGAAGTCGTTGCTGCTGTAGAACGTAGAGCGTAGCTATAGAGCCATGATTATTGACTTTTTCGTTCATCAATTGAACAACCATGATTTGCAGGAGCTGTGGTTTCAACAACACGGCTCGACATGTCACACAGCTAGTGCCACAATTGATTTATTAAAGGAAACGTTTGGTAACTGCATAGTTTCACGTTTCGGACAGGTGAATTGGCCTCCAAGATCGTCTACGCAGATGAGCTCGAAACGATTGACCACATGGACGACAACTTTCTCCGCGTTATTGCCAATATACGGGCACAAATGTTGGAAAAAGTCATCGAAAATTGGACCTCAGATTAGACTCCGTCCGAGCCAGCCTTGACGGTCATATGCCAGAAGTCATATTTAAATTATAATGCCAGAAGATTATCTTTCAAATAAAGTAAATTTCATGCCAATTTAAAAAATGTATCTTTGTTTTATTCCATTTCAAAGTTCTATACCTCTATAGAAAATACACTTTATATGTTTTGGAACTTTTGTGAGGTAGGTTCCTCCTCAAAAGTATACATAAGCAAAGACAGGATGTTTGAAAATTCGCACGGAACAGCATAAGAGTGGATAGAAAAGTCCAATAAGAACGTGGTTTAAATGCGGTAAAAAAGAGAATTAGCCTCTCCTTAACCACCCAGAGCAATCCGCTAGAGCTAGGTATTTTCAATTTGGCATGAATGTATCCTTTAAAACTGACTAGACAGCTGCAAACTATGGATATTTGATAGTTCCAACGGACTTGTAAAAAGGGAAAAATCTCCTCCTTGTCCCGCTGCTTAAACCCTTTTGACTAGAAAATTTCAATAAGAACTTGGTGTAAATGGGGCTAAAAAAGGAAAAAGTCTCCTCTTAATCACCTAGCCAAACCGCTGGAGCTAGAAACTTAAACTTTGTATTGCACCCTCTAGGATTGGCCTGTAAGACTGAAACTTAAAATATGCTTTTTTTTGAGGAGTGGACTTATTCACTGAAAATATATTTATTGAATGACCTATACAAAGCTTTAAAAAGAAATCTCAAACTTGAAATTAAAAAGAATTTAGTTTTTTTTTCAAATATATTCCGGTATTTCAAACTACCAGTACTGAAGTATCGGGGGTTTAAGCTTGTCGTAACATAATTTACCTAGAAAGTGTGAACTAAGAACACCATAAAATAGCTCATTCGAAAACCTTTCGTGGTTCCGTCATTGATGTTTAAGAAATATGAATTATCTTCTTAAAAATATAAAAATACCATAATTACTCATTAATCCCTCCTCTTTTTGTCCTCAGTAAATTCTATGCTTTTATCACGGTCCTGTTTTTACCAGTCATGTGTTAAGCGCTTTGAGACTGGTCTGTTTGCATCGAGCACGGGTTAGCTACTTTCGAACCGCTTCTATTTCCATCGATTACGGGACAGGTACTGTTTGTACCGGTCACGGGACAGGTGCTAACCTCTGTATTCTCTTAGGGTGATATCAGATTAATGTTCCATTAGGTAATCATAAAAGTTATTCTAATTCCTCAGTTTTTTTCACGTACGAGTAATTTTTAATAAGTTTTAAAAAAACTTAATAATAATCACTCTCTCTCACTCTCTCTTTACCTAAAAAAAGTCAATCGAATTACTTATTTTTTACTCTCTCTTCTTCTTTTTATAACATTTATAATAATACTGTGCCTGTGAAAAATTATGTTTACTAACTCTACTAAATGTGATCTCGTCTAACAAAATTAATTGTAACCAGAATATCTTTCACTAAGCTAAACACTATTTTCTTTTTTTTATATTATTATTTCCGTAGAAGAAGCCGCCGAAGAAACAATAGTGGACGAAAAAGAAGATACTTGTACACCCGAACATTTACAGCGTTTATATATCTTTGCTTTAGCCTGGGGTTTGGGAGCTTATCTCAGTACTACAGATCGTGTTAAAATGAATCAGTATGTTAAGGAAACCTTTCCCGATTTGGACTATGCCAAGGGGACGACTAGCGAAAATAGTATATTCGATTTCTTTGTTTCGCCAACGGGTACCTGGCAATCATGGAAAACTTTAGTTACTCCGTATATGTATCCAGAAGTTTCGACACCAGATTATTTAAGTATTTTGGTGCCTATAGTTGATAATGTTCGAATGGATTATTTAATAGGCTGCATAGCCAATCAAGAGAAAGCGGTAATGTTAATAGGTGAACAAGGTACTGGCAAGACAGTAATAATGAAAAATTTCATGAAAAAAATGAATGTGGAAACATATATGGGACGTTCATTTAACTTTTCCTCTGCAACAAGTCCTTATCAATTTCAAAGAACTATTGAAAGTTATGTGGAAAAAAGAGTGGGTGTCACGTTTGGTCCTCCGGGAGGTCGTAAATTAATTGTATTCATAGATGATATCAATCTACCGGAAATTAATGAATGGGGTGATCAGATTACCAATGAAATTGTAAGACAATCTATGGATATGAAAGGTTTTTATAGTTTAGAAAAACCTGGAGATTTTACTACTGTAGTAGATGTCCAATATGTCGCAGCTATGGGTTTACCAGGAGGAGGACGTAATGATGTACCTTCGAGATTAAAAAGACAATTTTGTGTTTTCAATTGTAATATACCAGATAATGATTCCATAGATAAAATATTTCGTGTTATAGGCGAAGGTCACTATAATGCTAAGCGAGGTTTTATACCAGAAGTAAGAAATTTGGTTAAAAAATTAATATTGGTTACAAGATATTTATGGCAACGTACTAGAGAGAAGTTATTGCCCACACCAGCTAAATTTCATTATGTATTCAGTTTAAGAGATCTATCACGCATATGGCAGGGTATGGTGGGTACTTTGTGTACCGTCATAACATCGGAAAGTGTTTTAATGTCTTTATGGAAACATGAATGTACTCGGGTATTTGCCGATCGTTTTACCAATATGACCGATAAGGAATGGTTTAGTTCGGAACTATCTTGTTTGGTACGATCCGAATTGGGTGACAATCATGTACAAATGATTATACCCAATCCAGTGTTTGTGGATTTTATGCGCGATGCTCCTGAACCTACAGGCGAAGAAGGCGAAGATACTGATATGGAATTACCTAAAGTCTATGAACCGGTTACATCTCATGAAGTACTCCGTGAGCGTCTGGTTATGTTTCTCGCGCAATTTAATGAAATGGTGCGAGGTTCTGGGATGGACTTAGTTTTCTTTCCCGATGCAATGTTGCATTTGGTAAAGATTTCACGTATCATAAGACATCCGCGTGGTAACGTCATGCTGGTCGGGGTAGGTGGCTCCGGTAAACAATCGCTAACTAAATTGGCTTCCTTTATAGCCGGCTATAAAACATTCCAAATTGCTTTAACACGTTCCTATAATGTGGCCAACTTTCTGGAGGATCTGAAACTCTTGTACCGAACCTGTGGGGTACAGGGTAAAGGTACCACTTTCTTATTCACCGATATGGATATAAAAGAAGAAGGATTTTTGGAATATCTAAATAATATTTTATCATCTGGTGTTATCTCAAATCTTTTCTCTCGTGATGAACAATCGGAAATTGTTCAAGAATTGACGCCCATAATGAAACGTGAAAATCAACGTAAAACTGCCACCCCGGAAAGTGTGATGGAATTCTTTTTGGCACGCACTTGTGCCAATCTACATGTGGCCTTTTGTTTTTCCCCGGTGGGTGAAACATTCCGATCGAGGGTGCAACGTTTTCCGGCTTTGGTATCAGGCTGCACTATCGATTGGTTTCAACCTTGGCCCAAGGATGCTCTTGTCTCGGTTTCACGACACTTTCTGAGTGACTTTGAAATAGAGTGTACACCGGCGGTAAAAGAAGAACTTGTCAATGCTTTGGGTTCAATACAAGATATAGTAGCGGAGACTTCTCAAGAATATTTCCAACGTTTCCGGCGGGCTACTCATGTCACACCAAAGTCATATCTTAACTTTATAGCTGGCTACAAGTGCATCTATCAGCAGAAGCAAAAGGAATTGGGAGATGGTGTAGAAAAAATGGATACTGGTTTGGAGAAACTTAAAGAAGCCTCTGCTTCAGTGGAAATCCTTAAAAAAGATCTAGTGGTTATGGAAGAAGAATTGGTAGAGGCTTCCAAAAAGGCTGAATCTGTGTTGGTTGAAGTGACGGAAAGAGCTATGCAGGCCGAAATAGTAAAAAATCAGGTTTTGATAGTCAAAGATAAAGCCGAAGCCTTAGTAGCTTGTATAGCCCATGAAAAGGCCTTAGCAGAAGAAAAACTTGAGGCAGCAAAGCCGGCACTCGAAGAAGCCGAAAATGCTTTGAATACTATAAAACCAGCACATATAGCAACAGTACGAAAACTAGGACGACCACCGCATCTTATCATGCGTATTATGGATTGTGTCTTAATACTATTCAAACGTAAATTACATCCATGTATACCAGATTCAGGAACACCTTGTCCTAAGCCATCATGGCAGGAATCATTGAAGGTATTTGCTTGAAAACTCCAATTTCTTATTATTTAATATTTATGACAATTGTTCTCTCCACCCTTTCAGATGATGGCTAGTGCTACCTTTCTATTGCAACTACAAAATTATCCCAAGGATACTATCAATGATGAAATGATTGATTTATTACAACCCTATTTTCGTATGGAAGACTATAATATGGATATGGCACGTCGGGTGTGTGGTGATGTTGCTGGTTTATTGTCTTGGACAAAGGCAATGGGTTTCTTTCATAGTGTCAATAAAGAAGTTTTACCTTTGAAATCCAATTTGACAATGCAAGAAGCTAGGCTGAAGGTATGTATATCAATAGAGCAATAAAAAAAATATTAAAATGGAGTAAGTAGGTACTCTCTATCTAGACACATATTATGGCATAATTTGTTTATGGTGACAAATAAAAAAATTTTCAATTTGATGGACAGATTGACATTGATAGAAAAAGGAGACACCTACGTAAAGGAGGAAATAACTACACAATAACACTAGCTTACAAAAATTCTTATTGATTTTATAAATACACTAGTTTTTCTTATTTTAAACGCGCTTAAGATCATTTATTTATTAATTATAATTATTTATTTCCAATATTTCGTCTCCACATTGGCTGACTTCATCAGGGAACAATTATTACAATTTGATTGAAAAACTTGTTTTTATAATTAAAAACTTATATAAGTATATAAGTTTTATTAATTATAATTATTTATTTCCAATATTTCGTCTCCACATTGGCTGACTTCTTCAGGGAACAATTAGTTCCCTGAAGTTGTAATTGTTCCCTGAAGTCACCCAATGTGGAGACGAAATATTGGTAAAAAATAATTATAATTAATAAATAAATGATCTTAAGCTCGTTTAAAATAAAAGAATTAAATAAAAGAAGATAAAAAAATAACATTTATAAATTCACTAAGATGTCTGAAGTCTTTGCATAGGTCACTGTTTTTTTTTTTGAGAATTATATCGAATTTATTGCCAATCGAATAGTTAGGTTGTGGTAACAGAATTTTTCAGTTGTGCCAACAGAATTATTGTTGAGGCAACCGAAAATCTGTTGTCATAATCACAGTTCGTCTTAAGCAACTTCAGGTAAAAAAAATTAACAAAAATTTTGAGCATACTGGGCTATAGTATGACCACAGACCAAACATACCCGACACAAGGGACATATTCAAAAATTGTTTATAAAACCAGTATTTTTTAAATAACTTTTTTTCTGTAATGCCGTGACGGTAAGAACGTCGAATTACCCAATAGTTATTGTGGACACTGTATTGTGTAAATATTTGTTTTTTTCTAATACGAAATTTTGAAGAGTTGTCATTGACAGTATTTTTGAGAAAATTTGGCAGTGCTGCCAGACATTAAATTTTCGTGCCCGGTCTAGTTAGTCTATGGTGTGACCCTAGAAAACGAAAAAAAAATTTCAGTTAGAAAAAAATGTGTTTACTTCCAAGACGATTTCAGACGAACATAAAGAATGTCTCACTTATAATATCGACTCTCAAATGTATTAATAACTTTGTACTTAAAAGTGGCTCATATTAGTATGCTATATCAAATTCAAAGTCATTTATTCGGGTTTAAGAAAAAATATAAAAAACTTTAATGTCTTAATAAATATAAAACTTATTGGCGTATTTTGAGGAGCGAATAATATTTTATAATATTGTTATACTGTGGCCGAATTACGGCAGTCGTGATCGAGTGAAACCGTTCGAAAACTGTTTTAAATGAACATACCAAATTTTGTATTTATTTTAGCTTTCCATTTGCGTAAAATTCAACAAACTGTTTTGTGTTTTTTTTTTTTTTGGTTACAGTTTTACCAATAAAATTACGATGCCATTCAACCATAGAAAAAGTCTTTGATCAGGGTAAAGGTTTTTATTGATCTTCGATTTTGTGAAAAAAAGCAAAATGGCATTGACCGAATCTTTCGAAAACTAAATATTGTGATGCGAATGTCAAACCACATATAGATGTTTGGAGCAGTATGGATTTGCTCAACATACCAATTATTTAAAAAAGATTTTTCTTTGTAGCCATACTTCCAAAAATTATTCCGATTTTACTTAAACCATAAATAATTACTAGTTTTATTAAAATCTTACTATACTTATACATATTATAATGTCAGGGTTGCATTATCTAGGGCTATCTTAAAAGATATATCTACCTCTTACCTTTCCAAAATGCCCTAAACGAAGCCCAGAGGTCTTACCGTTCCAAAGTTATGACCATTTGACTGAAACATTTTTTTCTTTTGATTATGTAAGCGAAATTACAAAAACAAATGAATGTGTGCTGTTATTTCATTTCCTTAGCAAATTGAGGTTATGTGCACGTTCTTATGTCTTTTTTTCGAATTTTCTTTTAAAAGCTCTGTATCCCGGCGATTCCACTTTTTTTAATTTTTTGTTTATTAATTCTGAAAGGTCTCCATCCAACAAGACCAAAACAAAAAAATCCGACCACTGGTTCAGAAGTTAGCAATTTTACTCTACTACACGTCGACCACCAATCCGAAAATTTTCAAATCGCTGCCATTTCGCACACTTGCATTTTCGGGGATGGTCGTAGTGGACATATCTTCATAAAATTAGCCAAGGAATACGCTGGTGAGATTCGGCGGGTCGTGACTGTATATTCCGTCCTATTGACGAATAGTCCCCATAAATAATGTATTTTTTGAAGTTTCGCACTATGGCCGTGTAAACACAAATTTTTTTCTTGTAAACGAAAAGTGTGATACACAATTTATAATTAGTTTTAGGATGCTCATTTCGAATATTGCTGAAATTTTAAAATAAATATACACTCACAATACTTTGTCGTTAAAACAAAGAAATATGTACTTTAAAACTACTAAACGTATTGTTAAAAATCGGTCTGCTCACTTTTCTTTTAAATCAAATGTATTTTTAATTTTTTTTTTTAACTATTAAAAATTAATTTAAAATCCCTAAAAATAAAAGATTTTCCTCAATTTAAAATAAAAAAATTTAAAAATATTCTTAAATCGGAAAAAATGAACGATTTTATTTTAACTTCTTAATTTAACTAATTTTAACTTATTAAAAACAACAGTTTTTCTTTTATTTTTACTATCATTAACATTTTGGTTCAAAAAATAATGATTTTTTTGTAAAAAGAAAATTTTAAATGAAAATAATAACTGGTACAGAAAAACTGTAAAGTTTGTTTTGTAATAAATGGTAAAATAAGTTAAAAAAATATTTCTCTGTAGTTTAAATGTATATTCCTTAAAAACCAAAGTTTACTGATTACTTTTTAAATAAACTACAACCAGTTACTGTTAAAATATTGTGAGTGTAGGATGTTATTTAGGTGACTAAATGAATTAAAATGTTTTCTTTTTTCAACTCCCCAATCTCACATTTAGGGGTTGGTTTCAAGAGTTTTAATTCCAAATAATTGTGTTTTTTTTGTATTTCTTTTAGCTTGCCATGGATGATTTAGCTGGTGCTGAAGAACAATTGCGTGCGCGTGAAGAAGCATTACAAGCGGTTAAAAATCTATACGACAAAGCAGTGGGAGAAAAACAACGTCTCACAGATGCAGCCAATGCTTGTCTACGTAAAATGACAGCTGCCACTGCTCTTATCAATGGTCTGTCAGACGAAAAAGTACGATGGACAAATCAAAGTAAAGAATTTAAAATACAACTGGGTAAGCTTGTGGGAGATGTATTGCTAGCGACCGGTTTTCTATCCTATTGTGGTCCATATAATCAAGAATTTCGTGCAAATTTAATAAAAACTTGGATGAGTATTTTAAAACAAAAAGTCATACCTTTTACCACGGGTCTAAATATCATCAATATGTTGGTAGATTCTTCAATGGTATCCGAATGGACATTACAAGGTTTACCCAATGATGAGTTGTCGGTACAAAATGCTTTAATTGCGACAAAATCCAGTAGTTATCCACTGTTAATAGATCCTCAAACACAGGGAAAAATATGGATTAAATCAAAAGAAGAACAAAATGAATTACAAATTACTTCATTAAATCATAAGTACTTTAGAACACATTTAGAAGATGCTTTGTCCTTAGGAAGACCACTTCTAATAGAAGATGTAGGCGTAGAATTGGATCCTGTCATAGATAATGTTTTGGAGAAAAACTTCATTAAATCTGGCAGTATTGAAAAAGTTTTGGTAGGCGATAAAGAATGTGATGTTATGCCAGGTTTTATGTTGTATATAACAACAAAATTACCCAATCCACCATTTAGTCCCGAAGTTAGTGCTAAAACTTCGATTATAGATTTTACAGTTACTATGCGAGGTTTGGAAGATCAATTATTGGGTAGAGTTATATTAATGGAAAAATCTGATTTAGAAGCTGAAAGAGTTGCTCTATTTGAAACTGTTATGCAAAATCAAAGAAATATGAAAGAATTGGAAGCTAATTTACTATATCGTTTAAGTTCTTCCCAAGGATCATTGGTAGATGATGAGGCTCTTATCGAGGTATTGCGCGTAACAAAAACAACTGCTGAGGAAGTTAATGAAAAATTGAAAATTGCTGAAGTTACCGAACGTAAGATTATGAAAGCTAGAGAAGAATTTAGAGCAGTGGCAGCTCGTGGTTCCATACTCTATTTTCTTATAGTCGAAATGAGTAATGTCAATCCAATGTATCAAAATGCTCTTAAACAATTTTTGGTCATATTCAATAATTCAATTACAAAGTCTACTAAATCCAATGTTACCGAAGAACGTATACAAATCATTTTACGCTATTTAACATATGAAGTTTATAAATTTACAAACCGCAGTTTATATGAACGTCACAAACAACTTTTCACTTTAATGTTGGCAATTAAAATTGATTATCATAAGGGCAACATAAGTCATGAAGAATTTATGGCATTCATCAAGGGTGGTGCTTCGTTGGATTTGAATGCCGTACAAGCAAAACCATTTAGATGGATTTTGGATATAACCTGGTTGAATTTAGTGGAAATTAGTAAATTGGATACATTTGTTAATGTTTTAGAATTGGTAAGTTAATTTCTTTATTTAAAATTATTCAAAGGGTGGATTTTCTACCGTTTTATATATACGGCTTGTCAAGCTAACAGTCCAGCTAAAAAAAAAAATATATAGTGCACATGTTAATAGTATTTTTTTTGTACTATATGAGGCGAATTAAAAATGGAACAACTTTTAAAATTGCGCCAAAATGTGGGCGAAGTAGGCGTGATTTAATATAGACAAATTTTATAATTATTTTTAGAATATTATTTAAAATAATTTAATTTGAAAATTGCTAGAGTTCTGACTATATCAATCGATGTTTTGTGTAGAATTTGAAAAAAAATATATAAGGTCCGTTTCATATTTATAACACCAAGGAAATGCTTCAGCATTAGGGTGGGGCGATTAGTATGGAAGGAAAAAAATCTTAATGGGCTCTTCGCTTTTCTGATTCTTGGGATTGTACTGAGCAAAAAAGTCCACTAGACCATACGTCTACGGTGAAAATCGAGCTTCCAGATTTTGACTTGCAGTTTTTTTTCAGACTTTTGTCACGTTTTTTTTGGATATTTTGCCCTATAACAGCCAAACCATTTAGATTTTCGATAAAATACTAATACAAAAATTGTAGCCAAGACAATAGTTAAGAACTCTCTAGTACATTGCAAAAGCATTGGAACGCTCCTTTAGGCAGTTTTTGCCTTGTGAAAGTGCAAAGGGACAGGGTTACTTTCACAAAATACGGCTAAAAAGGCCTATTTTGAAATTAAATATTAATCCCTTAAACCCCAGCCGAAAATATGATTATGCATTAATCTGCTAGAGAATCTTTCAAAGAAGAGATTGATACCATAATCTTGGATAAGCTCCTCCTACTTCCTGAGATAAGTCCATCCCACATATTGTTACAAGCAAGTCAAAATCTGTTTGCAAGTCAAAATCTGGAAGCTCGATTTTCACCGTATGGTCTAGTGGACTTTTTTGCACAGTAAAATCCCAAGAATCAGAAACGCGAAGCGCCCATTAAGATGTTCAAATCGCCCCACCCTATTCAGCATATTTATGAAATAGTTATGAAATGCTTCATAACTAGGGCAACCAAAAATATGATCTAAAAAATTAGTTTTAAGCGCTTAAAATATGCATTAAAAAAAACACTTTTAAGCGTTAAAAATATGCTTTATAAAACGCAAAATATGTTAATAAAAAATTATATATTATTTTTTTTTTAATTTGAAAATATGAACAAACGTAACAAATAAAATTAACCACCAACCAGATTAAATAAAATTCCATTATATTTATATTTTATTTTAATTTCAAAATTAAACCAAAAAAATAAAATAACAAAAAGTGTCACAAAAAATTCAAACTGACTAGAATACAAAATAAAAGAGAACAAAATTAATTTAAATTATTGTTGCAATAAATGTCAAAGATTTCGCTCAAATTTTGAAACAGGAAGCTTTGTCTGCTTGATCGTAAAACGCTCTTGCACATCGAGAAAGTTCTTTCGACATCAACGGAAGTAATTGGTGCAAATTTGAAAGCTAATGTTACTCCAATGGTATACTTTTCTGTTACTGCATTTTGGACGGACACTCCAGTCAAACTTGCTGAAATATTCTTCAATAAAGCAAAACCACAGTTCTTTTCAATTACAGTAGCAAGTTTTTTTAAATAATGTCGGCTGCCTGGCCATTTATGACGTTATTTGCTTCCATAGCGTCTGTTACCACCTTAATCTGTGTAGCAAGTTGTAGTCCAGAAGTTTCTAGTTTAGTTATTGATGCTTCAAGAAATCCATAACTTGATGCAATAGAAGTTAAATCAGCTTTGATTGTGCTGTCACGTAGAAGGTATTGCGATATTTTTATTGAGGCTGCCTCCTAATTGTCCAACGCATCAAAAACTCGCACAATCTTTTCATAGTTGTGTGCATAGTAGTTTACGGCCGTGAGCCAAGTTCCCCATCGTGTGGTTATTGGTTGAGTGGGAAGTGGGAGTCCAGATTCTGATCCTTAAAAATCTCTACTCTAGACGGAGCCTTTAAAAACACTTTTTTACATTTCCAATTAACCTATTGACGTTAGCATACAGGCCTCGTATTTGCTCACATCCTCGGTGCAGTACGTGAGCAAGACAAGTCAAATGAGTTATTTTTGGGTAAAATGTCTGTATTGCCCGGGCCGCTTTTACCATGTACGGTGCAGCATCTGATATAAAAAGCAGAATCAAATCTTTATCAAAGTTTTTACCTAAAAGATTAACTGAGTCGTCAAAAAGCTGAGCAATAGTGGTGTAATTTGCTTTGTTCAGCTGTGCAGTTTTCAATAAAAATGTTTGTTTGGCGATCAGCTCATCGGGATCTAAAATTACAATGATGACATTTGCCACATTTCTCTGAGCTACATCAGTGGTCTCATCAATTGACAACCACAAAAAACGATTTTTGATGCAAATTTTAATTTTGTCAATGCTGGATTTGTAAAGGGATTTTACGTGATTTGTGCGAAGAGTGCTCTTCGATGGAACTTTGTGCTCCGTGTATTTTTCCAGAAAAGACTGAATTTTTTTATTCCGCATTTTATACAACGGTATATCTGCAGCAAAAAAAGCGCCACACAAATCTTCGGCAAATTGAGCATCTTTGAGACTCTGCTAAATTAACCCAAAAACGGTTGCGTTGATTTCTTAGCTACATTTCTTTCGTTGAGCTCAATATGTTTTGACTTCCGAGGTGCTGTTTTATGGTAAATATTTTCTCTGCTGACACTGGCTTATTGCAAACTTTACAAAACAGAATTTTCCCATCAGTTTTAAAATCTGGGTATTCGCTAACATATTGCGTTAGTCTGTTTGACACGGATTGCTTGAATTTCGGCATATTCTTAATTTAATTTTTTATATTATGTAATTATTGCAATTTTGCTGAAATATGTACAACGTTTAACTTTTAATTTAGAATTCCCCTAAATGTAAATTGAACTGTTTAATTGTGCACTTGATAAGTCAGCTGTTTTTTGTTTACTTTTGTAACAAAAGTAAAATAGTGATGTAAAAAAGTAATGGTTACTACAATGTCTTCAAAAACCTTAAGCAATTTAGTTTTTGGCTTTCTTTAATTTTTTTTAGATACAATTTTTATGACATTAACTATTGAAAATTGCAAATTTTGTAAAATATGTAAAAATTTGTAAAATATTAAAAATGCAAAAATGTGCAATTATGGTGAAATATGCAAAAATATGCAACTACAAATCGATGCCATTTTGTTCTGAATTTGATGATTCGGATAAATATCTAGTCCGTATCAGTTTTAGACTATCGAGAAAAAACATGCATTTGCATGAAATTAGTTGCCCTATTCATAACGTTTCATAGTATTTATGAGACATTTCATTAAAAACAAAGTCAATTTCGTCGTAGTTATGAAACGCTATACTATGTAAAAACTCATAGAAATAAAAATGTAAAAACAGCAGAAAAGGCTACTAAAAATTAGTTAAGCATTTTTTCAGAAAATATTTTGAGCTTAAACAAATAACGAACTGTTCGCTAATGTGGCCTTACATCTGGTTTTTGAGCCGTATAAAAAAAAACAAAGTGGAATATTCCGAATCCACATGGCATTTTTTTGTCATAGATAATTTTCTTGTGGCTACTTATATGCAAAAGTTATATAACAGTTTTTAAAACAACTAACAAATTCTACATTACCGAACATGTACTCTAAAGTGGACCAAGATAAAAAAAACTCTCTAAAAGCATATGCAAATAAAATCAATTCGTTAAATTAAAATTGTGAATAAAATTCCTACCGCTTGCAAAAATAAAACCCTAAAACAGTTTTTTGAAAATAACTCAAAATTTGAGGGTGTTTCAAAATTTTTGAAAACGGTTTTTGTTCCTCACCTAGGCCTACAACCTCCACTTGGTCGGTTTTCAAGTTCTTACAAAAAGTGTTTTTTTGTAGCCGTGTGTAATATACAAAAAATCAGTTCAAAATTCGTCAATATTTAATCACGCCCACTTCGCCCACTTTTTAAAAAACTTCAAGAGTAAGGGGACAAAAATTACTGTAAGTATAACATTGATATGATATACCTTTTTCTGCAGCGGGACAGTTGGCTTGGGAAGTCTCATAATTTAACTGTTTTTATAGTTTGGCAAAATATTTTTTAGAATTTGCTATTTAATAACCTTGAATTGTATGTTTTCTGTTTTATGTACCTTTTTTAATGCAGAGTATTCCAATTAGACCATTTGAACTTAATTAAAAATTTTGGGTTAAATTAAAAAAAAGCAAATATTTTATAGAAAATTTCTCAAAACGTAATAAATCTAATCCAAATCCCCCCTTTACATATTAATAGCAAATTATTATATGATTATTATGTTTTTATATTTGCGGTTGATGGTTGTTCCATACCAAAATTGAATTATTAAATCATAAATATTTATGTCTGTCTATATTTTGATTTCAAATGGCATATAAGTTAAAATTTCTAATAAAATTGCATTTAAGTAATATAAACATTTATAATGAAAATTGTATGTGAGCATATAATGGTTTTACGTCATACACTCAGGGAACTTCTGCTGTAAATATTTGTAGTTGATTGAGTTTGTATACAGTAGCTTTATTTTTAAATGAAAAAACAGTAATTTATAGGAGAAATTTAATTGTTGACTACAATTGTAGTTCATTAAAAAAAAAAACAAACCACATGAAATTACTGTATTATGATTTTACATTCATTTAGGTTTTTTTATTTAAAAAAATAAAACAAACATTTAGTTTGTTTATTTTTAACTGCATATATGGTTAATTTTTACTACAATTGTGTTACATTTTTTGAACAGTAAAAAACAAATGACAATATTAGTTGAATTTACTGAAATGTAAGTCGTCGTCATTTCTTTAATTGAAATTTTATTTGTTTTTAACCACATTTGCAGTGGTGTTTGCTTACATAGTATTCTAAGTGTATGAAATAAGTATTTTTATTTCATAAGCAATTCTGAAAACAAGGAAATTTAAATTTAAATATTTACAAACATCATTTAATAAAATCAAAAATATTTTGGTTTAAAAGTCTTCCATAAATTCTCAATATTTTTGGACCGCACAAAGTTCTTTAACTCTTTTTAGTTCCACAGTGTTGTGTTTTTGGAGACATAATTGCACACACACGGAAAATTATATCCTTGCTATTTAAAAAACTGCGTGTATTATGCATTCGATACTTTAATTAAGCTAAAATTTATTTTAAAATATATTGCTTTGGGGCTGCTTAATTTCCTGATGGCGAAACTTCGAAAATATATTTTAATGCAAAAAATTTTATCTTTAAGTATTTTTCAATCAAAATTAATTCATGTGTCCAACTCCAAACAAAGTTCTGCCAACTTACTATGAATGCTGTTGAGGAATGGAATTTTTTTTTAAATTTATTTGAAAAATGGGGGTGGTAGGCGGGATCAAATATCACTTTATTTTTATTTTATGGTATTCTTTTCAAGAATATCAGAAAATTTTGAATTCTGTCTCCATCCATCGAAATGAAGAACAAATTTGGTTGGATTTTTGTATATAATTTATCGGTCACTTTGACATGGCGTTGCCAATTGCCACGATTTAAACAACTTCTGATGTGTCCCACTACAAACCAAAAGTTATATATGTAGTTTCTAAATGATTTTAAAGGAATGTGTCACTAAACTAGTATAAATTATTAAAAATGTTAGAATTTTAAAATAAATAATACGCAAAGTTGACAGTAATTTTATAAAAATGTCAAAAATTACAAATTAAAAGCAATTTATTAATCTGTGATATTAAGTTAGGATGTGTTTTTATTGTTAAATTCGTGTTTTTTGTTGTATGTTGTATGTTACATGTTAAATGTAAAATTATTTATAAACAATTTTTTAATGTAATAATATCAAAATATTGCGAATCCCCAGAAGAAGTAGACAAATAATCGACGAAACGTTGGGACAAAACTGTAAACAAAAATTTAGTTTTTATTTACATGAATATTTTAGGTCTTATTAGTTAAAAAAATTAACAAATTTATGAAAAATTGGCCAAAATAAAATCAACACTAAAAAATAATGCTTGGTAAATAAAAGAATGTTTTTGCAATTTTTCACAGATGTGTCGTAAAATAAAAACAATTTTTTTTTCGAATTTTCTGTTTTAATAAATTTGTTTAACATCGTATATTAAAAAATCTGTTCTCCATTTAGTAGCTCTTTGGAGGAATTTCTAAAAATCCTGTCAAAGGGGGACTTTACCCATTTAAGCAATTTTTTTTTACCACTTTTCTGGCCAGAAATCCTAAAAGTGTTTTATCAGTTAGGTCATACTTGTCTAAGTTCTAGCCAAATGGGCTTAGCCAGGCTGTCAATGTGGTGACCCTTTTCATTTTTGTCCATCCACTTAGAAATTTCCCAAATTCAGTCTAAGCGGAATTAGGAACCCCCATACCAAATTTTAAATTCTCGAAATTTCCCAAATTCAGTCTAATCGGAATTAGGAACCCACATACCAAATTTTAAATTCTTCGCTTCAGCGGTTTGTCCAGACTTTTCTTCTTTATGTCATTTCCCGTAAGAATTTCTAATAATCACGTCTGTCTATGCGGCACTAGGAACCCATATACTAAATTTCAAATTAATCGCTGTAGCAGTTTGGCCTGGCCTACAATTGTGAGACTTTTACCCTTTTTGACCCTCCATACAGAAATTTCCAAAAAAAACCGTCTAAGCGGATATCTAAGCGTGATAAGGAGCCCACATACCAAATTTCAGGTTCCTTGCTTTAGGGGTTTGGCCAAGGCGCCAATGGATACACACAAAGAAAAATTTTGCTATTTGCCAACTGAAATTTGGTTACTATGACTCAAATTCGGTTATTACGAATTTCAGTCGGTTGGCACAACTTAACATTAGTTTTCACAACAAAGTTCGGTTAATTCAACTGAATTTTAGTTGTAACACCCAAAATATTCAGAAATCTAATGTAAATATCGTTGTACTAACTGAATTAATAAGTTGTTACCATTAAAATACACTTTTCAATTCGGTTGGCACTTTATTTCTCTGTGTGTAGACTTTTCCCTCTGCTAGACCCTATTTTAACACCTTCATAAGCAAAATTTCAAAACTACCATATTAGTGAGCTATTCAAAGGAACACATATTAAAAATTTCAGCTTTATGGCCAAAACAATTTGGACAGGCCGCTAGGGGTAAGACTTTCCCCTTTCTGCCCCACTTCATAAAAATTTTCTAAAATACCGTCTTAGCGGATGTCCGTCTACACCGGAAGTGGGACCTCATGCCCAATTTCAGCATCTTAACTCCAGCGATACAGTCTGGATGATGTTGAGCCAGTCAGCAATGTTCTAAAATATCGAATTTGAAATAAAACTATGGATTTTCTCAGATTTAGAATATAATATTATTATTTTTGCGCAGTCTTCTACTGCGAAAAAAATAATAATTTTTTCGAGTTTTGTAATTAACAATAAATTTATCCCAATGGATTATTTAACTTTATTTAATTACTCGTATGTAAAATTTTTAATCAAATAAAATATTACAGGTAATTTATTCATTTACAGCAATTTATCTGATATACAAAAATGTTTATATAAATAAAGTGTTGCCTCAAAATAAAACAGTTACCATAAAGAGTTTACAGTACACAAATCAAATAAAAAATTTACTGAAAAGTAAAAAAAGGACACAAATATCTAAAATATTAATAATCAAACGAAGGCAGTCATCGCAAGAACCAAAGCATACAAAATAAAATGAAAATTAATGAAAATTTATAATATTTTCATTTTGAATTGTCAGGTTTGAGATCATAACGAAAATGTTACTTTTATAAATAGAAAAGACTAATTGATATTTTTAATCTTTATCTTACATTTTTTATTTTTTTTAAAGAGAAGTAACACTCAGGAAATTCTTCCTATTGATTAAAGTGTTGCTTTCTTTGGAAAGGGTATAGTTGAGGGTTGAAAGGTGGGGGAAAGATGAAGGGCTTCAAACATGGAAACACTGTAATTGCGCGAGATGATAAGTTTTAGAACAGTTGCTGCTCGCCACCTGCAGGAGAGTTGGCGAACCTATTGAAGCTTTTTGTTTCATAGCCCTGATTCAAACATGGCAACACTGTTATTGCGCGAGATGATAAGTTTTAGAACAGTTGCTGCTCGCCACCTGAATGAGAGTTGGCGAACCTATTGAAGATTTTTTTTTTCATAGCACTGATTCATTATTTTACTTCGGTGCGGTTAATTGCTATGGGAACACCGAAGGTGGGCATTGCGATACATATGAGGGATAGAAAACTCATACATATTATTTTTCTAATGTTGTTGTCACTGTGAATCGAACCCAGGACCATCTGTGCAACAGTCCAACGCGCTAACCATTACACCACAACGTCGACAATATCTTTCTACTACATTTATTAACAATTCTTTCTCCTACATTTATTAACATTTTGGATATGATCTCAAACCTGATAATACAAATTGAAATGCTATTTTAAAAGATCAACAATACACACAAAATTTTCAATTTATTGTGAAAGTCGTGGTAGAGAAGAATGAGCGTATTTTCTAAAAATCATAACTACATTGCAAATTTTCAATTTTTTCTGAATCAGACTGTGCAGTTTTTGGTATTGAACCTTCGTCAGTGACCTTGTTTTTTTGAATTTTTGAATAATGTAATATTTGTTATGTTTTTTTTTTTATTTGTTCGATTGCGTCTATATGAAATTTTTCTGTGCAAACACTGACCTTGGTATAGATGAACTGATTTCTAATGCCACATGCACTCGCACTACACGTTAGACAGAGCGCTTTTGCCCTCTGAGCTATCGTCAGGTCGTGTTTTGTTGTGATTAAAACTAGTTTTATTCAATACACGGTGTTTTTGTTCTTGAAGTTACTCCGTAAAATTCCTTGTCGGCTTTTTTGAACAAAAGTGGAAACATTAACCCTATTGGGATCACATTGCATAAAATAATTATAATATACGTTTTATGGATCTTTTTTGTTTTTGTAGTCGGTCATTTTTGGTCAAAAGTGGAAACATACGTTTTATGGGTCTTTTTTGTTCCCAGTCCACTTAGGGTTAAATATTTTTTAAATTAAAGTCTAATCAAATTAAAGTAACATCTTTTTCGAAAATGTGCAAACTTTGATGAAACCATTAAAATTTTGTTTAATTTTGAGAAAATATATTTTTTTTGAAAAATGTCCTGCAAAAGAATCGTTCCACAAACAAACACGAATTATAATTTTTTACATCAATTTTATTCGTATAATAACAGCTATTATATTATAAAAATAGCAATCGAAATTTAAAAATTAGGCATTTAAAAAAAAAATCTTTAAAATTCATATAAAAAAAACATGTTTTACATATTTATCAAATTCGTGGGTAATTTTTGATTCCTGGCTAAAGTGTGTTAATGATATCCGATGAAGCCAGAATTCCATATCTGAATAGTTTTGGGTATAGAAAATAAATAAATGAAGTAAAATTTACATTTTTCAAAATTTCGAAATTTGTGAATTTTTAATATGAAAACTCCTTTTAAAAAATGTGCCATTTTCGGGCAAACTTCGGCACACTTTAGAACTATTTGCAATAAAACTGCGGGGTGTACACAGAAAAAACTAAAAACGGGTTTCAATTAAAAATTTTATTGAATCAATTAATATTTTAATTGATTTTGCACCTACCATTGAAATGATAGTATTAACTAAAAAAATTTGCAGAAAGTTTGTTAAAACTCTTTCAATTAAAATAATAATAATATCAATTAAAAGAGTTATTGTTTTTCTTTACAACCTCAATTAAAAAGTATAGTTAAATTGATTAAAACTTAATTGAAACTTGAGAAGAAAACAATGGTAGTTTTAATTGAAAACTCGTATTTTTTTATTTTGTTATATGCCCCCCCATTAAATAAAAAATAAATGTTGGTTTGTAAATTAAATTGACATTTTATTTATAATAAAATTAAAGCTTTTTAATATAAAAATGTATTATAAGAAAACAAATAAAAGTAAAGACAAAATTTTTGTTTTGCTTGTCTTGTCTTGAACTTTTTCTTGTAATTGAATTGCTTTCTTAAAAAAATCACACACAACTTTAAAATAATAGTTTAATGACACTTATACTTATTGAAAATTTTATTATTTACAAAAATAATAGTTTAATTGTCCTTTTTCGATAAGGTTTATTTAAATCCACATGTGCACTTTTATTACCACAGATAAAACACGAAACTAAATAAAGTTTTCGTGCGTACACGAATATCTCAACAAAAAGAGTGTTGCAAACTCTAGTGAAATAACTACGATTTTGCGTGTATTTGAAATCGGTAAACTATTCAACTTATTAAAAGTTAATCATTTGCGAATTTTTTTTCTTTTTATTTACAAATTAAATAATATATTGATATAATTAAACCTTTGTTTGATTATTTAATCCAAATAAAATGAAAAAAAAATAGTTTGCCAAATTTTTAAAAATTTTGTTTACATGTTGTCAACACTGTATGGATATATTAGAAAATTCAATAAATTTTTTAATTGAATCAATTAAAAAACTTGTTAAAATTGCCATTGATATTCAAACAATCGATTAATTAGATATTTTTGGCCCATAATTTTTTCTGTGTAATGAACGAGTGTAGGGTACATATTAAATATTTTCAAATTTATAAACACTATGCACTAGAAAAATAATTGATTATCAGTTTGTATGCTTAGGTTCTTTCGCGCACTGTTTCTGAAAAACAAAAAAGTTTTAAATTTCACCATGTATTTAAAAGGAGAGTTTTCAAAAAATGTTGCAACTACAGTTTTCATGGAACATGTTAATTTTTCAACTGCTTCTAATAATGGAAGCAATTATTACAGCAACAACATTGGTTGAGGCAACTACACCAAGCATTAATTTTAAGATATTACCATCTGTAACAACAACGAGCTATAACAACAATAATGAAGCAACATTTGTACATTTTGTACAATATCTAAGCCAAGAACAAAATTTTACAACAATTGTTATATTGACAAATATAACAAACAACAGCAACAAAAATCAAAGCGACTATTGCATAAATCTTAAATGTTA